>VZZY01006552.1:54910-110405 GCA_013400335.1 Eurystomus gularis | reverse complement strand
GGGGGAGGAGTTAAAAAGCCTTTGGAACAAACTGTAAAACAATGTAAAGCTCCACAAAAGTGATTCAGCTGAAGCTTGTCTTCCTCTCCTCTCCAGCTAACGTGAACAAAGAATAAAGAAAGGCCAAAAAACAATGTGACGAGCAAAGTCAGCCTGTTATCATCCTTGTTCTATCAGTAAATGAAACAATGCTTCTAAATGCCTAAAGATAATCCCATGGGCAGATAGTAATTTTACAGCCAGGTTTAGATCTAATAATACGCTTGCAGCTTATATGAGATCTGTGATGTCACTTTCCCTCATCCCATTAGTTAGCGCTGCCGATGTCATTTTAATTATATACTATTTTTCTGTGGTCAGTCAAATAATTTTGGTCTTGGATATTCCACTCATTTGGCTTACGTACAAAAACATTTAGTGGTTGTATCTTAGAAATTTTAATATATTACACTTATTCATGGATTCAAATTATTGTATAATGCTTTTCCCACTATTTACAGAAGAGCAAATTCACCCTGCTCAGAAGAAACAGCACAAATTTAATGCACCACTTAACATCTACTTTGAAGACTCCAGCAGGATTTAAGTGTTCAAATACCTTATCCTGATTATCTGCCCAGGTTTAAATTTTTCCCTGAGGCAAAATATTTCTAGAAACAGGGCAGATAGACTGCTTGTTTACTTCAATAAATGATAGTTTGATATGTTTTAATTTAATAATCTGATATGCAAATCATGATTCATGTAAGATTTGTTTTTCTGTAGTGTTATAGCTCAGTTCTTAACCTATCAGTCTGTTTTAAATTATATCTAGATGAAGGAGTCTTTCATGGTGCTCAGAATTGAGTATCCTTTCTAAAACTGTGGGTTGAAATTAGTCGCCTCAGCAGATGAATGGTCAGAATTTAATTTGTAATCAATAGTAATAGCAACATTTAGAAGTAACGATTTAAGGGTATTGCAACACATTATTTTTGGAAAATCACAACAGATCTGTGGCTAAATCCAGTTTTCCAAATATGCACCCTTTAACAAGGAGAGTTGGAGAGTTTATAGAGGATGCAACATATTCTTCTGGCATCTCTTGATTTTTCTGGTCATACTGTCTAATGTGAATGCATCATTCAAGGACACTGATCCATACCAGGCAGGTAGCAACCTGCTGATGTTTCTGATGATGATCAGTCTCTCGGTGATCTTGAGCCAATTTGAAATGGGAGGGTGACAAAGCACAGAGAAGTATCACCAGAACAGTATTCAATGGCATCTCGGTTGGCAGTTTACTCAATCTAGCTGGAGACCTATGGACTACCTGAATGCTTTTGATATAAGTGCAGAGCAGATAGAAAGAGCAATGGGAGAAGAATGTGAAGGCTGTGCTGTTGTGAACCATGCTGTCCATTAGCCATGTGGTGTAAAGCCACAAAGAAGCTGTATGGTGCTGTCAGTCCTGTTGATGATCTGGCCTCTCATGATTTAGTATGGCTCTGGGATGCTCTATAGTCTATTGTGCTAGGTCTAGATCAAAAGAGGTTGTCCTCTGGTCAGTGATTGCCAGTGAACAATTGCAATCCCCTCCAGTTTTCCCCACTTCCCATCCTTATTCCTGACCAATCTTTCCCTTATCCCAGACAGACAACAGTCAGTGACTCTGCTGCCTCTGGGCTGACCATACACCTGGGCAGGCATGAGTGGTTGCTGGTGAGTGGAAATCCTTTGGTTTTCCAGCATCAGCCATGGGAGCCTAAAAGGGTCAAGAAACCGAATTATGAGGAAGTCTGAAACTAAGGTATTTTACATGCTTGCAAAGGGGGGAGATCTGCCCTTTCACTATGGACTAGCAATAAAATGTGCTATCTTTTAATATCTTGCTGGGAAATGATGGCCTGGTTACAACTTTAATCTCTGGAACACTGATTCCCAGGGAAGAACATGCAATGAGCTCCCCTAAATACTTTACCTAAGGGGAAGAGGGACGTCTGTGTGTGTACCTGCGTTCTGGAGGATAAGGGACAATCTGAAAACCTAATTACTGTGGCAGTCTTGTTCTTTTCTCTTCCTTCCCTAGTGGTTCCCTGGTGTTTTTCCTTTTCATGAACTAATGAACTATTTTATTCAAGAGCGGCTTGAGATGAGTTGAGCAGAGGTAATCCTCCTGAAAAAGTCTGATCCTCTCCTTGTCAAGGGAAAACTATACAATTACTAAGAAAACTTAGTTAAAAATTTGCTAAATACTATGTACATTCCAGGAGCTATATGTGTGTTTGAACTGTGGAAATGCAGTACAGATGTTAAAAAGTAAATATTTTTCTAAGGAAACAGCAGATGGGAGGATTAGACACCTTCTAATAGTGTGCAGTTTTCCTGCCTTTGTAGAAAACCAAGCATAACCTTTTTATATTTGAAAGAAGGTGTTGTCCATTTAAGGATACACACTATATGGTAATATTAAATAATCCATTTTTACTAACTAATAAAGTCAGTAAAGCAAAGGATCAGTCTAGTCCTTTTGTTTTTCTAAGTCTGTAGGAGGGATGCTGTGATTCTGTTCCGCTGGGCTGTTCTCACGGTTTGATCATGTCATTATCCACTGCCTTTGTCAGGAGGGAATGTGAAGTGGGCTTTCCAGAAAGGTTAATGAGTGCCTTAAAGATATAGAGGGAATTTGTGCTAAATATGGGGCATGAACTCAAACCTTAAACCTGTATTTCTGCTGTTTTAAGCAGAAGTTTATCATTTCTCTAGTGGATGTTAAAAATATGTTGAACATTAAATCTGGTGTCTGTGCTTGGGCAGTATACAGTGATTCTAAGAGGAAAAAAGCAGCATTAAGTTAAAAGGCATTTTAGTTATTCACCTTGTTTTAAAAATCAAGCCATTACTGCTTGCTTTTAAAATCGTGTTCCTTTCTTCCCCCATTTGAAGAAAAATCCTTTTTTTTCTTTAAGATGTAATGAATTTTATAACTTCCTCAGGATTTCTTAAATGGGCATTTAAACATACCAAGACCTCAAAAACTCAAATGGAGATCAACTCAAAATCCCTGTTACTTTTGGTCACCAGTTGAAATTTCTTGATCAGTCTCTTGTTATCTTTCCAATGATGAATTGCAGGCCTAAAACATGATCTTTGGTTTCAGTCCTGGACTGAAGTGTCTGGCTGAGGTGCTTTCATCATGGAATGCAGTTCTGCACTCTCTCTGCTCAAAAGAGATCAAGGACAGAATAAGTACTGAGAGCAGTGACTTTCTCACCTCCTTAAGGTGTGTTGATGGGGAAGCAGGAAGAGTTTTGCATTACTGCTGCATCTGTCCCAGTTCTGCAGCCCAGAACACTGCTTTATGAACACTACAGTCACAAGAAGATAGTAAATGTCTGCTCAGTTACCTGCTGCCAGCAAGCACGCACCAGGTCTGCTTGCTATCACTCACCCTTTGCTCTTATACCATTTCTACTGCCTCTTTTGTTATGGATCAGAGTACTTTATGGATTCTAGACAAGGAACAGGCAGGTGGTATCACGTATATATTATCTGCCCCACTCCAGCAAACACTGCAGCAGCTGGAACAATATAACCTTGGCACGTGGGACTCTTTTTCCAATACCTCCACCTTTCCCCACTCCCTTAGAGTCTTTTTCAGCCATTACTGTGTATCTTCATTTCTTCTTTAGTGGGTGATAAGAGCAATGTCCCTATCTCGTATTTCACATGTCCCACCTCAGCTACAGTCTTGAGGTTTAAAGTGCAGTCATGCACCTAGGCTGTCTCGATGACTTCTTAGAGCACTGCACACATGCTTCAGTTTGCAAGACCATAGATTTGTACCAAAGGACAGAAATTAAATCAAAGCACCAGGGTGCTCATACTAATTAGCACGGTGAAGGTCTGTGTATCCAGAGTGGTCAAGAATGGTCTTGCAGACAGTACTGGGAAAGTGTGACTATCTATACAGGAAAAGCTAAGACACGTGTGGTGGAGTTCCTTCAGAGGGCCTTCCAAAAAAATGGTATCTTTGCTACTTTCTGGGCAGAACGGAGCAGCTTCAGATGCTTCCTACAGCAGCATTAATCCACAGGAAGTCATTAGGCCAACAAAATGCCTTCAGAGTTACAGGGAGGAAGGACTTAAATGCTTCTGTCAATAAGGTTTGCATGCATTTTCCTCCTGTTTTCACAAGCCAGTGCGGGAAGTGAAGATGGACATTTGGCTTTGCTGATCTACAGCATATGAGAGACATCTTTTAATTGAGAAGGGTGGGATTTGTAGTGTTGAAAAAAGCCTTTTTCATCCAGAGTAAAAATAAATAAACCCACATGCTCAGTTGTTGGTAATGTCAAGGGTTTTTGTGATTTTTTAAAATTGTGTTTATATGGTAAAAATCAGTCACTTAAAATACTGTTTATCAAAAATCCAGGCCAAAACATAGCTTAAGGACTCTTTCAAATAACGTTTGCAGTAAAATTTCTCTGAAAATCTGGGGGAGGAAAGAACTGAAAGGGAAACCTGTCTTTTTGAAAGAAACCATCCCATCATTGAAGGGGAGATCAAAAATAATATTTTTCTATGTGGGGAGTGCAACCCTACTTACACCTTCTTCTACATACTGTTTTTTGTGGTTATTACCCTGTTTTTCCTGTTCTTGATACTGAAAGGGAGGGAGTGGTCACAGCTCTGTTTTATGTGTCCATAAAAATTAGAAGAGCAAGAGCTCATTGTGCTTTGAAGGTGGGATCCAGCAAACATTGATCTGTGTCACTGAGCTTTGTGGTGGCTTGACCAGTGCAGGCAAAAAATGGAGGAGGAGGAAGCAAACAAACCAAAAAAAAAAAGGTAGTTGTTCCTTATGAGGGCCTGGGTCTCTTGCTTCTCCTCTGCAACCTAGTCCTGGCCTACCCCATCATGAATTTTTTGCTTTACCCACCCTTATGATGGCAAAGGGACCCTGTGCTTGTTATCCAGAGAGAACTTCAAACATAGAAAATCCTGTTTATGCCTGTGGTAATTCCCTGTAGGCAATAACGTCAGTGCTGGCCACTTGTCCCAGCCTGATCCTGTGCTAGTAATGAGTATTCGCAGCATGCATTTCGATGTCTGATTAAATCTTTCTGAAAGGCCATCTGTTTGAGGAGGATGTGGCATAGGCTTTAATACTTTTTATACCTAGTACTCAATACTGCTGTTTCATGACCTTAGACATAAAGTTTGTCCCCTGGTTAGTTAGCATCTCTCCTGAAACTCCGATCAGAGAAAATAATTGGATCTAGGCTGTTGCAATCTGTTGGGTCACTGTGTGTCTTTGGGGAAATGTTCCTGGGTGTTGCGTCACAGAATTTACACATACCTAATGAGACATTGCTGTGTCCAGGGCTAAGAAAAATGTATCTGTTTTCTGGGAAGGGAGTAAAGCATCTCTAGCTGTCTTCTTTTTGTATCACTTGGGGCAGAATCTGATGTAGTCATGTATCTGTTGATACATGCCAAATCAGTAAGTAATCTGGTCTTTCTGCTACATATTCTCATCTGTGCAGAATATCCAGACTGAGAAGTGTTACATCTGTCTTTCAAGGTCATTTTCCTGTAGGATTGGAAGCATAGTTTCCCTTTGGAGTTCTTACAGCATAAAGTAAATCTTCTCCAGTTTGTCTTTTCCCGCTTCTTGTCATTTGCTTTCCTTCATGGTACAGCCTCAATATTCATCCCATTAGCTGAAACGGAAAAATGTTATCCTGAAGTTGTGCACATTCCCTTTCTTTTGTAACTTTCTTCTCTTACAGTTCCTCTTTTCTTCTGTACATTACCCTTGTGGTTTGTCCCTCCCAAGTTTCTCAGAAGATCTGACTTTAGGTCTCTGAAGGCCCTTCTTTTTCTTGCTTAATCTGCGATCTGGTCTTCATCCAGGGTGTGGGGTTTTCAAATCAACAAACAAAGGGAATCTTGCCATAAAATGAAATAATCTGGAGATTAATTTTCTGCATAACAGAGTGGTGGCCTTTAATGCCAAGGTGGGATATAAGATCAAATCTTCATTTACATAGTTGTTTTTTTTTTTTTACTTTTCATCTAAATCTGCAAGGGATGTATTGACTAGGAGGTTTATGTATTTATTTTACCTTGCTATTCACAGCAATAGCATGTTTGGGTACTTTCTCCTCTACAAACAGACTTTCTTCTGACATATGTAACTGAGGGTAGCATCTAAATTCTTAATTTAGAAAAAAATCACAGATTTACTGACCTAATTGAAGTAACAGAGCTTTCCATTTCTCTGTTAGTTTTAACATTTTCAGTTTTGCCTTTCATATTTCATCCATTCCCTTTTTCTTAAATTTTTTTTTTCTTTTACTTTTATCTGTTATTAGTTCACTACCCTTCTTCCCTGAGTTGCTCTCAGAACCAAGAGGGGACTTGCAGCCCTTGTGGTATTAGTGGGTGATCTTCATATTTGCCTCTCTTTGTCTCTCAGTGTCTCTATTTGCCTACAGTGACCTCTCTCAGCCCTAAGGACTGTCTTCTTTTTGCAATACAGTATGACCTTTTCTGAAGCAGTTATGAAAAAGCCGTTTCATGATATTTCATTCTGGTTCAACTGTCTCGTCCATTTGTTGGCATGTTTTGATCTCTGGAGGTTTTTCCCTTGATCTGTCTCAACTGTTGGTATCTACTTTGCACTCCTTTGATATTTCTCCCATTCTCTTGTGTCTACTTACTTTAGCAGATCCAAACTCCTGCTTATAGCCTGTCTTGCCAACAGGGGAGTTATTTTTGTGGCCAGTGTTTGGATGCTAAGTGCATGAAGTTGCTTTTCCTTTGAACCTGATGGAAAGTCAGTCTGACCATCTCAATGCACAAAGATGACCAACTTTGTTTGCTGGGGCAATTCTCTTCTTGTCACCATGCCCAGGCTGCCCTGGGAGCTGCATCTCCACCCCCAGCCTGCTGGAGCCAGCAGAGCCTTTGCAAGACCCCATCCACTCATGACTTTATCTGGATTTTGAGGATAATTTAGTGTTTATAGTTACTTATTATGGAAAACAACAGATTATCTGTCACTAGGAACCTTGAGGAGAAGCTTTCTAAAGTGTGCCCTTGATGTCAGCTGGCTGTGAGGCAGGAATCCCGGCGTGGCATTCCTCCGTCTGCCTTTTGCTAAAGAGCAGCCTGAATGATTGCAGTGATTCCTTTCCTTCCCTGAAAATCCATCTAGGAAATCCTGCATCCACAGACACCAATGACAGCCTTGCCCTGGCTTCACAGGCTGTGGCTGTGCAGGGCTTTCTCCACTTTCTTCACAGTGACTACCCTTCATTTTTACCTGCCAATGGGATAAGCAAGCTATATCTAAGAGAGACTAGAGGGAGCCGAGCACCTCCTTTCTCTCTTAAGCAGAAATGTACACTTTTTAATAATGCAATCTCAATTAAAAACATACCAATTAAAATGGGCTTTTTAGTAGGTCTCTGGGGAGAGTGAGCCATAATTCACATTAAAATGTAAAGCTTCAGAAGCAGGAAGAGCTAGGTGCATTGCAAGTGCCCAAATATTCAGTGATTTTAATTACAATGGAAATTTGATAAATTGCTTTGTGCCACAATCCATTATTAACAGCTTAATGAATATCACTGCTGCCTGTTCTAAACTGCTCCACGGTGAAAATGGTTGTCAGTATTTCACTTGCAAACTCTGATTTTTAGCGTGTTTGTAACTTAGTCCCTTAAAAAGGGGAAGAAGGTGAAAGGACGAAGACTTGGCTTTGGATCTAGGGAAGTTCTGCTGGCTGCAACATCCCAAGAGAGAGACGGGAGGAAAGATGGAGCTTTTGTGTTTCACCAGTATTGGGTGAAACTCCTTGCATAGTTTAAGAGCAGTGTCACGGCTGTTCTTCGGGCATGCAAAGGGCCCTTACACCAACTGGGGCGTCACCAAGGCATGGGGCTACCTTTACTTGTGCCGTTTCTCTGCACAATACCCATTAGGCTGGAGGACTGTTTAGGGTGCCTGCTCAGGAGTAAAGGGAAGCAGTAGTGTAACAGCACATGATCAAGCATGCTGAAGAGTTTCTTTTGGAGTAAGCAAAGTGCAGGTTGGTTCAAATTTTCCAAATCCTAGCTAGCAAAAAGCTGATTTAAGGTATGGAATTAGGCAAGTCATTTTGGAGCACTGAAAAATAAACAGTGATTTTGCTCAGCTTTGAACAGGGATGAAGCTTTTTTTTTTCTCTTGACAGTTGTTATAGCTGTAATTGTGTTAATATTAAGATGCTATATATTTGTATTTATTTGTAGTAATGTTTGTAGTAAACTGGTACCTTTCCCCCCTTTTCAAAGCAGCTTAATATTTCAAGGATAAAGGTTATTATTAGGAATGTTATTATTTTAGATGCTAACAGCAGGTATAGTGAGCTTATAGTTGTGCTCCATTGAAGTGTTAAGCTGTAGGGATTTAAATACCCATGGTCTGGCTTCTGTGAGATTTATTATTTATTGTGGGTGTTCTGTTTTCACTTGATTGTGTGGTCTGACTGGAGGGTCACAGTCCCCAAAGTGGGGTTACTGCCAGGTGTTTGACAAGATTTTTACAAGATCTGAGTGAGATGCAAGGTCCAGATCACTGGACAGAAATGACTGGGAAATGTTCTTCTGATTCAAAGTTGCAAGCGTGTATATGAGATAAATATGATTTGCCTGAATGTAATTAATGTCTTGGGTTTTGCTATTGTTATTCTGATTATGATTTTCTGGAAAACAAAAGTGTATTCACTTTTCCCATCTCAGAAATGGCAGCATTACTCATATTGATGTTAATTTGCACCCTGCCAATTACACAGAAGTCTCTTGGTTCATTCTATCAATAATTACACATAGGATTATTTTTTTCTTATGAAAAATCTTTCATTGACAGAGGAGTAATGATGCCTGTAAGTTGCTTAAGTATTGCTCAGTCAGGGATATGTAAGATGTGGGAGATGCCCTCATATTTTTGGAGACAAAGACAGCTGGTATTCTGGCAGGCTGTTAATATTCATGTGTTTCTGAAGTTGTATTTTTTTTAGTTTGACTTTAGGAAGCATTCCAGACCACAGAGCTGCCTGACTGTCATCTTTCATGCATCCCTGTACTGGCAGAGGTCAAAGTGGATTGAAATATATAAAACACCATCTAATTTTCCTTTTGTTCTTTAATTCACACACACACGCTTCTTCTGTGTGTTTATCGGTGTGCACAAAATGCCTATATTTGCAAGATAATAGCTGTGTAAATATTAGAAAGTCATATTGAAACTCTGCAAAGGGAAAGGAGAGCAGAGGGAGACTCCTTCCTGCTACCAAGGAGCCATCTATTGGATAAAGCCCATAACTGAACCGAGCATCCATGAAACTGCGGAGGATAACACAATTTGTTATTGGTCACTGGGTACTTGAAAATAATCCTTTCCTTCCCAGTGCTGCTTTCATCTACTGCATTAGAAGCCTGTACCTCTTCATGCACAGAAGTGGGCAGTCAGGTGTAGAGGCAATTTGTATGCCATAGGTAAAAGCCAGTTCAGTATAGCCAAAGGTAAATCCCAATGTAGGGTGCAGGTGTGATGAGGAATGGATAAGTCAGCAGTGGGGTTGCCTGCCAGCAGTGGAGAGCAGTAGGTCAGAGAAGGAATAGAAAAGACAAGCGTTTTTTCCATATTGTTAATAAAGAACGTAAATAACATTAACTGTACTTTTTTTGTAATAGTACATGTCATTTATATCAGTCCCACAGCCATAATTAGTTTAGTTAAAAAAAAAAAAAGGTATTTTTTTAGTTGCTCCGATTTGCTTAAGGCCAAATAATGTGTGGTGTTCCTTCCTTCAAAACATGTAAAAGCTATATGTAATATGAAGCAGAAAGAGAGTTTCTTAAAGTATGAGGAGAGATGAGGGAGGACAGGATGTGCACAGTAGATTCCCAGGATAGCCCCAAAACGTCCTGATGGCTCTTCAAAGTGAGTGGTGGGGCTTTGCAAGAATTTTAAAGAGAGCATACGGGGCAGGAAGAACAAAGGATAAAGAAGCAATAGTGAGATTCCTGTGAATTTTCTTGAATATCAGGCAAGTGCTAAAACCAGAACTGATTAATCAGGAATTAAATTTAAGCAAATACAATTATAATCTGTGGCAAATAGAAAAGGAACAGAGGGCTGCCTGAAACAGCCGCCTCTAGTCAGCAATTTGAGTCAGCCAAGGGTCAAGCTTCTGGGTGTCACATACTTAGCCTAAAACACTCCCTTCCTGCATCCTCCCTTCCTCCTGCAAACAGGGGAGGAGAGGAGTGTGTTGGGTGGTTTACTGGGAGGCCAGATAAGCTTAGGGAGAGGATGCATGCATACAGTGTACAGCAGGGTGGTCAGCTTGCTGCTGATTTGGGACTCAGTGCCTGTTCCACACAGTGGCGTGCATGGGGTGCCCAGATCAAGCTGTTCCTCTTCCCCAGCACCCAGTTATTTCTTCTCTTGCTCTATTTGCCCACTGTGTATTCTGATAACCTTACTCCTCCATCTCCAAGCAGCAAAACATGTAGGGCAGGAGAAGCTCAGCTACCACACACAAAAATCCAATATTTATTGTTTGTACTCTGATAATGCCAGGAGTCATTACCGGAGAGTTATTATCCTAAATGTTTTGCAAATACAGAATAAGGAGGATGCAGTCCACTGTTAGTTGCTAACAGTGTCTTTTGCTCACCATGATGCAGGGATTGAGAAAGCTGGATGAGGATCTCTAGCCATTGCATTTTGGGCTGTTTTTTGAGCCTTCCCCATGTGTGCATGTGACGGAGGGAACTGTGGTGGCTATACTGTTGTGCTGTGCTCTGGGCTGAGGCTGCCAGCCTGGTGTGGCAGAGCTGCCAACCAGCTGCCACAAAGTGCATGACACTTGTTTGCCATTAGACCAAATTTCGTGGAGAAATTTAGTGCTTCTCTTAGACACCCACTCAGCTCATTCTGCTCCACAGAAGGAAGGAAATGCCCCGGAGATGGTGATAATGATGAGTTCAAAAGGGGTGTAGATGGACCAGACTGCAGGTGATCCCTTGGTTTTACACTGAAGAACTACTGGAAGGGTCTCCAGCTCTCTAGGCAAGCCGTAGGATTCTCTGTGAGCCCACATAGTTAATGAAACAATCAAATAAGTGTGTGCCTTATTTTCTCTCCCCCATAATTGTGGTATCTCATCATCCTAAATAACACTTTGGCCAAGTTGTGCCTCTGGCTAGGATCTTTGCAGCTCACAGTCAACAGGTCCACACACTTAAGATTAAAAACAGCCTCCTTCTACAAGAGCCATAAAAAGCTATGTTAAGCTTGTCTCGGCTAGAAACAGTTCTCTCTCACCATTTGCTAACAATTAGATCTGAAATGCAAATTTATTTTCATCCCTGGACTGTGTGGGAACATCTTGAGGCTGTTGTCTTTCAAGATGGGAGCCCTCTAGTGCCTCTAGTAGTTTAAGCTGAAGGAAAATGGGTCCCTAACAAAATCCTGTTTTTTAAGAATTCCCTCCAGCTTTATTTTCAGGTCAAATTAGGTTTGCCCATGCCTCTGTAGATTACTAATGCTCTTACTTTAACTTTGCACTTTGAAGGTGAGAAAAGTGCAAAATTTTTGAGGAAGAAAGCAGCAGTACCTGAGCACTCTTCTCCTTCACCTCGTGAATGGATGCACTACCACGTGAAAATAGTTTCTGTATTTTTCAGCACTACGATTTTTTCTGTTATCAGCCTGCTTTGTTAAAGATGTACTGAAGTAGTCTATAGAGAGAGACACACATATACAAGTACAGGTTGCAGAGCCTCAGACATTACAGGTGTAACTGTGTGAAATCTGATGATCTGCAGTGACTCACTGGAGGAGAGGAAACCTCTCCAGAGACGAAAATGGTTCCGTGCTGGGGTGGACTGCCTGAGGAGGCTGTGGGAAGCTGGAGTTTGGCTAGGTTTTTAAGAACAGGTTAGACACACAGCTGTCAGTGTTGGTTTGGCTGATGCTGCCTTGTGGCAAGCGGATAGAGTAGATAACTTGCTGAGTTCCTTCCAGGCCTCTTTCCCCTATGTGATGGTGCTTTTGCCTTAAACTCTTTGAGTCTGTGTAAATCTGTTTTCATCCTAGGTCTTAAAGGGTTTTCTGAGATCATCATTAGCTTTTCCTCACGGGGTTTTATAAGATTTGATGCATGTTGTACCGATTTTACAGATGGAGAAGCTGCAGCAGTTATAACTATGTTTAAAAAGCAAAAAAGGGAGTGCAGCTTTAAGCATCCCAGCTTCTGTGGAGGTCAGTGCTTTAAACAGTAATTCATATCGGCCACTCTGCAGATTTAGTGGCAAACTCAGCTAATAAAATCCATGTTGTACTTGGATTTACACTTGCTCTTGTTTTTTTATTTTTATTTTGTAAAAGAACATTGGTCACATATAGAAGATATGTTTTATTACCATGTTTAATATTTTCCATGCTCAGATGCTTTCATCAATTTGCTGATGTCCCTGCATATTCTAGGCCTGCTCAGCATTTCATGTAGCATTTTTGCAACATTATTGTAGGGACGCTTCTTTTTTCTTTCAAGTAGAAAGCAAAGGCATTGCTGTGGCTTCTGTCATCAAATGCGGTGTCATTGAACACTCACAGTATTCCCTCATTGCTGTGAACTACTGACAGAAACTTGCGTAGGAGGTTAGTGATGGTAATATATGAAAATATCAGAATGAGTCCAAAGTTATACAAGATCTTCTTAGTCTGAGGTTTCACTAAAAATATTAAGATCAGGCCAGGCTGGCAGAAGGCTGCTCCACTTTCCAAGTGGGCACTCAGTGAATTTTTTTTTCTTTAAATTTTCTCAGGCTTTTAATGCAAGTTACAGTGCTTTGTAAGATGTGCCTGCCTCAGACATTCAGCCCATTTACAATAAAAACATTGCAGTGGTTTCGCCAGCTGCTGTTAACAAATGCAAACAATAAGAGTTTTTTCTGCCAGACTGGAAACCTCCCAGACACCCTTGAACAATGGCCATACCCTGCAGTTCAGCAGGCTCCAGGTCCTCCCAGAGCTGGGTATCACCTGTGAGACCGCCATGCTCTCAAACCTCAGTTGCACAAATTTGAGGGCTTTCAGGTCTGGCCTCCCTGTTAATTCCAGCATCTGGGGTCAAGCACAAGGCAAAAGGACAGTCTCTTTGGGACTGGATGTATTGGCAGAGAGACTGGCTTTTTTGTGATTTCACTGAGAAACCAAATGAAACCTGCAAGTGTTAGGGAGAGGTTGAATGTGATCCTTTCAAAGCAGTTTGGCAAAAGGAAAAAAAAAAAGGGACTGCATTTTGTGGTTCTTTTTCAAAAGGATTTGGATAGCTACTGTAGTGCTTTACTGATAAGTTCAGGCTACACAGGTTTGTCTTGCCTAAAAAGACACTTGCTAGATTGAACTTAGAAAAAGTGACCTGCATATAAACTAATATAGCAGTGTTTGTACAAGTTTTTACGAAACTGAAATAATATGAGATGTCAGCTTTCTACCTGTTAGATAAGAATTCTGGAGCTTAGCTTCTGCTTTTTTTGAGCTGCCCTTAAGAGAGAGAAAAGCTAGGAGAATCTGCACATTTTATTATGAGTGGCATTTGATTAGCAGCATCACATTTGTATGACTTTTGCACCACAACAAGTGCTTTACAGAATACCCACCAATTATGTCATCTAGTTTGATTTGCTGATTCATCTTTACTTTATTTTTTGTAGTTCTGGGCTCTTTTGAACTAAAAATGTGGAGCTGAACTATCAGAGTGGTGCAAAATTTGAGTATATTTTGCAAGAAAACACAACTGAGATCACATCATTAAGAACAAAAATTCCAACTGATATACATGTGGTAGTTTTCTTTAAGTAATTTTTGTCTTCACCTTGCAGAGAAATTGAGTGTCTCAATATCTCTACCAAAAGCATAACCAAAGGGTCCCTTGGATCTCCAAAGCAGTGGTGAATTTGCCAAAAGGTCAGCCAGTATGTCAATCTTAGAGATAAAACCACAGTTGCCTGTTCAGGATGGAAAGAACTAGAGACATCCCCCGCCCCCCAGGACCTTTGCCTCCTGTGAGAAAAGTCATGATACATCACGCATGTGAGCGATATATCTCTCTTCTTCTGACAGCTGCAAAACTTAAAAGCAGTGATTTGAGGAAGGGTGATAGCTACTGCCGGATTGGCCTTCCCCAGTATAGCACACATCTATTCTTCCAGTGTGCAGCACATAGCTCGTTACGGTTCTGTGCAGAATGATTTCTCTGCATGGCCAGGTGATGTTTAAGGAGACTAATGAGAGAAATGATACGGCCCAGAACACTGGTGTCAGGAAATATATTGCAAGGTGTCTATCTTGGGGAAGCTGAAAGCAGGGCTTGTCTTATTATATATTTCAAAGGGGATGTCTGTGTCACCACCAAGTTAGACATGCACCCTGTCCCGTACTGCATTCAAATTAGATTTTTTCAAATAGTAGCTTTCCATTCAATTTTCATTGGCTTAATGATAGGCTCTATATTGTATGGGGGCAAAACAAGAGTCGGTCACATTGGCATGCTGTTCTTTTGAAGCAGGAACTTGTTTCTGAGGCCATTGTAACATAACTATGCTAGTGTCAGAGGACAGGATAGAGGCTATTATGGGCTTCTGCTTTTTGTGAGGAAAATCAAACAAATGTCCGCGATGGAAAAAGGAAGCCAGCAGCTGTATGTGATGACCAGAGAATGTTTTTGTGCAGTGACGCTCTCAGTACCTGGTCTGTTGTCAAACTGAAAAAAACCTGCCTTTTAAATTTTTTTTCTGCTGTCAACCAAATTGGAGAAAACCCCTGTGAATGTTCATGATACCTTTTCCTCATTTCCAGCACTTAACAATCTAATTATATTTGGTTTTATGCTAGTGTTTGCCTCTATTGCCACTGTTAGGCTTTTGAGTTAGAGTGATTTTTCCATCCTGATGGTGCGGAAGAAAAATATGTTTCATTATGACTGGTTATAACCCTGGAAATCTTTTCTCTCGCTTGGGTTGATGACGATTTTTTATGTTGCATTCTATACTGATGCCTAAAGTGAAGTAGAAAGAACCATAAGAAAGAGAAGCTTTGCTGATATACAGCTCTTTTCACTGTGTAGAATTATCTTGAAAAAAAAATGTACATCTTTCTAAATGTATGCTTTTTTCCCCCCTCAGTTAAAGTAGTTTTTAGAAATGAATGTTGTTTTTGTAAAGATTGTTTATGAAGCCATTGCTCTTAGCAACCTCTGCTCACCTGTGAACAAATGACATGGCACAGATAAGGTTTCTAGTTGTTTCTCAATAGGGTGACCTTATAAACAGATTCTGCAACAAGACAAGCTTTTAAATTCCTAACCAAATATATTATGCGAGTAATAAAAAGAGCTCCTCAAAATGGCCACAGAGGCATTTCAGAGCACATTCTTGGGAATATTCACTTCTGCTAGTATTCATTAAGTGTGCTTTCAGCAAAAAATCTCATGAATGAAATTTTATTCACTAGTTATTATGATTATTACTGTGCTATCATAGTAATAACCAGATGCTTTGTGTAAGGCCGGGACCTGATTTTGTCTAAGGCTGGAGAAACATCTTATAGGAACTCCAGGGAGTGTATTGTCTAAATATAAGACCAGACTCAGCTAACAGCTCATGACTGGGAACTGCAAACCCTCAGAGAGCAGTGGGTTTGTTTACAAGAAAATTCACAGCTAGAGAAGGCTAAATGCAGAACCATACCAAACGTTATACCATTTGAACTATAGTATGTTACGGTGTTGCGACTCCACCAAATATGAATGTAATTATACATTTTAATGTTATAAAGGTAGTTTAGATGATGATGATTAGTCATATGGATTAAAGCGAGTATCTCTACCGATGCAGTTCATGACTAGTTTATCCACACACTAATGAGCACACTGGAACTGGACTGGCTTGGGCTTTTTCATTTAGAAAGTGACCTAACACAAATATATGTACCAGGAAAATCCCTGAAGCATAGGCTACACCAAAGAGTGGGACTCTGAGTTGTGCAGTACATGGACTCCCAGAATGTGAATAAAGCCCTTCCTGGAAAAGTTAAATGAGATTTTTAGCTATGCACAGCTGAAGTATGCATAAAGTCTTGTTTCCTTCTGTCTAGAGAAACATAAAAGAGCAGAGGTATCCTGTCTCGCTGGAGGAGGATGACTGTGACAGGGCAGTTGCAACTTTTGGTTTGCTGTATTAAAAAGAAGAGACCAAGGAAGCATGGCCAATTTGAATATGGAAATTGTGCCCAAGCCTGGGCTCAAGGAAGTACTTTCAGAGCTGGAGCTCATTCGCTGAGCACAATGTGTATAATGGTGCTTTGTGTGCCTTCCCTGACTGGGGAAAAGCATGTGCCTTAGAGGTGATGCAGTTTGACTGGCCAATTTGTAGAGTCCTTCACTGTGCAGTGACCGGCACTGGCTACTGTCTGGAGCATTGATTCTTGGATGTACCAGGGTGCAAGACGTATACTAAGGTCATGGGTACAAGGTGCATAACGTGCATGTGGAAAATGAAAAGTGGGTTGGAGGGGAAGGGGCTGTTAAAGGGGCAGTGTGCCAATCCCTTGTATTACTCAAACCTCAAAATAACCATTTCTCTCTGCCTGTATATCAGTCAGACCAGTTTGTTGCCAGCAGAGCTAAGCACAGGACACTAGTTCTCACTTTTGGTTGTCTCACTGCTCTCTTTTCCCATGTTGTGTAAAAAAAAAAAAAATCTGATTAAGTGCTTTGACATTTATAATTAATTAGTCCTTCCTTATTCTTATCTTGTTTGTGTGTCCTTTTCTCTGACTTTTCCTACTTTATCACTCAGTCATTCAAATGATTTCTTTTTAAAAGATAAATGCAGCTTTACAGCATTTTTTTTTCTTTTGAAGAAAGACTTGGTCCCTTCTTTTGTCCATCCCACTGCAAAAGTTGTCATGCTCTGGCACTCCCGTCACTTCTAAGTCCTTGAGCTATCATGTATTCTGTTGGTATTTGAGGAATTGAAAATCAATCGCATAGCCTTATGGGTTAGGTTCAGCACAATTCTATTATGCCCACTCCCAAAAGTCGATTCAGACCTTTTGGGTTATATTTCAAAGCCTAATCAAGCTTGCTGTCCAGAGTGGTTTGGAGGCATCTCACTCTTGTCCATAGGTCTGTTTATTAGAGTTTTTGTCAGAAACCAGTGTGAAAGAAAGCTGTTTTCATAATAGTAGAGTCATACAGTGGGCATTTTGCAGACACAAGCTGCTCAAACAGGTTTAATGGTAGAGGAATGCTTACTGTTGTAATGCGTTTCTGCAAATATGTTCAAAAAACAATCTTAAAAATGCTACGTTGGTACAAGTGTTCGTAACTGTCCTTTCTCTTAAAAAGATGCACCAGTTTACTGACATCAGTTTCCAGTCCTGTCTTGTTAAGCTGACAAAGAAATTACTGTAGATGCTACCCTAAACCTAGATGATGACTTTCATTCTTTGGACCATATGAACAAATGAGGATGGTGCCTCCAAGAGGATGGTACTTCCAAGAAGATGGGCCAAGTCTTCCAAGCATAAGTTGTGCCACCTCCACTTGGTAGGCACACATGAGACTGCAAATTGATTATGTCAATCCTCTTAGTTCTAGAAAGTGCCAAAAACTCACCCTGATGACAAAGGAAGCTCTGTATCGAGCTGGCCATTAGCAATCCTCTGTGAAAATATGTACTTGTTATGTGATGGGGGCAGATTGGTCTCATCCAACTGAGAAGAAACCAATGACTGGCTTTAGCGATGGCATTTCCAGCTGATTTATAGAAGCCTCATTCAGGGAAAAGCTGGTAGCCATTCTGTGGGAGCCAAATGGGCAGTATAAATAGAAAACAGCTCTCTCCTTCCATTCCCTATGGGTAAGGGTATTGCTCTGTGACCCATTCTTTGTGCTTCTTCTTATCCTGTATTCTGTAGAGGCGCAGAGATTTTCTTCAGTGGATGCTCGAATCTCGCAACTCAGCTGACTCCCTGGCAGCCGGGTGTTTTGATGTGATCCGTCCGTCTGTCGCTTCAGTACAGAACGAGGCATCTCCTGCTGGCAGGGCCCCATCTGAAGAGGTTCAGCAGACGTTAACAGAGGATGAGATAGCAGGCCAAGCTTTCCTGTTCTTGATTGCTGGGTACGAGACCACCACTAGCACACTGTCTTTTGCCACGTACTTGCTAGCCACCAACCCGGAGTGTCAGGAGAAGGTGCTTCAGGAGGTTGATGAGTTCTCAGCAAAACACGTGAGTACTATTTGGTAGTGTGGAGCTTCATGCAGGGAGCAAAGCAATGTGAATGTCATCATGCAATGGCGGGACCTGCGTGACCTCTATTTGTTTCCATTATTTATGTATATATTAACATTTTATTAAGATTTGCAGTCAAAAATTCAGAATTAATTTATATTGTTTAGGGGTTTTTTTTGGAAACTGTTAAATAATGTCACTTTACAGCAACTGAAGAGATGTTCCAGAAACTTTGTGTCATAGTGGAAGCTTAACCTTTACAAAATATTTTACATTCTTGAAATAAGCCAGCTGTCACCAGACTCTAAAACTACACATTTCTATTTTTTCTGCTCTTGTCCAGATGCTTTTATTGTTTTTTGGTCAATTTTATTTATTGCTCTTTGTAAGGACATAAACAGTGTTCTTACAAATGATAAACGGTAAAGTTTTGTTTTAAATGTTCGTGTTTTTTTTTTTTCCCTTAACCAGCAGAATACATATGTATGCTTAAAAAAAACCAATCACAATATCTAATTTTCTTATACTTTGTTCAAATTACTTCTCCTTCACTATCTATATTTACCAAGGGCATTTATGTTTCTTGGATAACTGTTGAGAATATTTTGTATATCTAGCAGACCATGCATCAGTCATTGTTCCACCCTACACTCTCTGAACAATTTGTTAGTTATGAGAATTCAGACTGAGGGTCTTTTTCTTTTCATGAATGCTTTTGTAATGGATCACAAGGCTAGCAGGATTAAAATGACACCAGGCATGTTTGTCTTGCAGGGTTTTAGCTGCTGGATTTGCATGCTGAAATCCCTAACTATATAATTTTGTGAGTTTCATACTTTTTATACATTCCATGCTCTATGTTGTACTTAGAGAACAAGAAAATAGTTATATAATTTTCTGCTTTGCTGGTAATAGAAAATTCTCGACTATGTAAAGTATGCCCATTCCAAAGCTACCATTTCCTCCATTTGGTTGTGTCAGGATTTGTGTACCCACAAAATGTTGTCTTTTGTCTTGTATGATGAGATTCTGAGCATGGTGGTTCTCCATCCAAGATTTCTTTTGCTCTGAGGGTGCAGATAGATGATAGCAGTGGAAGTGAGGACTGCGCAACCTGATCCACAGAGCTTTTTCTTGGTGCATGCTTCATACCTCTGGTGTGAGTTAAGTCAATACAGTGAAACTGTTGATGTCTCACGTTCTCTCCTGTAGGGTTTGGGTTATTTTTAGGTTATTAGCTCTACAACACTCCAGCTGGAGTGTCTTTCATTGTTTCACTCAAATACAGCAGACCAAACGATGCCCTTGTGTGTGGTTAGTTCAGCTAACATCCTTAAGGCCTGCAAAGATGTGTAGGTGCAACTTGGCCTGGAGTACATGCAGTTTACTTGTTAATACTGGTGGTGGAGTTGCACGTAGAAACACCTGTTACACATCCCTAAGGAAAGTATGGTTCATCTCCTCACCAGTTCCTGAAAACTGACAGCCTAAGGAACCAAAGTGAAATTGCTGGGAAAGGTATCCAATACGATAGGTACATGATGTCATTTGTATCTGTCCGCAGATAGCGATAGGAATTAGTAAACTTCTAAACTTTTACCTTGTTAAGTGCACAGAAAGCTGGCTGCAAGCAGTCATTAACTGGTTAATTGCTTACAGATATTTCATGTAGGGAGACCATGTATATGCCTGTGTCTACACTAACAAGTATTGTGCTCCCATAGACACAGATTCACCATCTGGCACAGCTGGTAGTGAGGACTGTTGGGTGCACACTGTGTGCAACTCAGGAGTTTATTTTGGGTTAGTTTGAGTCTAACCCTGCGTACCAAATTCCCCTAGCAGTTGACCCAATCTTCTAGTTTAGTTCCAGTTAAAGGAGCCCTTGCTGCGCAATTGGAGACTGCAATGTGAACCAGTGCAAGAGACGTGAGTGTGCTCCTAATCTAAGGTAGAGAGTTAAATGGACCCTACATTGTATGTGAGCTGTCACTCACTATTAGTAGTATTTCAACAACAATCCAATCTGAAGATGTAATGTTGACTCTTTTGGTTCTCTAACAGGAATATTTTGCTAATAATTTCAGCTTTTGCAGTATGTGGTAGAGGTTGTGGAGCTAGGGACACTTGTGGCAGAGAAGTTAAAACTTGGTGTAGAGAGATGGCACTTAAGTTAAATGAATGATTTTTGCAGGTAAGCACTGTACACGGTCTATGTGGTGCCTCATCTCAAACCATGCTGTCCCATGTCAAATATTGATGGGATGTACCCTTCAAATCGCTTACTCATACTTTACTAGTTTTCAGGTTTAGCTTTAGATAATGCATATACGGCTGTATGGCCAAAGTGAAGAGGGAATAATGGAATTATAGATTCTATAGGAACCATAGAAAGAATCACGGGAGAGAAATGTAGCTATTCTTCTGCTGTCCTTGATACCAGGAAATTCATAGACCTATCTGTGCAACCCCATCCTTCAAAAGATTTCCTATTATAAGCAGTTCATTATTTGAGGAGGGGCAATGCACTGCTCAAGGAGCCCATCCCAGAATAAGGAAAAGGGTGCAGCAGTTCAGTCCCCTTAGCGACTGTAATTAACTACTTTTAGCTTAGAAAATAAGATCTATGTGAACGGTTTGCAAGTTACAGGAAGAGAAGCTATTTTAAAACTGGGAATATATAGATGCTATGTTCAGTTGTCATGCAAGGAAGAGGAAGGGAGGGGGCATAGCAGCTACAGGCTCACAGTCAGCTATCAAGTCAGTTGCTAAGAAATTTGATTAGGTTATTGCTTGTGCTCAGCACATCTGCTTTGCTCTTATCAAGGTGCTTTGCAATTTTCAGAAAAGGAGGCCTTAGAAGGCTGGAACATGGAGAATGATACAGTCAGGTTGTTTTGACAGGTGGTGGAAGATTGCTTTGATTTGCAGATATGCAAGTGTTAAACACAGTACCCTCTTCAGTCAAATCTACCCTCCAGTAATTAGAACTACAAAATGCTCTCTACCACGTTCCCCTTCCTTCCTCCAACTATTTCAGTGGCCTCATGCAGCATATTTTATTGCCCTAATCTGTGGTGTAGAGCTGTGGTCTGATTTTACAGCAGCTGCTGTGTATCATCACAGAGATGTCTGTACTTTATTGGTGGACAGAATGATTTATACACTCATGTACTAGAGTTTGTAAAGACACGCGAGAGACATCTGAGAAAAGGTGCTATAAATGACAGGCACGGTTCCAGGCTTTTTGGCACACCAGTCAAAAACTCAAAGCACAGTGACCTTGTGATAGCCAGTAAGGAGAGCAAGGTAGGTCCATCTGCGCATACAGCAGTATTTTTGTGGCTCTGGGTGTTGTACTTGAGCATACCCCTGAGTTTGCTCTCATCTTCATCTATCTTGCATGCACAGTGGGTACTGTAGCAGAATGGGACAGCATGAAGGAGAAAGAGAAAGCCACAGCACTGCTGTGTTAGAGATCCCTGTGCTAGCTTAGTGCAAGCTGCTGTGCTATGGGTGCAGAAATATGAGGTTAGGTGCTGGGAGTGGTCTTGCCCCCATGCTGTGCTGGAAGTCAGAAGCTTAGAGGAGAAGCAGGTTGGACTTACCATGTTGTACTGCTGTGTTTTGTCTGGCCAAGTTTGTCTCAGAGCTGTCTTGGGAGACCTTTCTGCCTCTCTCCACCACACTGCCTGAATACACTGTAGAGATGCCACTTCCATGCAAGTGTCTGTATCTAGAGTGAGTAATGAATTGTTACCTCTTTTTTTTTTTACCTCCAGGACCTTCCTCATCTGTTTGCTAAAAGACTTTTTAAGTCTTCTATTGGCTGATAGCTCAGTGTGCAGGCTTGATGATGTCTTTTTCCCTGAAAGTGAGAAGAGGCACCTGGCCCATTTCAGAGTCTGGCAAGCAGGATAAACCTCTGTCCTCAGTTATCGTAGAGGGTAGGGCACACAGGTTATTGCCCTTCTCACCTCTGTCTGGATCTTCAGGGTGTTGGCAAAGGGATTGCACAGCTTTGCGTTGTCTCCGGGGAAGCAGAGAGAGAAGATACTGAGTGGTGACTACTGTCACCACCCACTGCATCTTCTCACTCTACCTGTGAATCTCTATGTCTGTTCCAGCTGCACTGGGAAAGACAAGTTTGAGCATAATTCCTTTAATGGATGAACCAAAATTAAAATTGTAGAGACTGTGACCAGGCCCTCTTCATGAATCCCTTGGGGGTGTAGTATGTGCCCTGTGAAGGGACATCCACTGAAAATAAGATGCACCTATTTGCTGCAAGCTTGTTGCTGAGGGTACAGCTTGCCTTGATGCCATGAAGACAAAATAAACAATATGAAAAGAGAGTTAAATATGATCTAGTGGGGGCAGGATGCCTACATCTGTGTGTGTATAAAAGAATATTAGTTTCTTCAGAGACTACAGATCTGTTTCCAGGACATCAGAGAGGGGTCAAGTCTTCAGAAGGCTGTTAAGTGGCACAACATATTTGGTATTAGTACAGGTATGATGATATGCATCAGTTGAGAAGCTAGTACATACCAGTAAAAGAGAAGGGGGGTGGGGGGGGAACATCAGATTATTTTTATAGTATTTTTTATAGGATTTGTGGTTAACCATCCCTAAACTATTGGAGGCTATACAGTTGTGAAAGAAATGCTGTTATCTACATTAACCAGGTGAGTGATTACTTGTTGTAAAGCAAGTTGGTATTTATTTATTTGTGTGTGTGCTTAGTAAAAGCATAGCAAGCCTGAAGCGTGCACTCATTCTGAGCAGATGAACGGTTGCTTCTGAGCTGCTCTTTGTGTTTTGTCCTAAACCACAGTGCTTAGGAAATGAAAAATTGCTTCATCTTCCACGCTGGGGATTCCCTGAATAAGTGATCTCTCTTTCTTGCCTCTCTTCCCATTTTAGCATTTAAATGTCTGTCTGTATCCCTTCCTTCTCCTTCCTCGCAAGCCTGAGTCATTCACAATTCTAAATTATATATATTTTTTGTTGGTTTACTGGACTGCACAATTTTAGACAGGAAGAGTAGTGACACAAAATGGATGGCAAAAACATAGGTGATCAAGTTACCTTCTTAGGAGAAGTTATTTGTTACCCTTAGGTGAAATGTAGTAAGCGGCTATGTATGTGCTCCTGATCTGTTGTAAAGTAAAACAGATCAGGTTAAACCACTGAAATGAGGTCATTTTCTTGAGGGAGGGAAAGCAAGTGTGCTTTGGGGCAGTGAAGGAGGGCAAAAGAGGTATAAGAATGAACTGTTCTGCTTCCATGTAATGAAGAAATGCATACTTGAAGGTGCTGAGCATAGAGAAACCTGGAGCAAGGAGCACCCTGAATTCTAATTTCAGCTTCAGGAGTAACTTGCAGCATGTTCTCAGTAATAGACAACCGTGTCTGTAAGTACCAAGTCTTCCCATTTGTTAAGGCAAGTTTTGGTTTTTAGCTCATATCTACATAAACCTCTTGTTACTTAACCTACTACAAGAAAAAGTTGCTTGAAAGGTCTAGTGCTAGTTACAGAACCCAAGACGTGTGTTGCTGCATGGATACGCAAGGCTATGGGGGCTCTGCCCTAGCCAGAAGAGGTCTGGTGAAGAACAGAGTAGCGGCTCACCCCTTGCTGCTAGTACCTATATATATCTTCAGGATCCCTGACAAAGTTGGAGGAGAGCACAGCAATCAGGAGTAGGAAATAAAGGAAAATAGATGAAAGGGCAGCTATTACTATAAAACATTCACTAGAAACTGCAAGACCAACTGAATTTTCCATACTATATTTGAAATGCCATGTACAGCACTTATTTATCACCACTTGGTAGGGTACTTAGAAACATCAGTGTGGAGGGGAGTGAAAAGCAGGATAAGCCCCAGCATGTCTCTACACTGTCCTGTTTCCTACCCACACAAAGCGTAACTATTCAGTGCTGGTGTTACTTACCAACATTTTCACCGCTGGCTAAAGCCCATAAAGTTTAAAGAAACTTGAGAGTCCTGCCATACTCACTATTTAAATGGAGATTTGGAGGTTTTTCTTTAGTGGAAAGAATTCTTCCTGTTCCCATAAACACTTGTTTTACTATTGTTCCAGGGCCTGGGAATTTTTTCACTATGTCTAATTGAAAATGTTGACCAGACCACGTTTCAATTGTATTAGTTCATGTCAATAGTGTTGAATGATGCCAGTCCAAAGTCACTACAATCCATAGTTTTATTTATGAAAAGGTACAGTTTAATTCCATTTTAACTACTGTGTGTGGTCAGTTGTAAATGGGCTGGGTTGAACTGGACTGATTCATAAGCTCCTCCTTTGTGATTTATGATGTGATTTATGACTTTGGCGCTGTAATTTATCAAGCATACTAGGTGTGGCAGTTGCTCATCTGGGGCATCTTGGCGTGTCATCGTTGACTTGAGTGCAGTCATACTATTTTGTGATGGCTTATGATTCTCTTCTTTGCATTGAAGAGCTCCTTCAGTAATATCTCTGCAGTCTAATGGAGATGTCTTGTAAAGAGATCTTGCCATTTCAAAATCTTTTCTTCCCATAAAATTCCCAAAGGGCAGTGAGAGGTAAGACCATTTTTATGGTGTCTCTGTCCCTGATTGAGTACTGTAGGTTTTTTAAGACGTTTATGCAGAGAATCTCCTTGGTAGTACAGACTTCTTTCTCTGACAACCAGTGAAAATGAGAGGTGAAAGAGAGATGGCACTGTCAGGGAATAACTACAACAATTTGCATGAGTTTGGTGCCTTTCATGCAGTATCTCAAGGCACTATTCTCTCAGAAGCTTGCAACTACAGAGACTAAGCTTCACTAAGCAAATATTGCTGACGGTGGAGGCTTGCATTTATCAAGGGAGACTGAATTGTAAATAGTTTGCAGAAAAAAAGTCCACGGAAGAAAGTCACACATGCATACACATACATGCACAAAACATACAAAACCAGTAAGCACAACCAGTGTTGTATGGTGTTGTGGTTAATTCCATTGAAGGAAATTACTCCTTCTGATTTCTTTCTTTGTTTAAGATGTTGCATAACCCCACATCATTCATGAGAGTCAGCTGTCAACAGTCAGTTTTGTTGTTAACAAATGAAAAGATGCTTTCAAACATGTAGAGACTGAAATGTTGTTAGGTTGTATTTCTGCAGTTCTTCATACAATTGCTCAGTATCTGAAATCAGTTAATTATCTTTGTCTCGTGGTGCTTCTGTACATACAGATTGAAGATTGCTAAGTTAGGAGAAAACAATAACCCTTCCCCGCATTTCCCCACTTAGTATCTAGAATCTACTGGTTTGAATGCAGGCTTTGGACTCAAGGGACCTAAAGTCACTTTTCTTGAGCAGAGGTTATTTTGGTTCCTAACTTTCAACCACCTAAGGACTTCTGGGAATTAAGGCTTTAGTCTCTTTACCAACTTGTGTCTCTGCTGTATAAGTAGCATGAGAAAACTCTTGAGCCCAAGCCTGCATCATGTTCGCCCACTTTGCCACAAGCCTTTTCCTAGACTCAAGTGCTGAGGGGAAGAACCTAGGGTGGAAAGCTTGGGCTCAGTTTGCTCACTGTACAAGCCTTAGCATGTACCTCTTTGCACAGGTTGTCTTTTGTCCCAAGCACCCTCACAGTGCCAGCCAGAGGAGTTGTCCTGGAGGCCTTTCTGGAAGATCCCTATCATATGCTCCTGCTTTTCAGAAGCTGTGGTTTGCAGCAAGCCACAGTCATCCTTTGGCAGAAGCATGGGCAAGCAGGAAGACTGTGACCAGCCAGGAGCCACATAAGGGCAATTCTTTTTTGCTTACCATGTATTTGTAGTTCTTACACTATATCTACAGGTCTCAGCTCTCCACAGGTACCTCTTAAAAGGATAAGCATTTCCTGGAGAGTCAGGATATTTATAATACAGAAAGAGTTGAGTTGATCAGCTGGTAAGTTGAGAGTGTCTTTTGGGAATGTTTTGGTTTTAGTTTTGTGAAAAGCCTACCCTTCCTTGACTTTTCCAAGAACCCTACCAAAAAGGCAACCTGAGTATAAAAAAACATTTCTTTCTTTCCTGGGGAAATCCTTTCAACAGTTGAGAACTGGTGATTCTATGTGGCCTGGAATGATGGAATGAGATGTTATTGAGATGATTAATGTGCTCATATTTCAAGGAACTTCTTGTTTTTGTTGTTGACATTGCAGGGGTTCATTTACCCCTCTTCACCAAAACAACAACAAAAAAACAAACAAAAAAAGGACTTTTGTTTTTCCATTTTTTCAGTTCAAGCTTATCAGTCTTTTGCCCATGAAGACTAATTTATCTTTTGCTTGCAATGTCACATGTTGCTCAGTGACTCTGCCTTATTGCTATTCTTGAGCAAAACTGAGTCTCAGGTAATGTATGCTAGAGAGATACTCATTTTCACCCCTGAATTTTCCTGGTATTTTGCCATCCTCATAATAATTGACCCACTATCACTGGTACAGGGTTCATGTTAAATAATAAATTTTTCTAGTGACATGGAACATTTAATGGTGAAGATGTTACTAATACAGCACTTTAAATGTGATTAGACAGATTTGTTTAAAGAGCAAGTAAAAGGAAGGATGCATCTTCCCTGTCTTTCTATTCCTTCCCCCACCTCCCCTCCATCTGAGTCTTTTATGGAGGAAAGAGCGTGTTTGCTTTTAATCTAAGGAAAAATGTCACTGCTGAGTAAGAAAGCTGGTTACAGTTTTCTTCAGTACCACTCTGGACATTATATGGCAATCAACATGCTTCCCCCAGGGACAGAGAAAACCAAATTCATACCAATATTGATGTTTAATCAGCGTTAACTACCAGTACCAGTGTTAACATTTTAGGTACAGATAGGTAACATTATTTGCAGGGTGGAGCATAGTTCCAGGTAAAATCGATAGATCAAATTTTGCACTGAGCAGTTGAGCCTTGCAGAAGTGAGTAAAGAGATAAGCTCAAACCACAGTAAATAGCACCAACCCCCTCAGTGACTCTGCGAGGAATGTGCTGTCACCAGTCTTGGCAGAGAAGTTGCGTATGGCAGGAAGAGAGGTGCACATGGCAAGACTTCTGAGGACTGGGAATGCCACTCATGGGTGTAAGTGTCTGATCTTTGGATAGCAGTCTCAAGCACTCAGGATTTTTTTTCTCTGTGAAGTAGGGATCAAGTCCAGAAAGGTATTATATCTGTATAGAATTTTTTTTTTTTCATGGAAGTTAGGCACCAAAAGGTTTTCTGTAAGGTATGTGCTGCTGAATTGTGAATACCTAGCAAGGAAAGGGAGGACAGTCAGCCACAGGCACTACCTCAGGTGCAAGAAATCAATAACACCAAACCATCTGGCCCTGAAAGAACTTAAAATAAGAGAAGGTGGCCTTGGACATCTGTGTCATGACCCCACACTGTGTCTCAGCATTGGCAGCCAATAGCGTTCATGAGGCAGGAACTTGTCTCCTGGGGAATATTAAACACTAAACTAAACAAAGAAGCATTTTCAAGCTCTATGTTAGTTAGCTTCCATTTAGAATGAGATCCCTCCATGTCCCATGATTGACAGGCAGATTTCTTCAGGGCATAAAGATGCTGGTCCAGCCCTGGCATTGTTGTCTGCTGCAGGGATCTCCACTGACCTGTCTAATTCTGAGAAGTCTTCAAGGTTCAGGGGTAAAATCTTACTGTAATAGCAGTTTCCCTGGTCAGGACAATAGCAACTCTTGAGATTTGTGAAAACAAGTATCACTTTCTCGGTAAGGACTTTTCACAGGTAAAGGAAGAGAAGGAGAGTTGTTGGGGAACAGCTCATAAACCAAAAACAACTAACAAGTTCTGTGTGTGTGTGTGCACATGCCTGCATATGAGCGACAGGAGGGAGAGAATGAGTCATGGCTGAAGAAAAGAAGGTCTTTCATCTGAAAGTTCAACATAGGCTCCTGAATTGCACGTATTATATGCATAAGGTGCAAAAGCTGAGCTGAGAAGAACACATGCCTAATTTGTTAAGAAACAGCAAATCCCCAGCAGCAACCAAGAAGAAATTAAACTTGTATTGAACATATTCATAGCTTAAAAATGATCTTAGCTTGTATGAAAGTGAGGTCAAAATGGAATTTTTCCTCCAGGTATGTACATAAATTAGGTAGCATTAATAGGAAGTAACCAGTCCATTTATTTGTCAATAAGCATTCAAAGTGAAGGCTGAATGAGCCTGTGCCAGAAGGAATGGAAACTAGTTTGCATTTCATGATTATGTAAAGCAGTTCTTGGTAGAATGAACTTCTTGTGACCTTCTCCCCACCCCCCAACTCCCCCTTTTTTTTTCCCTTCTCTACCACCCTGGCAGCACATCTGTATTTAAATAATTTCCATTTCTAACAATGTGCTTGTGTGTTACTTTTAATCAGTGTGAGATGGCTTTTGTATTTTCTGTCCTGGTTCATCTTATCCTTCCCTTTTAATACAGAAAGAAAGAATAAGTGGTATTTCTGAGTGTGACTTTGCTCTAGAAATGTATTGGTCTTCCAGTGATATGAGTGAACATTTCCTTACCTAACCACATAGCAAGAGTGGTGCAGAGGGAGTAGTCAGGAAAACACAAAGAAAAGTAGGAAACGTATGCTATTTGAGGACTGTTACATTTCATGCCACTTTATAGTTTTCACTATGTCAGAGAACTAGATAATACCAATTTTTCACTAGTACTGCCAATTAATTTGATGTCTGGTTTTAAAAAGACAGGTTGCAGGTCGTTTCCAGAATCAAATCCTTTAAAGCAGCCAAGTAACTTGTACCTCAGTGTAACTAGTCACATTTTGAATGTTTTGGTCAGTGCCTCTAAATGCTGTCTATGAAAGAGGGCTGGTCAGAAATAGAATGTCACTGCTATAGCAGCTGCTGAGACAGGCCTTCTGGGCCTTGATCAGGGGAGACTGAGAACTTTTATACACTGAGTAAGTAAATAGGTGCTTGAATGAAGATTCATTTATAACTGGTACCAAATTCTGCAGTTTCCTTGGTCAGGTCTCAGATGTAATGAGACTGAAAATCCAGTTACTTCCTCAGTCCTAGGAATTATCCTTCCTGGCTGCCACTGCCTCACAGTGCATTAGGTCACATTGTGCAAGCAGAAGAATTCATTCTTTAGTACGGCTGACTAAATACTTTCCACCTGTATAAAATCTGTGCTTTCAGAATTCAACAACATACTCATTTTGTATGTAAAGCATTTTGATTTCACATACATCTTAAAAATCGAATTTCGAAAATGTTTCTGTTAATATGTGGGTGAAAAAAACACTTAATGCTTTTTATCTATTTATTTATTTATGCTTGACGCACTCTCGTGTCAAAAGAAGGAATGTGTTAAATTGATTTTAACCTTCTGCTGAAACAGAAGATTTGAATAAACTTTAATATCTTTTGCAATACTCCTGTTTACACTTCAAATTTTAAGGAGAAAATTGAGAGGAAGTGAAAAGGTTACAAAGATTGGACAATTATCCATAGCCCTTTGCTGCTGTTGTTGATCTAAATGAAGGAACAAGGAAGTAACAAAATGTCAGAAAGTCAATGTATTGTGAGCTGGAACAAAACGCTTCTAAGAGCTCTTGCTTTTTGGAATTTGTTTTTCAGATGCATCAAGTTCATACGCACTCAGGATACAATATGAAGAAGATTTTGTGCAGTCAGGAATTAAGATTTAATAGCCTGATAAGTAGAGAACCTTACAGATAATTTCAAGGTGTTAATCTAACCTTGCAGTGCCTTTAATCTTTTGGCATTCTAGAAAGTGTAAAAAACAAAAGCTAACTGTTTTAATATCATAGAGTAGTCATGGAGAAAAAATTTCTTCCAGCAGAGCAGCTTTTAAATAAATTATTACTTTTTTTTTTCCACGATGGGGAAAAATAACTGTAAGATGGATTTAAAGGGAAGTGAATTTACCAAATGTCCTGCATCTTTCTCTCTCACTAATTAATAACAGTCAAATGCTCTTGTTCTGCAGACAGTAACTACAAAGAAAAGGATAAAGAACTTGGGAAAGACTCTAGAGCCAAAATAATTAGGCAATTTATCATTTAGGGTAATTGGACTTGTGCAAAGCAGCATTATTTACCACACATTTCCATTTCTTCTAACTGGGTGTGAAAAATACGGCTACATTGATTGGGAAATGCTCCTAGTGCTTTTTCCAATATGCATTGTGCCAGGGACGTTCAGTTCAAAGTCTGGTGTTCCTCCCAGTGATTTCTTTTCCCTTTAGTGATCTTCAGAAGCAGCCCTCAGCTTCTAAAACCTCAAACCAAAATTAGATTAAAGTGCCCAATATGGGGTCAGAAATGGGAGGGAAAGAGAGAGGGGTTTCCACTAGGGAATTTTCACTTAACAAATGAAAGCCTTTCCTTTGTTTCAAAGGAAAAATTGCCAAGTGGAGACACATCTTAATCACATTGGTAGCCAGCTGAGCTGTTTATGCTAATTTCCAAAGGTATGTAAGTATAGGAATCAGGGGGTCCAAAACTCCTGCCTCTGTGATGTGAAAAACACAAGCATTTAAGCACCACCAGCAGATAGATCTGATGTCGTTTCAGAGTAAGCGTAGAGGGGGGGAATAGTCACGAGGGGTTTACTTGAATTTCACTTCACAATTTGCCAGCAGTATGAATGCCCTTTCACCCAAACCTGCGATTTTCCATCATTTTTCCAAGGAGAATAGTCCAGCTACCCCTTTGCAGTTTGTGGCATTCTCTCACCTTTGTGCTGTTGCCTTCTACTCTTGAGGTTTACATCTTCAAAAGGAGCTTTGCTTTGAGGGATGCTCCAGAAGCGTTCAGACTCCGTGGATTTCACCACCAAAGTCTCTGGTACATGATGACCCCATGGCTGACTTTCTGCAAGACACCAGGAGTGGCCTGGGCTGTCACATTCTGCGACAGCATATGCGACTTTGCACTGCAGGTACTTTGTGGTGCTGGCACGCTCGTGTTCAGATACGTGTCCCCAGGCTTTGGGGAGAGAAAATCACGTAGTGAGAGAAATTGTTGTTTAAAAGTGATCTTGGTCTACCTGTCTGATAGAAACCAGCCAGTGGAGATCCCTGCTGGGAGGAGAAGTAGGGGAGGAAAAGGTGGTGTTTAAAAGCATTTTATTCCTTGCCTGTGAGAAATTCACAAATACACACTGCTGGGCTGTCATAGGTGGGCGCCACAGAAAGTGCTTTTAAGTGGCACAGCTTGACACCAGTTGCATGTGTGTCTTCAGATAGTGTCACAAGCCGTGGGCTTTTTCCCCAATGGCTCGTTATTTTGAAACATTTTTATATGTTTGATACCATCTTTAATAAGGATGTAATGACTACCAGCAATTTCCTATGGAGACAGGAGGAGCAAGAAGTAGTAGGTTGTTACCTAAAATACTGCCTGTTGCCTGAGCAAGCTCAATGTGAGATAAAATGCACAATTTGGATGCAGACTGGGAGTGCTTGATCCCTCACCAAAGGAGCGTGGGAGCTCTGGTACTGAAAGGTATTCCTCTGTGCATGTGGCCGTGTCGTCAACTGAGAAAGATTCCAACATTTGTCAGTTCTTGTGCCATATCACAATTTGTTGGCTGTTTACATTGATTACCTGTATTGAGCAAAGCAGCCAGCTGAGATTTCAGGGCCTTTGTGTTGTTTGGCTTAGAGCTAACATCCAAATACTTTCAAAGTGACCCTACTTTTTTACAAGGAATGTACAAAGTCCCCTTTTTCCCAGCCCAACAGGAATTGCACAGCAGGATGTGCAGTGTAGGCAGTGGCAGTCCCTCGCCAAGCTGAGTTTGCTGTACTTCTGAGACCATACCTGGTACTTTCTCATTTCCCCCTTTGTTTTCCTTTCTGATCCTTTTCCTTCTTTCCTGACACACAGGTCTGTGTGGAGAAACCACTCTGCCCACAGATGCCTTGTGCATAACCTTGCTTATCATTTTGCATTGCAGCAGTCGCCTGTGCGACTTGGCACAGGAGCTGTAATCCTCCTTACTTGATTCTCTAATTAAGCTTATCTGTTTCTTATATTTATCCAGAGAGATGAGCAGTTGCTTCACCTACAGGTTTGAACAATGTTTAACTCGAACAGTAACTGTGAGGCAAATTACTTTATTTTCTTTAGGTTTGGTACTCCGCCACTTCAGCACAGCAGACTTCTGCCAGTGGCAGCAAGATACCATATCTTTTCTAAATATTTTAGGCTATTTTAGCACTTTTCATATGATAACACCCAAATGATACATAAATACTAACCTCTAAATGTACCTACAAGGCTTGTAATATTAATCATTCTGTTTTTTCAGTGTGAGGCACAGAAAATTTAAAAGTATTGGCATGGAAAATAAAAAACTCATCAAGCAATATTTACACGCTCTGGTTAACTTACATCCCACAAGGAATTCTTTGTAAAATCATCTGGAGTTTAAGTGAAAATACAGTGATTTTCATCAGAGACCTGAATCACTGAAGTCAGAAGGTCTCCTGATGGGTACAAATTAAAGGATGAGCATGCATCACCCTGTGCAAGGACAGAAATGCAAGTTGTGTTTTCACCTGTGTTTTGAGTAGTCCTTACAAAGCACACTCCTTTCCATTCTGCTGCAGGAAAAGAAGAGGTATTGTCTATGAAATTTTTTAAGCCATAGATTTAATGTTTAGGAGTTTACTGTGCAGTCTAGCCTTGTGTACAACAAAGGGCACAGGACTCACTGAATTAATTATGTTTAAATCAGTATATCTGTTTAAAAAAAACCCCTCTCAGTTGTTTTAATTAGATGGCATAAAATATCTTTCCTGACTTTGAAAGTCCCAAGAAGAACAAGTGAAACAAAATGCTTTAGTAGTCTTTTTAATTATCCTTGTTCCATTGTTGCAAGTTTTGCTGTTCTAGAAACACTGGGCAAAACTGTCTTTAATATGTTGCCTTTATAGGATTGTGGAACCTTCTACCTTTTGCATTAATTAAACATATAAATCCTACAAACTATATCCAGGGTAACTGCAAAACAAGCACCTGATTCTCAGTTTACTTTTATGCTCTCCTTCACTGCTACTGTAATGGGAATGGACTGCCAAGGTGCGTGTACATTATCTTCACACTTTATCTGCAGCAGTATTATCATCACCTCCTTCCTGCGTGATACTATCTTGTTAACATATAAAGAAGTGCTTGCAACTATGGTAAGGCCTGTTTCTGGTGCCATAGAAAGACCTTAATGCAACTGAGAATCGGGCTCCAAAGACATGTCTCTTGTTCTTACGATCCAGTTCTTTAAAGGAAAGGAGCAGTACTCATCTTGCTGGCAAGGCGCACAAAGCGAAACCAGTAATTCAGAAAATGATAAGAGAAAAAAAAGACAAAGCATGACACACTCCATTAAGGTTTCCTTTATTAGTGGGAAAAACATGGATGTTTTTGTCATGCTGTGTACTGCCTTTGATATAAGAAGTGTAGCCCATGCAAAATAATAGATTTTCTTATAAAAGTTAAAGATGGAGTGGGAACTTTTAAAAAAAAATTCTTTTTTGTTCACACTACCTACTTTTATATTCTCTGTTGGACTGAAGTAGGAAGCTTAATACAGTAATGCAGACACTTTGATTCAATTTTGGATCTTACCGGAGATTAAGTTCAGCTTGCAGACCAGTGGCATAGAGATGCCCATCATTTAGGAAATCTGCAAAGGCTTGACTCAAAGCCCTTGGAGGGTGCTACCTTGGTTCAGATCCCAATTGAGATGAGTGCTGTACTTCTATAATCAAGAGGCTGCTGTTGCTGGGCTCAGGGTTACAATTGTACACTCAGCCCCAAGGGACCAGCTGCTCTGCTGTAGGTTGGGGCTGGTATGAAGGGGGAGTGAGAGACACAGTAAACACGCAGAGTAGCAGTAAATGACATGAGGATATGATATGTAACATTAACCAGGCTTACTGTTTGCTTAGGCTGTAGAATGGTCTTTTAAATCAATGTTTTTATTATCAGCGGAGCCTTAGCTGTGCACTTAAATGGAGAACAGTGCAAGGACACAGAGACTTGGTGCAAAGTGAACACCCTTTCTTTCCTAGCTCCGATTTTACAAGAAAAACCATAGATAGATCCAGGTCATAACATTCAGATGTCAACTTTCTCCATGTTTGGCAACGTTTGGTATTGGGCTCTGATTTAATCTCTGTTCTTGCTGTAGGGACTGATCTCACCACCAGTTCTGGCATCCTGCATAAATATAGCTCAGAATGTCATGCAAGGAGTCCCCCTGCTTCTAGCCCAACCTTTCTGGCAACAGTTAATTTACCACAATTTTGTTTCATCTCTTCCTATGGTTAATTAATACTTCTCCTAAATAAAGATTAGGTTTATTTCCATTTTCAGTTTATTGCCCTCAGATTCCCCTGAACTTTCATCATTCTTGGACTGCTGTACAAAAGAAACTTTGCACAGGACAAATATTTTCTCCTCGCTGTGCAACTATAATCATAAACTGCAGTGATACCACCTGTTAGTGTTTTCTGGTGTAAAAAATGTAAGTTTCTTAAATTACTTCCTTTTTTCTTTTTCTTTTTCTTTTTTTTTTTTTTGAAGTTGGACAGCATGTGTAGGTGTTTTCAGAGGTTTACCTATGGGGTTTTACAATCCATGGGAAAATGATATGGATATTAGAATTGGATAGAGTATCTTACCAAGCTTATCTTACAGACTTTGCACCCTTGTTTCAAGTGTTGCAGTTGTTGGTGGAGTTAAGTGTTTCTAAATGTTGTTAGATCTCTTTGTCCATGTGTTATTTTCCTGTTTATATAGTTCTATAACTGCTCAAGAAGAAATTAGATGGGAAGTGTTGTCACAAGTTGGGGGTTAAGGTTTTGGTTCTTTAGGAAAACAATGTTACAAGAGCTCTTAATTCTCACCAAATCAAAACTAATTGCTGGAATAGTTGCTTGAAATGGAATTGAAAGCTGAATACTGTCTTTTATATTTTTAGCATTTCAGATTAAGGGAGCAATAATTTTAACCCCAATAATGCTCAGAGTTTGCAGAGAAATGTGGTAACCATGAGACACTTGCTGTGCACAGGCAGATATACAAATTCTAAGCAATGCATTGGAAAACACTGCCAAGCCCTCATGTGCATCTTTATGCATCTAAATATATGTATGCTTATATATTCTTCAGCACTGAACCGTGCTATGGGATGGTAATTATAGACCAGGTCATTCTTGGTAGTAGCTTTTTAAAAAAAAACCTCTTGGGAGCACTTTCTTTTCCAAGCCAGCAACTGGGAGAAGGGTTTAATTTCAGTGAGTTATCCAAAGTGTACAACTCTTCAGTGGTGCAGTATACCTCATCTCCTGGTCTAGCTCTACATTTCTGTCAGCAGTGCAGTAATCCAACCAAGATATGGGATTTTAACATCTTCATTTCTGGATTGCAAGAGGCAAACAGAGAATCAAATAGCCCACATTACCAACTGGAGCTAGGAGGTTCCTCCACTATACCAAGAGATACTAGACTGAATGCTGGTCCATCCAGTGAGCGCTAGAGGTGTTAGTTGGAGCCATTTGGGTCTGCTGCAGGAGGGAAAGCTGTAGGAAATGGATTTTTATTGTTCTTCAGAGCGGGGGAGGAAACAGATCACTAAGTCAAAAATCCAGGAGAGTTTATGGATATATTCTAGCTGGATTTGGAGCTGGGAGAAGCAGGGCTGCCAAAGAAACACTTGGAGATGTAATGTGCAGTTAAACTTGCAGCACTGGTAGGACTGGACAATCAGTAGTTAAAACTAGTTAATTATTTAAGAAAAAAATTATGAAGTATAAAATATTCAAACTGCCGGTGCCTGATGCGTGCCATTGCCACAAAGGCGCACACACCTGGGTTTTAAATTCTTGGCTGTTTATTACATGTTTTTAAAGTAAAGATGTTCTACTAATGATGGAATATTATTTGTAAAACATTAATAATAAAATATGGGGGAGAAACTTTACTATTTGTTTCTTCCAGAGGGGGATATGCCTGCTTTCTTTAAAATGAAAATAATTTACAACATTTCTTAGCTCCCTTGGAAATGAATAACTTACTAACTGTTGTGATAATTGTGCAGAGAACCCGTTATGGTAACACAGTGTAGCTACAAACTGACTGGGAAATTGGTGCCTTGAGTCTGAAATTACACGTTGCAGTTACCAAGCGTCATTTCAGATTAGCTGTACCTGTCGCGTGGGCAGCTCATCGGGAGCCACACTGGTGAGTCAGAGAGACCTACCATTTTTCTCTCTTAGAAGCTGGCCTGGCGTAGAGGGCTTAACTTAGAAACAAAGATGAAATAAAAATCAGGCTATTCAGAGCTGTTGAACCCAGAGACAGGGTCTGCTAGGGAACCAGTTTGTTGGAAACCTCAGGAAAAAATCAAAACCCACCTCCTGCAAAAGACTGGATATGGTGTTAGGCAGCTTATATACCCAGTGACAACTCTTGAGTACCTGGCACTCGCCTGAACTCGCAGTTGGCATCTGTACACCTGCTCTTAGCAGGCAGAAGGCAACTGTATCTCTGACTGTATCTAAAAATGGCATTTCTCACAAAAAAAAAAAAGGCTGTTAGTCGTGGTATCTTTGCCAAACTCCATTTACATGTTGGCTGCTTAAAGACCCATCTGCAGCGTCGATCGCCTGACATTGGTTCACTTCCTGTCCTAAATAGCTGAAAAATCCCAGCACACAAAATGCTGGTGCTGTGGCTTCTCGTTGAATCCATGACCTTCTCCCTCCCCACATCTGCTCTGTGTGCTCTCAGCTCACCTTCCCATGGCCTGCCCTTCTGGGTCTCCATTATAAAGCTGGATTGGGTGAGACCTCAGGACTTGGCCTCACAGATGTCAAAGCTGGCACTTCTCTGCTTACAATGCTGTATATACTTGCATTTCTGCCGTTATGATCTGAAGTCCTCAGCCCTAATCTGGGAACCATTGCTGGGTGTGCATGAGTAGTTCGAGTCACCTTGGGGAGCAGGACTATCTGGATGTGGAAGCATGCATTTTGAAAATGCACTGAAATCCTTCAGGATCTAAGTTTTATAAATTACAGATATTATAAATCCTGACTGCCTGATGGCAGGCACTGGAGTGGAACATTTTGTCATCAGTGCTTATTATCTCAAGATTCTTAATTAGTTTCATTGATAATTTTGTCTCACTTGAATGTTTTAAATGATTAAATATTTCAGTGCTTGTTTGGTGGAATGTTTCTCCATTGTGTACAACAGGACATGATACCGACTCCAGATATTCGGTGGAGAAGCGGTATTCACAATCTCTTTTGCAGTGCCTCGTGAGAGCTGCTCTCTGAGTCCTGAGGCTGGGTCTCATCACAACTGGTTGCAGAACACCAAGGTGGCTGACCAGAAGGGAGAATTGTGAAAAAGCCTGGTTTTCCCTCTCAGCTTTGAATGCAGTATTTTTCCTCCACTGTCTGGTCCACCATGCAGGTGTCCCAGCTGAACACACCAGAGCCGTTTGCCTGATTCCTGCAGAGAAAGATATTTCAGCTAGATGGGTTTTCCAGATTTAAATAATTATACCTGGAGGAGGCTGCCTGTGGTTTTCTTTCCGTCTCCCTCACGCTTGCACTGAGGGCAGCGGGTTCACATGTCATGGCTGCAGATCAGTGAGTCTCCCTTTTGCGTTTACTGTCTTCGCCTCCTGCCCACCCTCCTGGCCAGGGTGAGATGTGCCCCCAGCATCTGCATGCGCACACGCACCCCAGCAGCAGAACCCAGGGCCTGTTTTAATCCCTTGAAACACTAACAGTAGTTCATGTTAAAGCTAAAACCTGTCCTGAATCACAAGGATTTTCACCACATTATGTGCCGTGTCTAGTTTATATAAAAGAAAAAAAAAACAAAACCCAAACAAATCAAAGCACCAAAACTGTTTAAAATGCCACTTCTCATCACTATTTACTTAAGTCGTAGGCCTGAATGCTAAAGGTCTGTTGTAAATTGATGGTATAAATTCCTTGTTTGCTTCAGCAGATAATTTGTTTCTTTGCCTTGAAACCTGTAAGAAGGTAATGTTTTAAACCTATGTTTAGGAGATGCGGTACACTCATATCATTGCTTTAATCAGCTTACTTTTTTCCTCTTTTTTTTTTTTTTTTTAGACCAAGTTGTGGGGGGGGTTTCAGAGCCCTGTTCCTTGAATGTTCCCCATAGGTGGAATGTAATTAAACTTCACTGGCATTTCCCCCTGCTGGGATTTAGACTAGGGACAGATCTTTAGGAAGCATAAAACAAATACTGTGAAAAAAAGAAACCTTGTTAGAAGAGTTGCCAGAGAATCAGCTCTGCTCCATTTACAAGCTGATAGTTTTGAAAATCTGCCCTTTCTCCTTTTGTGAATTGGTTTTTAGAAATTGTTAATTAATCATTTAAACAGCGAGGGCAGGGGGGAACCCATGATTTTTTTGCAGCTCTTGCTCTGCTTGCAGGCTAAGAGTTCACATGTCGAGGTGCACTTTCTGCCTCAAACCCTGTTTTTTTCTGAAAATAATTTGGCAGGGAAGGCAGCACCCTGATGGCTCTGAGGAGGGAAGGCTCCGACAGCAATGGCAAGTTTGATGGGTGCTTGAGCCCTTAGCGTGCTGGCATGATGGTGACCTGTCTGAGAAGTCCCCATCACTGAGGACATGGGGCAGTTCCTTCCCTGGACAAGTCAGAGCTGGTTCCCCTTGGCGTGACCCTTTAAGCATGGACAGCCTCAGGTTACTCCTATCCATGAGGGACTACTCCCTTGCAGGTCCTGTGAGGCTCTTCCCATGTTGTACCTCAGCTACCTCCAGCTGCAAAAAAAGTAAAATATGAGGCTTGCCTCTCAGTTCTGGGGGTATAATACAGAATAACCTTGTTGGCTTGGGGGGTTACTCTGCTATAACTGGGAGGAGAATCTGTCCCCAGATATTGCTCGACCAATGGCTATCAAAGGCAAAAGTGAAGTGATAATAGTTTGAGATCAGCTCCTAGTGAGGTAGTGTCTGTATTGCAAAACAAACCGTACTGTAACTGGCTGCCTCAGTATTTAAGTTGTTCTCTTTGGAATCAGAAAAAGACCTAATGCTGGGAATAATCTATTTCTCACCTGCCTGATAGGAGACTGCTTCCACTTCTCTACATAATCCTGCAACAATGAAATGAAAGTCCTTATTTCTTGGCCAGCACTGTCTGTCATTGTGTCTGGTGGAGCAGAGGCACGTGCCAGAGAAGGGCATTGTGCTGCTCTCCTTGCAGGGCAGCGATTGCAGTTGCTGAGACCCAAGGTGCATGCAACCCTGTCTCAGCTGGAAAGTAAGTTGTCTTTTAATAATCCTTTGCTAGGTGGTGAGAGGAGAAGCAGTATTAAGAGACTTTTAAAAAACCAGCTGGGGAAAAGCATACAGCATGCAGTGCAACGGCTAGGAACATTGATAGCTTGCAGTCCAACCAAAAGCAGTTTTTAGTGGTTTATGTACTAACTCTATTAATTGACTTTTTCCCCACCATCTTTATCTATGTCAATTGCTTTAGTGTCTGGGTGCTGGATATACAGGGGGTGATTACCACACTACTGTAGTGTAGACAGAGTACAGGTCACCACAAAGTTATTGCTCCTCCCTTTCTCCCTTCTATTATCAGTCCCCTCTTCCACACTCTGGTTGGTACTTCCTTCTTGCTCTCCTTTGTGTTGTTGGTCTCACCACAGCCCCTCGTGCATGAGGGTGCTGGGCTCTGAACCGGTCGCTGTTTGGTGAGGCAGCTTTCTTTGTGTCAGTCACATGTGGTGTCAGAGGGACCATATAGAAATAGGATGTTCCCATAAGTGTTGCGATCTGAAGTCATGCTTGCTCCAGAGGCCACATGTAATTTACAAAAAATAAGTACCCTAGTTCACCACGGAAAAAAACAATCCAGTCTGTGCATCTGTTCACTGCTATTAGGAGTATTAGTCTTCAAGAGCCATCTATTATACTGTGAAGTACCTTACTTTGTTAGACAAACAAGAAAACCCACACTTTTAATCTCCTGAAGCTTTTAATGGCATCACAGGATGCAGGTACTTGAGACACTGATACCTACAGCAGAGGGATGAAATGTCCTTAGCCTCTCTTTACTGCTGGCCTGAAACCAGCAGAAAACAGAGCTGTGCCATTTTAAGAGGATTTTGCCAGCAAGGACATTTTTTGTAAGCACATCAGGTGCATGCACTTGGGCAATAAAGGCTATAGACGAGAGAGAGGTCTGGGCTTTGAGCACTCTGAATTTTCTATAGCTGTGTATTAAATTCAAAATAACAGTCTAAAAGCATACCTTCATCTACAGAGACTGCTGAAGGGGGGAATAACAGTGGGGTGGGAATTAGCTGAGGCTCTTTCACCACATAGGTGCAGTGTTACGGGGGCCAGGGAGGCTTCAGCATCGTCTGCTAAAGTACAGCAGGAGAAAGAGCAGCAGCAAGCTGGGGAGCAGGCTGCTCACCTCTCTGTGTAGTCAGAGATAAATTGCTGCAGCAAAATTGTGAGCAGTGTCTTGTAAAGAAAACGGAGGAGCTGCTCCAGGGGTTGAGGAAGACGAGCTGTTTTTTGGGGCTATCTGGAGCAGAGTGAGTTCAGGATGTTCTGACAAGTTTCACCCACAGCAAAACTATGAAATGGGGGTGAGGAGGCTTTCCCACAGCCAGGCATATCATTATATTATGATTGTATTATAACTGGCTATATTTTATGAATTGCTCTTCACGTTTGTGTACATACTGTTTGTGTGGCACATGCACGGTGTGGGGATGTTTCTGTGCGCACAAAGTGGTGAAGCTAGCGTTTGCTGCCATGCTTCTGCATCTTCTCTAATGATCGTTGTAAATTTGCCTCTTCCCTTCTTGAACTATGCAGCCAGAGCTGTAATAAAATGCTCTTTGTGAAGAGAATATTGAAGAGAAGAAGGGGAAAAAAGAGGGCATGGGTGTGCTTAATAAAAAAAGACTCTCTGCGCTATCACAGGTGCAGTTGGTGCTGTTTAGAGCAGTCACTCATCTCACTCCAAATAAATAGTAATGACTCTTTCCTGTGACTGTGCTGTGAATCATATTCAGTCCATGCAGGGGAGTAGAAAATAAAGCTGCATGCAATCCACACGAGATGATGGCTCTTGTAATATTCAGCAGTTGGGCCTGGTTAGAAGCGTTTCATTATCTCAGAATTAAGAGAGAGAGCTTCCTGCTGTCGCAAAAGCTTGTTTATTCTTCTGCCTTCCCTCCCCCTCTCTCCACTCTTTCTTTCTTTAACATATATCCTCTCTCTTTTTCTCCCATCTCTGAAATGTTGGTTAATGATTTTGAGCAGAATTGCAAGGTCAAATGAGGGACAGTGGCCCTTGAAGTACATTAGCAGTTTATTGTATGTTTTTTAGTTTATTAGGAGGGGGCCTGAATTTTCTTTTATCTTTTGCCCTCTGATTCTTATCTTAGCTTACAAAAAATTTATCAGGAAGGAGGAGAAAAAACCAACCTTCTTTCCCATTTCTCAGTGAATTTCAGAGTTTTCCCCCTTATCCTTGGCTTGATCAAAAGTTTATTAGCAGAAGTCTTCTGGTGAACTCCAGTTGTTGTTGCCACCTTAAGTCACAACAGTCGCCTCTAGTGAACAACTGTTCTGTAGGTGCGGATTCATTTGTGCATAAGATGGATATTAGAGATCAGCTAGCAAATGGGTAGTAAAACCAGTCAGATTCCCTCCTTGACCCAAGGGCTGAGCCAGAGCTTCTTGTCTAGACCCTTAAGGAGGAGGCCAAAAGCCAGAGCCTGCTTTTCAGGCTCCACTATCTCTGCAGAGTGGCAGTGTGGGGCAAATAAACATATGGGAGGCTCACATGAGCCCACATCATCGTCTCCCTTGGTGGGGAAGGACACAGGTAGAAGGAAATGTGTCCTGTCCTAAGGTCCGAGTGGTCCCCTTTTCTTTCCCTGTAGGCTAGGGAAAAAGGGAGCCTAGGGTAGCTGCATTTCTAACATAGGTAACAAAGACGCAATGAAGCTGCATGTGCCTTGCTACTTCAGAGGCTGTGGAGGATGAGACGTGCCCAAGTTCCCAAACATATTGTATGTCCTATTTAGAATAAATGTGGATAATGGGTCCCAGTGTGCTCTGCTTCACTACAGTCAGGATTGCTGGGGCATCCCACTTGCATATCAGTCACAGTCAGCAGAAGAACAGAGCAGGAAAGCTGAAGGACAGTCTCAAGCCAGGTGTGATTCATGAAGCATCTAGTTTCAAGAAGAGAGCTTTGATTCAGGTTTCGACAACTGGATGACCACTTTGATTCCTTATGGGTGAAGGAGAACAAGCTGGGCTGTGCATTCCTTGATCATGGCCCTGCTGTCTTCAGTGGCCAGCCCATTTGATGCTAAACGAGTGCAGCCAGGGCCTTTATGGGGAATCTGATTTCATCTCACAGCTGTAGTGATGGAGGGACCTGTGTGATCCTTTCTGGCTCCTCTCCAGCAAGTTCTGGAGCTAGAGGAAGAAGTGTGCTGCTCTAAGGACACTGGCTTACATGGACAGTGCCCTCCTGGAGGGTGAATCCGTGAATAGTAATGAATTCATTAAACCTCCTAAAGCATCTCTGTTTCAGTAGTGTTTGCCTCAGCAGCAGTCAAGATGGTTAAAAGGCAATTGCAGCCACTGAAATACATAGCAAAACTATTATCAGAAGATGTCATTTTTCGTAAATGTCAGTACGTAGATTTTTTATGGGGATATGGTGACAGGTAGTGAATAATTTAACATAAATTTACATAATATAGTACAGCTGTTAATTTATGGCCACATTAGACTACAAGGTTATGTATCTAATGGCTTTTGGTCTCTTCTTTTTTTTTTTTTTAAAGTTAAAACTTTCCCTAAATTGTCCCACTTTACTCATAATTCATGAGACACCTGTCTTCCCTCCCTTTTGCTGTACAGAAGGCTGTGCATGTCATACCCTTATTGTAGCCATATGATTCACAGGGAACTCATTCCTATCTTCAACCTCAATCATTTCAATTCAGCGTATCCCTGTTTTTATTCAAAGCAGGCTTGTGAGGCTGTTACTACTGGTTGACTTGTATTGCTCAAGGCTGAGCTCCTGGACATAGCTAGAGACATGCATTGCTTCTCCCTTGTTTGAAAAGAGGGAGATGTGCAGCTGAAGCTAACTGCTCCATAATTCAATATGCCTACCCATTCCAAAATAGTCAATGAAGGTGGCTTCAACTCAGTGCTTGGCATCTGCAATGGAGGATAGTTTTTTTCCAAGCATTTGTTTGGTAACTTTCCATGGTACAAATACTTGCCTAAATGTTAGAGAGATGTCCATGAATTGATCCTTGCAGAACACTAGTATGGAGGTGAAACTTGAATCTAGAGAGGTGTGGCAAGGCCTCTCAGAGTACTTGATCTTTGGACCAGAGATTATGGACCATGCTGCTGCTTCCGGGCTGGCCATTTTACCCAGATGATGTCCAGCTTGTGGGGCAGAGCACAAAAGGTGCCTTACTGTACTTGGTGCCTCTGAAAGTTTTCCCTATTTGGGCACTTGAATAAGACTTGGTCTTTCAAGACAGCTGTGTGCATCCAGCACACAGTAACACCAGTATGATACCAGTATGCCCAGCTGTTTGAATCTCAGACATTTTGCTGCCCTTTGCATGACATCTAGGTAGGAGGTGAACTCTCCTTGGAAACCTGCGGCAGAAATGAAACCATCTGAACCTCCAAGACTCATTGTACAACAATGCAGCTTGATAACAAAGAATTATTATTAGCAGTCGGTGTTCCTAATTAAAGCAAAGGCCCATCTTTCAAGGCAGGTAAGTTTTCATCCAATTTATTTGGGATATTACTTGAAATATTTTTAAAATGCCCAGCTATATCTTTCCTTGCCTCAACACACCTCCAGGTGGACATGAGAACACATGACTGATGTCAAGCAGATTTGCACCAATGTGTATTTGAATAGGGTTAAACTGTGTGCAGTTTTACACATGAGCTTTGGTGAAATGTAATTGGGGCAAAAGGTGAATATTTGTCCTTTTGTCCAGGGTGATGGAGTGAGATTTTTGTTGCTGTTGTTCTCCGCAGAGAACAATAATCATAATTTTTTTTAGGTTATGTACAATGTGTACAGCTTCATAGCCTGTCTAGGAGAGCGGAATACGCCCTTTCGTATTTGCTGGCCTGTATAATCCTGGGGATGGGGAAAAATAGTGGTTCTTCCATTTCACCCTTGTCCCTGCCTTCATCATTGTATACCTCACAAGGCTTTTGGGAATAAGAAAATCCAAAATCCTGTGTGCTGTTGACCTCAGGGACGCTGTCTGTTCTGCGTGGAGTCATGAAAGAAGTCTTCCTGTGTGCCAAGGCAGGTAAAGCCCTAAGAGCATCGTGATCACTATTTTTCTGTACAGCACCGTGGAAAATGATGGGTGTTTTAAAGAGCAAGTAAGAGAAGTGTAATTGTGTTTGACTGTCTCATACCAGAGGGGAGAGCAAAGGAAGCATTTAGTTACATATAACAGTGTAGTTCACGTTCCCTAAAATGAAATATCATTCCTTTAGTTTCAAAGTTTCCAGCAGACACTGACTTCTTGTCTCTCCTCTTCCAACCAAGAAGCAAGTTGCCTCGTTTTCCTGAGATGCTTCTCTGTATGCTTTGTTTCCTCATGAAACATGAAGCATCATATGCTCTCTTACCCCTCTGAGGCCGAAATGTGACACCTGTGGCTGCACTCCAGACTCAGTGCAGAGTTAAATCAGCATGATGGAGCCTGGAAGACCTCCTCTTGGAGCTCACTGCAGCATAACAATGGCAATCAAATGTCTGTTTGCCTCTCTAGGGAAGGGTCTCAATTAAACACTCAGTATGTTCCTGATTTTTCCATCTTGCTGTCCCGCCTCTGGTTAAGGCTCTTCATCATAGCCAGGTAGGCAGGGAGAGCTGTGGTTAAATGAGAACTCCCTGTCTTCCTTCCTCTGTGCCTGTTGTGTTTCCAAAACTCCCAGCTGAATAACATATTAGCTTGATTCATAGAAAAACAGTGGACCAAATGCCTACCTCTTTTCTCATGTTTCTACAGGGCTTCCAGGAATGAAAAGAATTAGCACACAGACAGTGATTTCTCTAGCATACCACAGAGCTGTATTTAGTGTGGCCTCAAACCTAGACTGGATTCCCACTGGACACGATACAAATGTTTAATAATTAATGTCTCTTTTTAAAAAATCAAAGGGGGTAGAAAGAGGTTGATCTATCCCAGCAGTTCTTAACTGAGAGATGGTAATGGATTGAAGAAGCCTAAATTCTTCCTACCCTTTAATATTTCTTGTCAGGAACAGTAAACAAGCCCTGCATTTTTGGGACAGTGGTGCTCAGTGTTCCTGGAGCACTAATGGGAATATTAAGTATAAGACAGCTGTGAGTGACTATGATTCTTATTCAAGTTAAAAGCATAAATAGCACTTCTCATATATCCATGCTGTGTCAGTCAAAGATACTGCATTTCCTTTCCCCTCTGCCTCTAATAAACATCCGCCGACCTTAAGCTGCTATATACAGGAAACAGCCTGTTGGTTATTGTGTAAAACTGATAAGAACCCCTGGGATGCTTTATCTGTCTCTGTTGTGCGTATAAATTTAGCTTCAGTCATTGTAGATTTTGTTCTTTTACCCTTTTTCCTCTCCTCCTCCTTTAATGCCTGCTAAGTAAACAAGGCATTGTGGAAAAGGGGATAAAGTAATTTCTTAGCCTAATAAGATAAACATCCAGAGACTTAAGATTCCATCAGTACACTTTGCCTTTCAGTTTCTCTGCCTGCATCTTTCTTACAAATAATGGGTTTCTCTGTTTTGAAATCTATACCTGTTATTTGTTACTGTACCCTGCCCACACCCCTCTTTCATGCAATTGTAAACTGCAGCAGACCAGAGTGCCTGTCACTATGATTTTGCTCTGAGACATGATGGTATTTGCAGCAATACTGTATTCCTGCATTTATGGCAGGTTATGGAGCATGGTGCTGTGAGATGGCAGCCAGAATTATCTTTTAATAGGTGGTCTCAGGAGGTTGAGCTCTTGAAGCTGTAGAGCAATTAGCATTCTTAAGATTTCCGGTATTGCTTAAGGGTTTGGTGTCAAGAGGGTGGAGCTAGGGTTTGGGTTTGTTGTTTTGTATTTGAAAGAGTCCCATCTCTCATTCTTAATTATCAGTACATCGGCCAGAAACATGGCCAGCAATGTCTCAAAGGTGGCTCCAGCTTCTGGGTGAGACGGGTGTGGTGCAATACCATTGTTCCTCACTTTTGCCTGTGGTGTGCTCCATACCGAAAGCGTGTTGGAGAGCTGAAGGATGTGGCTGGATATAGCAATCCTTCCTTACTCTGCAGCCTCTCAGGCACCATTTGAATTCAGCTGTCCTGAGGTGACTCAAGCTCCTTTTAAGGTTCACTTACTGCCTTCTGTTATCACTCACCTTCCATTCAGGAGCTGGTGAGCCTAGTGCCTTGTGGTCTATCTTTTGTGTAATTCTTTCTCAGGCATCTCTGAGGTAAGCCCCTCAAGGAGCTTTTATGCTCAGTTTGTAAAAGTATGACTAATTTGTCAGGGTGCTGGACAGAGAAGATTCAGGCCAAATGTTTTACCAGCTACTTCTCAAAGGCTGAAGTGGTAGTTGGGCAAACTAACTGCCTTTTGCGCCTTCAAAAATCCCATGCAATGGTCTACCCAAATTCTCACTGTCCCTTGGTGGAAATTAGGCACCTGCATACTGCTTTTAGCTTTCAAAATGTCCTCTTTGGTCTCTCTTTCTGGAGGTGGCCAAGTGACTCCCTTTATTGCTGAACAAGCCAGGAGGTCTTGCTGCTGCTTCTCTAAATATTGTTATGGCTGCGTATGGGGTGTGTTGAGGGGCCAGCAATTTACAGTACTCTTGGTTTCATGGCAGAACATCTATCTCTGCCGTGAGAAGCCAGCAGCCTCCAGAACAAACAAAACAAGTGAGGAGCATTCAAAGGGGCATGCCTTTACCAACCCCAGACACAAAAAAGATGCTGGATTAGGCCTGCTACGTATACACTCTGTGTTTGATAGTATGCCAGCTGCATAACCAAGATAATGGGTTTGCTTAGATTTTGGTTAGCTCACTAACCTTGGCCCAGATGACAGGACAATTATCTGAGCATTAACCTAGGTACTCAGGTGAATTTCAGCTCTCCATGTCCTTTTTCCTTCTGGTATGGTTTTTATTACTTGCAGCTAGCTCAAAGCTAGCTCAGCAGGTACATCCACATGAGTGGCCTTAACTGTAGTATAGACTTTAAGAAGCTTGGTGTGATTTTCAGGACATGGGAGATGGGATCAAAAAGTCCTAAAAAAGTATAAGGTAAAAAAGCCAGACAACATCCTTTTGGCACCTTGTCCTTTTGTCACCTGCCCTGAGGCAAGGGCTAAACCTCCTTTAATACTGAGAGCCTTGGGAAATCTAAGTGAAAGCAGGATCTTCTGGAAAAGGCCGGATAAAGTCCTCACAGCACCAGTGCTTTCCAGATTTCCTCCGCCCAAGATAGTCCTTGCATTTAGGCTTGCAAGGCAGTTGTTGGAGATCTTCCATAATGTTTGGACAAGGAATTTGTCCAAGCTAGCCAGGGGTGAGGATCTCACCTTGCTTTCTTCAAAGATGGTTTTGTCAAGAGTGGTGCATAAAAATGCATTAACACTTTTTGTCAGTAATGAACTTCTTTGTTCATTAGGTTAACATTGGCTACTGTCACTAGTAAGTACCTTTTAATGAGGAAGAGAGTATTGTGAAATTGTGGAAACCTGGCACTCTGCAGTCTAATTCACAGCTCATTGAAGTCGGTGAACAGATAGACTCCCACTGAATTGAGGTCTCGTTCAGAGCTAAGGCAATTTACCCTGGCCGAAGACCTGCCCCTGGTCTCCCCATGTGGCTACTCAAGTGTAAAGTGCAGCTGCTTCTGGTTTTTTTCTTCCATTTAGAGTTCTGAATCCATCCGGCATTATTTTCAAGGCAACAACACAGCAATTGAAGTTTTGTTCTACCTCCCCAAATTAAACATAATTCTCTTACATCATTTACTTCCACTTGCTGGTTTGCTTTCATCTGACCTGCTAACCATGTCACACAGCATTAGCTTTGTAAATGCTGTCACAAACTTGGTTTGAAGGTTTGTGCCAGGTCAGTTGTAATTCCTTGTTTTTCTCTTGCATGCCAGAACAAGCAGAGAAATGTATATCATGGGTCTGAGCCCAAGTTTGCAAAGCTTTAGTTGTAAGTAAAATGAACTTTTAAATTTCAAAGAGTTTTCTGCTAGTAAAATAATTGAACAGGTTCTCAGTTACTGGCATATTTTAAAGCTGCTATTTCACTTGTAAGTCCCTCAAACTTACTCTGTATCCCTGCTTCTGGTGTTACTGATTGAAAATACATTTTTCAAAAACAGACAAACCAGACTTTCACAGTAAATAGGTCTGTGTACAAATTCCACTTGTTACTTTGTAGAAAAATTACGGATGTGTTTTAAAAAGCTCCTTGTCCATTATTTCCTTCTCTTCTTAAATAACAATTGTACTTATTTTCATGCAAGCCCTCTTTTCCTGCATGGTAGGTTTGAATAATTTACACATCCCTGCTGCATGGGAACCAGAGAGAAAAGCAGACTTCCTGAGGGAATGTCGCTGCAATCCTTATTCCTGTGATTATTGCTACAGTACCGCTGAGAATTTCCACCCTAGGTCTGAGTTTCATTGGAGCCTACAACGTTCAAAAAACCTAATAGGACATGGAATCTTAAAAGCCAGTGGTGTGTACTTAAACTGACAAAACAATGTGGATTTAAGGTTTTATGTCACTGTTAGAGATGTTGACTCCTTTCCTAAGAGAGGAACTGTAGATGGGTAGACCGTTGCTTTTCAGCAAAACACCCCACTGAACTGATTAGGACCCTGAATAAGTACTTGGCTTCCCAGGATCCCCTCTGTGGTACTAGAGCTTGGATGTTTCCTGAGGTCACCATCAAAGCTTATGAGTATGATCACATAGTCCTCTAGATGCACTCAAGCTGGATGCAGGACAGCAGCAGTTGGTCAACCAACCTTTTGCTTGCTCCACAGCTTACATTCCCTTCAATTCTGCAAGCCTGAGCAGTTGCCCCACGCATCCACCTCAGTCAAAATGTCCCTATTTAGCATGAAGAACTTTTAATTTAGTGTAAGACTTAATCATAAAGTTGTAGGGATTTTGGACTGAATGAGTGGGAGGGCAGTTACCTGAGCAGATCAGCTGTCAGGACCTGAGGGGCTGGTAGCTTGCAGTTGAGGGTGGTGGTGAGCAATGGAAGCAGCAACTTTGTCCAGCTCAGATGCACGCACAGTGCATAGTGTGCCTACAACACAGCCATATGCTGACCTGCCCAACTTACTACCACAAGGCAGCAGTGTCTCACAAAGGCACTTTCAGCAGCTTTTGTGGTGCACTCATGTGAATTTGGGCTGCTGAAATGAGTTCATTGCCCAGTCTGAGTAAAATTCAGAAAGTTCAAGAAATAGCATGAAGGGAAAGTGCAATCTTGGGTTTTTGCACTCCTTTCTTAAGATCCCAGGGACACCACACAGGTCATCACAGTACATGCCTTCATGTGGAAGCAGATGCTCAGAGTCTCATTTGAAAGGGCCTACAGAAGTCCTTCTCCACACACTGTCAACACATCGTGGATCATGGAACGTATCCCAGGCCTTCACAGTCAGCTTGAAACCTCTATTAAAACATCACTAGCTGCAATTATAATGTATCACAGGAAGAAAGAAACAGTGATCAAGATCTTAAATCCTGGCAGTAACAGAGCATTTGTTAAATAAAACTCATATTTAATGATCAAAGCTGTTATTAGTACATTGGTGAGCACAGATATCTTTTTAATGGTTTTGATTTTCACATTAACCTTTTAATAGTGAGTGAAATCTTTCTAAACTGTAGAAAGAAACTATATTCTCACAGTTTACCATGTCAGAGGAAGTAATAAAAAAGTGCTAATTTTTCTGAAAATTTAATTTGTCAGGATGTTCCCATTAGGCCACGGTTGAATCTGCCATCACACAATCCAGGGTTGCTTCCCCAAAGCCATCAGTTTACGCAAGGTTTCCCTCGGATTCCCATAGACAGCTGCTGCAACGGATTCTTGCTTAAATTCTCCAGGCTTATGTGTTGTTTGGTTGCTCTTTTAGTACAGCCTTGACCTCCAAGGTCTTCAGATAGGAACAGTGCACATCACAGTTGGGATATGTTTTCCTTAAGGGTATTGTATTGTGGCCCTTTCATATGAGTGGATTGAACTTGATTTAGGGGGAGCGGGAGTAGAATGAAAGGGATGTTTCAGTTTCCTAAGGGAAAATGAAGTGAGCTGTATAATCTTAACTGTTTGTTTTAACTCTTGCTGCAGTCTCTAGCTTTCTCTAAAGAAAGTCCTTTGTCTGTTGGCAGTGACTGCAGAGTGGTTTATAGCTTCCCATGCTTTAGCTTTGCATTGTAAGAGAAGTGGTAGATATAGGCAGTGCTGTAGGCAAAGCCTTTTATGTTTCAGTGGAAAGTGTTTTCTCCTTTAAAAATGTCAAACTTAATACTGTGATGCAAAGGAGCAGGGCCTCCATTAACCCTCCCCAACAAGGAATGATCCCAAGATCCTACTAGTTCTTTATTAGAGCAGTGGGATTTCCCCATAAGGCATCATTTGTTATATTACTTCCACCTTGTAAATTACATTTTCTTTTTCTTTGTTTTTTTTTTTTTTTTTAAATTATACTCTGAGGAGGAGAGGGGAGAGAAAGGGCAAGGTATACCTCTGAATTAGGGTTTAGGAAGTGGAGGTAAGAAAGGAGCATAGTGAAATCCTTTCCATCCAAATGTAGGGAATAGAGCAGGCTCAGTGAGGAGAAAGTGTCCTGCAGAGACATGAGGAACAAAATAATTTTAGGAGAGGTCTTGAGTCAACTGCGTTGGGATTGTTTTTGTCGGCCAAGTTAAGTGCTTTTGGAAACCTAGTGTTTGCACCTTTATGTTCCATCCAGTTGATCCTTTCTTCTGTTCTTGGGGGGAATCCCATAATCCATTGCATTCTTGAATACAACCAGAAAAACAGCGCTGCTTTGTGCTAAAATGTTTTGATCCACCTCAGAACTGCTTTGCTGTCAGTGGTGAAATCTGTCCAGTGACAAATCTGTCGTTCCTCCTCCCCTCTTGTGAAAACACACCGAGGACTTTGAGCTGGTTGAGGACTACAAAGACTGGGAACACTAATTATCAAGCCAAAATTAAGAAATAGATGCCTTAAGAAAGAAAGTGCATATTGCATCTGTAAGCCTGAAAACATTTCTTAACAGCTTCTTTAGCCAGTATTGGATTCCCTTTGTACTCCCTTTTGCAAGCAGAAATGAAAGCAACAGGGCTAAAACCTAGTCGGTGTTTTAGCAACAGCTGTCTTCATAAGATGTTTACTTGCATAAACACGGTTGCTTCCTTATGCCCTTCCTGGATAATGTTAACGTAGCTGTGATATTGTGATGTCATGTCATATAAATCTATCCCTATGCATCCATCACTGGTCGATTACACGATGACTGTTATTTATCTGGTGTTTTTCAATTGATCCCACAATTTCAGCATCCGGGTTGCTTGCAAAGTATAAATTATCTCAGTGACCTATACAAATGCCCAATTAAATTGAATTTTTTACTATTTGTGTCACTGGCTCCAAAGGAACTATGCTGATTTGCACCAGTTGACACCCTGGCCCAAAGCCTCAGGCTCCAATCCAGAGGGTTCATGTGTAGTCCAGAGGCAGAGGGCATCCATCTCTGCTGAGGCAGGTTTTGATTTTAATGTACTGGGAAGGCTTTTCAGATCTTTTAACCACTTTTAATAATCATAGTGTTGAAAATGTGACATTTTACAGTTGCAACTTCTCATTTATTTCTTCATTGTCATTGAAAATAATGAATACTAGATCTTTAAATTCCTAAGGCAGGTAAATTGCAATTAATCATGAACCCTTCATCAATAACTAATTATTCAATTACATTAAAGATAATCTTGTTTTCAGTGAATATCAATCATTAAATGAACTATTGTTTACTTCTAATTCCTAACATCAACACTATTAATTCTGTAATTGCAAGTGTCATGAGATGGCCAGTGCATAATAAAACATACATGCCCTATAACCTCCATATTAAGTCAGAATGTCATCCTGACAGATACTGTAGCATTGCAGATAAGTCACCCTCTTTGCAGCCACCATTTCCCAATTGAAACAGCTGGGTTTAAATGAGAAATAAATACTGCCTGTGTCATAGTTAAGCCCATTTGTAAAGGCCTAAAGAAGCAAACTAATAGTTAGTGGACTGATAATTACAGATGTTTAAAAATAGATGCGTAGCTATTTATGCTGTCTGGCGTATTAATAACTTTATTTACAAGTAGGACAAAGCTCAGCTGGGAAAGCCAACCCCTATATGACATTTCCTTGTTCCATGTGGGAGCAGAGGTGGCTTAATATTTTTAACTAGTGGTGATTTCACCAGAAAATTCTGCAGCAGATATTGTGCCTGTATGTGTGTACAAATAAAGCAATGGAGGCTTGAGAGAGCATTATTGTGCAGACTAGAAATGGTACAGGTTATTCATTATCCAAACAGTGCAAACAAGATGAGAATATTTTGTTGCAGTACACTGGCAAACAGGAAAAAGAAGCCCATTGCCTTGTAAAGGACCTTTTATCGTTCTGCCATGTGCTGTGGTCACACTCAGCACATGTGCCATATGCTTGTCTTTATGAGCTTGGAAATGGCCAGGGAAAATCCCTGCTGTGGGCTGCTGTGCAGGTCCTGTGTCCTTCCCACTCCAGTGTGTTGTGGTGCCAGGCTGGATGCTACCAGAGACACCATCCCCACTCAGCACAAGGGGGAAAATGTGGCTTACAAAGATTATACTGAAGGTTGTAAAGTTCTGATGGGGCCAGATCTCACTTTCCCCAAGGCCGCTCCAGAGTGAGAGTAAACAGAAGGGTGCGTTCATGCAGGTTTATCAACATTTAATAATCTAGGAGCTCAGAGTGTGATTAAGGTGAGGTGAGCTTGCAGGTTAAGTGATGATTGCCTGGGTCTGAGCCCCCAGAGCTCAGTGCCAGCTGCTTGGTGTCCACAGACCCAGCCCCAGCAGCACAGACGAGGAGGTGATCATCTGTTCAAAGGCTAGCGCCAGTGATCTTTTAATTCCTCTGTGAAATGGAAGTAGACATACCCATCAATGCTCTCAGCTTTGCTTCTTCAGTGAGGCAAGTTGTTTATTTTATTTAAAGATGGGTATTTGAATTTGCAAAAGCAGTTTTCCCCTGTCTCATTCAATCTTTCTGCTGCAGCAGTTTCAGTCACCGAGCACGGTCTCTATGTGTTGTTAATAGGCAGTCATGGAAAAGGCTGTGGGAGCAGAAAGGAGGGGAGGGGAAAAGGAAGGGCTAAACCTTTTCCATCCACAACCCTCACCACCCCAAACTACCCTGATTTAAACATGAGAAGCCAGATACCATGTGAAGCAGCCCTATGCTCACCAAGAGCCATGGAGGGTTGGTGTACAGCCTGCTGCTTGAGAGCACTGGCAGGGCTTGTGGACTTCAAATCCTCCATTTCTATCAGAGGCAGTGGGCCTGCTCAGCAGCAACGTAACAGAGCAAAAACAGAGGTGTGAGGAGTTAGTGTCTTGTGTTTATCATGCTGTTGCTCTCCCAGATGTGATGGTATTCTTTGCTCTGTTAACGAGGGCTTAACACTTTCTCTAGCCTATGGTGGTGCAGTGGCAGGTGTTTGTCCTGGCATCTGGGTGCAGTGGGTATATTGCCTCTTAGTCAAGCATTGGGTTTGGGTCCAGTCAGATCCTCTGATGGTGGATGGGTTGAATTAAACTCACGGGTCTGGTTTCTCACTTCCTGAACAAGTCAGGGCTGTAGCTGCTGCAGGAAGAGTCCAGGTGGTTTGTGATGGAGAAAGGCTGCCTAGCGGGGCTGCAGCTATCCCCCAATTGACCTAGGGACAGTTCTAAAGAGCTCAGGTGGGAGGCACGTTACCCTCCTGGCAGGAGGAAGGTGTCAGCAATGACCTTGAGCAGGAGCCTGCATGCAGCTTTGGCTGTTGGCTCCTGGCAATCAAACCTGGGGTTGTATGGCTCCAAGAGGAAGAGATTAAGATTTTAAGGGGTGTAAACTGTTGCATCTCAGGTTTCTGGAGTATGTAAGAAGTTGTGCAGCTCTAAAGTTAAGGACTGCTGAGACATCCCTTAGCTCTCTCCTCTATCTGATGCCTGCCATTTTGGTATTGATGGCATTTCAATGAAAAACAAGGGCTTTGTTCATGTAGTTTAACTCTTTAATGAACAGTACTGCTCCTGAAGCTGTAACAAGCTTGTCCTAATAGCTGCATGCTGCTAGAAGTTCATAGAATCACAGAATGGTTAATCCAGAGGAAGAGAGATGGCTACATGGCAGAGTGGCAAGTCAAAAGCAGACCCACCATGCCGTGATTTAGTTGTAGGACATAAGAGTTGGAGTTGGTGACAGAGATAAGGGCATCTTCAGAGTCAGAAGGAGATGTGGGCCAGCCTTTTTGTGCATGACTTCTCCTTTTATCCTGTGCCAGATGGCACTCAGATCATCTCAAACATATGTTTGACCAGCCCTCCTGCCAGGGAAAGGTGGTAGCTCGGGCTGATTTTGGAAGAAAAATCAGTAAGGAGTACAGTGAGTAATACAATTGTTTCTATTACCAGTATGTTGGGCTTTTTTTAGTAAACTCTAAGCTGAAAATGTGGTCCCATTTTGACTCAACTTTGGCTGGCAGTCAGACCCGACCTGTAGTATCTGTGATCATAGAATAATGGAATAATTTAGGTTGGAAAAGACCTTTAAGATCATCAGATCCAATCATAAACCTAACGCTGCCAAGTCCACAACTAAACTATGTCCCTAAGCACCACATCTACACA
>VZZY01006552.1:4009-54810 GCA_013400335.1 Eurystomus gularis | reverse complement strand
GGATTTATGTCGAATAGATTTATGGGAAATCGAGTTCTTTTGCTCACTGTTTTAATAAGGCAGAAAAAATCATGTGGTCGGTTCACCACACCTGGGCAGCCTGTTCCAATGCTTGATGTTGGGCTTCTCAGGAGGACCATAGGAAACATGCTGAGAGGCATGCTGGTTGTCCTCCTCTGAACAGAGACGGAAAGGCTGGTTTCTTCTTTGGGGAGTGGATGCTGGCTAATGTTACCTGACCTCCTTGTTTCTGACTTTTCTTAACTTCTGACTTGTTTTAAGACCACAGCCTGTTCATGTGGTAAATGGAGCATGCTTATATTTCTCTTAATGGATATTTGAGATTCTTGGCCGAAGGGCATTAGGGAAGTGAACATATTATTATAATTTTATTATATCTCCTACTTTTTCATGGCATTATGGAAAGTTCATAGTAGTATTTCAGCATCAGCCTACACAAATAGTATTTAACAGTGGCATTTTCAGTCTCGGGTGCCGAAAGTGAGCCCCTAACTCTATATTTAAGCACCTAAATAGAAGCCTAAGTTTGTTAGAGGGACTAACCACTGGCAGTCTCTACCAGTGTGAATGAGAGCTTTAGATGTTTGGTGCCCTTTGATGCCAAAACATGTATTTATAAGGGTTGTCCTAATCTGGCATCTCGTTGTAAGCATCAGACTTTGAGTATGGTATGTCATTGCTGATTTTGTCATTCTGATCTCGCAGTCAGCATCTAACAGCAAAGAAGCAATAACTAAGTGTCAATGCAGTTTATGCAGTTATCAAAGACAGTTGGTGTCTCTTTGGGGCTTCTGCTTAAATCATCCACTCCAGGAAAAAAAATTTCATGTTTAGCAGTGTTAATGTAGAAAATACGGTGTATTTTGGAATTAAACCAAGCCCTGAAGTGTTTTCTGGATCTAGCATCACTTATCCTCCCCACCAAGGTGCACAGAAGTGAGCGCAGCCAGGTTGTTACTGATTTTACTGTATTCTAAACATGCACAGCCACACATATACATCTATATCATCAAAATCTGGCAAAAACATTTGTTGTTGTCTCTGAGAAGGAGTAATACTCTCCTACAATATGAAATTTATAGGCACTAGTTTTTGCTGCCTCTTATGATATAAAGAATTCATCTCATTGCAGAATGTGTGCTTAATTATAATTTGCTAATGCCTTTGCATTTTTTGAAACCAAATTTATTGCTCAAGTGTACTGTAGCCGGTATTATCTGGTGACAACACAAGGGAATTAGCTTAAGGAACTGATTTTTCTAGCACTGAATTTGTGATCTGTGACCTTACGCAAAACATTGTACCTTTTTCATGAGTCAGCTTCCCCATCTGTTTTTGAAAAAATGGCTGGAGGTTACCAGATGAAAGGTGCCATATTTTTATTTTGTTAAGCCAGAGCACTGGATACATTCAGCACGTTATTTATAATGTAGAGCTCTGCATTTGAAACACCTCATCATATTTATACTTTTAATTTGGCTACAGTTTTGCTATCATTGCTAAACATAAACCACCCACAGATTAAGGACATTGATGTTCATTGTACTCTCAGGTCGTATCAGTGATTCAACTTAAATTTAGTGGTATAACCAGTCAGTACTAGCAGTGGTCTTAGGGCTTGATCACGACAAAGGAGTGTGAGTGTGAGGAGTGAAACTCTTTTGTGTCTTGGCATCTGATTCAGACCAGACATTAGACTACTTGTGCAGTGGCTGATGCACACGGGGCTGCGTCCACGTGGTGTATTATGTGCACTCTTCATCAGCTCCAAAGACACTTTACTTGCTATAGTGAACAAGACAAAAAGACTTGGATGTTGCCTGTGATGGGAAGGAGAGAGAGAGGTCAGCTTTTTTTCTCCAAAGACATGAGCTTTCTCTAGTTTGTGGCAACTTCAAGTAGCCTGCTAACAAATCTGTGCTGCTGGTTCTGTTGCAGGAGGCTGTGGATGTCATGTCACTGACTGCTTTCAGAGCAACCCCAGGGGCATTTGAGTGAACGTTTTCTCCAACTGTTGACATCTTGGTGGCCTCAGAAAGCTGGCCCCCTGTGGCTCATAATGGGATGTTGGCTGGATGAGATGAAATAGGGCGTTTAAACAAACCACTGTTGGTTTTCAGTTCTTGCTTGCATTCCTGCTTAGCTGTGTATATATCATATCACATAATGCATCTACATCCTGTGAGGCATATGTAGTTTATAGAAAAATATCTTTGATGGGAGTGCGTAAAGAAATTCCACTGTTTTTTAAGCAGAACTGCCCTGAAAACTTTGCTTTGCTCCCCACAGTGCTGAGATGTTTTCTTTTACAGCTACAATATAAGTACCATTGGGGAACACTGTGTGCCGCAGGGGTACACGTAAACTCCTGACCCTACTTAAACTGTGTGGCACATGACACCAGGCACGTCAGCAACATTTGTGTGTTTGGCACCACCATACCGAACCATGTGTTATAACACATCATTCATATCCAGCCGACCACGAGTCCGGCAATAATGCTGCAATCACTGGTCCTGATCGCTTCCTGCCAAATAACAAACACAGCCTGTCCTCCCTAAAAATAGAGATCTTTCTTACTGCGCAGAAATCCCAATGCCAGCACCAGAACTGTACCTCTCCACAGTCTGCTTCAAGTCTTAAAATATTTTTCTCCTACTTTCTTTCTGGCATAAAGCACAGTTTGGGAAATCTATTAGAGCTATTCATTTAGTTTCGGGGAGTGCAGGGGTGCTAGTGTTTTATTAACACAGTAGCTCTTCTCAATGGCAACATCTGGTTTTCAGTGAGGTTTCAAGGGTTTTTTTACTCCATTTTCCAGCTGTGTTGACTCAAGTCAGAAGGCAGCCAGGCACTTGTGAGAGTAAAGTCTCCAAACACTTAAAGAACTGAGATATTCATTGAAACTCCTGAATCTTGGAAAATTAGAGGAGAATCTGACAATACCAATTTTTCCTCTGGAGGCTTCCAGCACTCACCATTCTGGTTCCAGCCAGGACCAGGAAATTAAAAATCACATGGAAACTTTTGCAGCAATTTCAGGATGGTTGTAGGTTAGATCTGCACGGTGGCAGAAAGTGTAGGAGGGAGACTTGGTTTTCCCAGGTCATTTGTGCTGTGTTGTTCATGTATCCTGAAAGATGATTTACCCTGCTCTAGAAAATGTGTAAGTCAAAACAATAAAATCTAAGTTGTCTGGAGCAAAGAATGAAAATGCAGCTTTCATGTTGAGGCTTTAACAATTCATTAGGCATACCTGTGTCCCAGCAGGGGGGCCAGCAGAAAGACAGATACTTTTATAGCTAACACTGTCTGCCTGTCTGATGTGCTTTATACGTCTTGTCCCTTTGGGACTTTCGTTAGCCACGTGCAGGTATGCACCTGTGGCTTGAGCTCAGACAGAGCAGGGAATGAGTGGCCAGAAGGATGCATAAAACATGCTCCTCCATGCTGCTCGACGGCTCTCCTGCTCTCTCAGCTCCTTGGCACAGCTCAGCCCCAGCCTTGTGGCACACTGTTACATCTCAGGAAAAGGCTGAGGTACCAGAAAAGCTGTTACTGCTGGTGGAGTGGCTCCCCTGCCACCTCGTCCACCAGTGCTTCTGTCCTTGCTTCCTTCTCTCCGTCCCGTGGCACCTTCTTTTTATTCAGCTCTCCTGTTTTCTCTCCTTTCGCTGCTCCTGCATTATTCAGCTTTCCTTCTCTGTTTTTGTCTCCTCTTTTTCACCTCTCAGCTCACCACACTCCTCATACAGGAGGAAAACAGCAAGCCATGTGATATGACCTTGAAAGCCACAAATAACGGCAGAATGGAAGGAAGCAGAGGGAAGGCAGCTTTAACACTCAGCATCTGAAAATTAAATGCTTGCTTGTGGTCAGTTTTGTTAGAGGAGCTCCAGGGTTCCTTCTCCGTGTGCCATTTACCTGACTGAGGCAGAGGGCTGTGCCAGCTTGGGATGTGGACTTTGAGTCCAGACTCTACGTCTGTGGCACAGCCCAAGCCCAGAGGAACTTCACTGATGCAGCAGAAATTTGTCCAGAGTTAAGCTGGTGTAGGTAGAGCCCAGTGGCTGTAATGCCTCAAGTTCTCAGTTTTAAGTATGTTGCCCCAACTTTTACCTTATTTTCAAGACTCTTTTTTTTTTCTTTTTTTTTTTTTTTTCTGAAAAAGAAAGCCTAGCTGAACCTAGGAAAATCAGTCTGTGGAACAGGAACTGTTGAGTTGTTTTAGGGTTAAGTTACAACTGTGTTGTTTTTTTCCATGCATGTTTTTTTCTTTTTTTTTTTTCTTCCTTTCCCAGACTGCTTGAGTCCTAAATTCCCCCTGTAAATCTGCTTTCTGTACCATCAGTTCTCAGAACAATGAGCTACTTGATATACCTGATAAGAGTTAACATTAAAAATGAATAAATCATTCACTACTCCCTTTTCTTTTTTGCTGTAACTGGGTGTTGGTCTATAAAATGAAGGAAGTTACATTGAGCAGGAAGTTTAAAAATGCTTAGACAGATGTCATTAAAAAAAAAATAATCAAAATTGGCTTCCTGCCAAGTGACTGTAATTAAAATTATTCTTCTTAGTGAGAAAAAAGCAGATGCAAAGGGAGGTTTCCTCTCTCTCAAAGTAGGAAATATAAATAACTGTTAGTCTCTCCTTTGTGTGTGCATGTGTGCACGCATGTGTGTTTGTGTCAGAGTGTGCCTTAATGTAGGACTCTGTTGCTTATTTCTGAAGTATCTTGTGATCAAAAACTTTCATCGATACAGTGTGGATGGGAGCTTTATAAATCTATCCTTTTTTTGGTCTTGTTTTTAAATTAGATCTTTGTTGAAAAACAATGTATATAAATTGCAGTGTATAAATTGCCCTTTCTGTATTACAGATTACTGAAATGGCTGCTCTTGCAGAAAAGAACAGTAAATTTCTGGGTACAGTGTTGAAGGGTGAACAGGATGTAGGTGGGTGTACATGTGTGTGTATAGCCATACTCATCTATACACATCATATAGCTATATCTGACAGCTATATTAATTTAGGAACCAATGCAGTTAATGCCATGCAACTTCCTAGCACACATGGAAGCACACAAGTATCAAACTGCTTCTATCAGCATAGCTTCTTTTTTCCTGTATAAGCATCTTTAGTTTGATGTAATGCCTTTACATTATACTTTAATTTTGTTTTAATTACAAAGGTTTCTCATCTGATATCATTATACAAATTCTAAAAGAGTCTATTAGCCAAATTAGGCAAGTCTGCTATCAGGGGATGTCCTCTATGGCTTTTCTGTCACTGCAGTTTAAAGGGGGGCTAATTCCTTTTCTCTCCTATACACAGACAGGTACTGACTTACGCAGATTGAAGAAATTCTACCAATGCATTTACTGGGTTTTTTTTTCAGATGTTGCACTGAATTTTGTCGTTTTGTTTCTTTTTAAGAAGAAGTTCTTTTGAGGAATTCAGATAAGGCATGGTCATATGTTTCAGTGTTGATCCATGAGAGCTGGCAGAAGTTGGTGGAGCAATACCCCTTGACAGTTGCTAAGGCTTCTACCTAGAGAAGTAGTTTGTGTAGACTGTATTGCATACATGTATCTGGAGGGAGTGGTGTTTGCTGTTTTTATCAGCCTCACGTTTAGCCAGGTCAGACGTGCTGTGTGGTTCTTTCACCAATGCTCACTTAATTATTGTATATCTGCATTGAGATGTATTATAGCATAGATGCAGTTACCTGGCAAAAGTGTCATGGTAATAATGTTTCTTTTCCTCACTGTATTGGGATAAATGGGTGCAGGGAAAAGAGTCAGTAAAAGTGCACTTGTACTGACAGGGGTTTTCCTGATTTATTATGCTATCTAACATTTTTAAATAGGCTATGCTTGAACTTACCTCTACCTGTGAAAGTAAGGTTTAGCCCCAGCACCATTGTACCAATTAGTACATACCTAACATATATCAAATAGCATATCAATACAAATATGCTGTATGCTATACAAATAGCATAGAGAATAGGTATGTGAGTGCAGAGCCTCGGTTTTATATTAAGCACATGAAATGATGAGTAGAAGACAGCAGATAAGCCCTCCAGTATGTTTTGAGGGTGATGATCATAGGCAGGCATACCTCTTTTTCCATTAATGCACTACAATACAGAGGAATAGCTTAATTTTACTGCTGTTTTCTTCAGGACTCCACAGTCACTCAGCTGCAGTTTGTGGGCTGACCTGTCTCAATGCAATAAGGTACGTGCAACAAGAACCACCGCACCTATTGCTAAACCCCGACTGATCGGAATATCGTAAGCTGGATGGCATGCTGGTACAGTGTGTGCTGACCTTTGTAAACAATTCCCCCATTATTTTGGCATCTTTGAGTGGTCCTGGGAAAACTTCCCTTGGAACAAATAGCAGAACTCACTTCTGTATTTTGAGTTGCTGGATTATCTGGCAAGAGAGCTGCTAAAAAGAGGTTACAAGAACAGCTGAAAAAGAGCAAGTACCTACCTGCTGCACTCAATAGAGCAACTGGCACCCACTGAGCAGGAGTAGCAGTGATCTGAAAACATGCAAGAGGAATATAAACATGTACATCCTATGGGTGCTGCAGTGCTGTGAGAGCCCAAGAGAGTTCTTAATTGCTCAGACTAATATAAAGGGACTAGTTGAGTAATGTAGGCTGTGGAGATGAGATCAGGTTACAAAAGCTATCCCCAAGAATGCTATTGGAAATTTTAGCTACAGCAAGCTTACAGCTCTTTCACAAAAGGAAACAGAAACATTTTAAATTCTCAATCTGCTTTACAGCAGAGCCCAAGGCCATAGGTAATCCATCTCTGCCAATCCTAGGATGTCCCCAGTAAGCATATGTTTAAGGACTGCATTGCATCGGACCTCCAGAAAAGAGATTCCTTTCTCTATTGAAATCCAGAGGCCCTGTGAAAAGGTAGGGAAGGTCAAATGTACAGCATAAACCATGAGAAATCCCTTGTTGTTCTTCCAGTCCTGACTCTATGCTCTTCTGGAGGGCCATTTGCCTAAATCTAATGCAGCTGAATTTGCAGTTATGTCTGCTGCAAATCTACCAAATGCACCTTTCAGAGAGATCCCAGGCAATCTGCTGGAGAGGTTTTCTTGCTGCTTCACAAGTGGGAAGGGGAGCCACAGCAGGATTAAATGGCCACTTCTGTGGCAGCACCCACAGCTCCCATTTCTCCTCTGATGCCCATGGCTCTGAATCAGCAAACACACTATTGCCTTACTTTAAGCTGCTGAGCCATTATGTGGAAAAGAGAAGAGAGTCTGCTGTTGGCAGTGATGCCTTCCTCACGTACTTCTCCCAGTAGTGATGTGGTGTCTCTGCAACTGGGGAGATGGGGAGATGTGCTGCAAGGGGAAGGGAATGGGGCAGTTTTATTTGGGGTAGGTAGAGGGAAGACTGATCTTTCTTCTACTAAGACTGTCGGGAAATACACTAATGCTTTTCAGTCTTGTGCTACTCTACTGCAGCCATTTTGCAAGCAGAAGAGGAAAGCAATGGGGTTTTTTGTTGGCATCTTAGCAAAGTGTTTTTATGAGCATGGCTGCCCATTGAAGACGTCTGTTTAAGAACCCAACCCAGGATAACAAGCAGATCAGGGCAAACATTTGGGCCTATGTCTTTCCAGCAGGTTTGCTTATGTTTCATACATATGAATCCAGGGACAAGTAGCAGATGCTCTGAGCAGGCCTGGCCAGTGCTTTCAGCTGCAATATGTGTTTCACGTCCGGCACATGGGAAGGAGATTGCATTCCTGAGGAGCTCTTTTGAGGAGTGCTAAGTAAACAATAAATCTCTCCATGATGGAATTTATTCTGAGTGAATTATCAGGGTTAAAAAAATACTCTGTTGCTTTCAGTTCTTATCTTTGTTTACCATATCACCAAGGACAGTGACCTGCCTTTGTGTCCTAATACTGAACTGTCAGCAAGAGGGACAGGAAATGCTGCCTTCTCCATAGGCTCAGCATATAGGCTTAACGAGAAGAATAACATCTTAGCAGCGGTTGTTAGTTTTGCTCAGTTTATTCTCTTTTGTTGTCTTACTTCAGCAAACCTAAATAATCTTAGAAAAAGGCCTTTGTGCCAAATTTCTGTGCTCTGTAATTTGGTGACCTTCAGATATTTAAACATTATTAAGACCAAGGCAAGCTGACAAAAGATCCTATATCCTTTTCATTTCCCACTGAGCCAAGCATGCTGTGTCCTGTCTGGAGCCTGGTCGTGCACAGCACTCTCTGAACACAAGCCATCTTTCAGCTCAAGTAAGGAGGGAGCTCACTGACACCAAGCAGAGCACCGGCTCTGTCCCTTTCTGTGGTAATGCCAGGTTCGTGGGAAGCCCTGCCCCTCTTGAGTCACCTAATTAATAACTCACCTTAATGAAATAAGAAATGCACTATGGAAAAATTAATCAAATAGGGAGGCACCGTCCAGGCTGGAGCAGGGATGTACTGGTAGTGTCACACATGGTGGAGTGGTGTTGCCTTGTCCTGACAGCCTCACCTCTGGATTTTGGGGAGCATGGGACATGAGAGCAGCATGATCTTAGCTTCTGCACCCTGATACCAGCTGCAGGAGTTCATTCTGGTGTCTGCTTGGTTGCCACTGTTGATATGGCTTCTCTTCCAGAGGTTCCATAGCAGCATCAATTTCCCTGCACAGTTCCCTCTTCATAATTTGAGAGAGCAGAGCTGCAGGGAGCAGCGAGGATCCCCATGGATCCCAACCTCTACTTGGGAGCCAAGGGCATCATAGATAGATAAAACTTAAAAGCAGATCCCTTAAACTTCAAATTATAGCTATTTTTTTCCATTCAAAGGTAGCCAGACAGTGAGTTTCTTTACCTGCTTGTTGCTGGTGTGTGGGTAAGTGTGCAACAGCCATTACAGCTTTTTTCCCCCAGCAATTGCACATCGTAAAGCACAGCTTTAATGGAGGATTAAGTTTATTTCTTTATTTACACAGAAGGAATGTGTAAAATTTCTGTTTTGGTAGTCTGTCCACAATTCTGTTGTCCATTCAAGATTTACCTTTATTTTGTATAATGTCAGTATTAACTGCTGAGACTTACCTTACCCATGACTTAAAAAAAAAATTTAAAAAAGCAGGGGAATCACTGTTAGTACTGTGTAATGATCAGGCTTTGAACAGGAGCATCATATGCTGTCTGCCTCTGAGCACGCCAGCAGTATCCACACAATCTCATGATTAAGGTTTACCAGTCTTACTAAAAGGGCTGGAGGAGAGGAAGAGACTTTCCCAAATTCACTTGGAAAGCTGTGTCAGGACTTGACCTTCTGACTGTGAGCCCCGTGGCTTCACCACACAACATCTACTCCCCGTGCTCCTCCTGCCCTCACAATAATGTGCCTGGAATCTGACCCCGCATTTCCCGCTGTCACGTTGGTATCAGCTGGAGATAAATGAAGCCTTTTGTTAACTTGTTCCTTGCTTTGCAGGCTGCTTTTCTCTTCTGCTTTAAAGAAGAGCCAGTGGTGATGCGGCACTGAGGCAGAGCTATGTACACGCACTGTCAGCACAGTATTTGTAATATACTGGCTGAAGCATCTCTTGTGGTAGAGATGAGACAAGACTCCATTATAGGGAACACAAAAGGGATTTTTCTATCAAGTCCACTGGACACAAGGAACAAGCCATCATCTTCCCTGGCTCTTCAGTTCCCAGCCTGTGTAGTACCAAGAAGCAAAAAATGGTAACATGCATATGCAGAACACACAAAAAAAGTCTTCCCGCATCCTGACCTAGATAAATAGGACTGGGAATGAATTTTCTGACTCTGCAGCACTGACACTTTGAATCTTTTGAGATTTAAAGATTTTTTTTTTTTTCAGTCATTTTTATACCATTTCAAATTGATGGATGTGTTACAGAAAATACACATGCATACATGTGCGCACACATGAAGGGAGGCCAAAAGTACTAATACCAATCTCTCTTACTGTGCCATAATGTGAAATGGGAAGCAAATGTGTTAGGAAGAGCAGTGGGTATGGACAGAAACGCAAGACGCTCTGGCTCTTCTGAGCTGTTTCAAATGAACGCAAATGCCTTGGGAGCTAAGGCAGGGAAAATTGTGAGGTTGCTCTAAGTTACGCTGGCAGAAGGCAGGTCTAAGTATGCAAGAGGTGCAAAAGGGAATCGCATCTACTTGCAGTTTTTCCCAACATGTTTCTTGCAAGAGGTGTAGCGCAGGCAGAATATGATCCCAAGTAACCTGCTTTCCAAAATCTTCTCCTTCATCCAAAACCCATTTTTTTTTCAGTGCATCAGAGGTATTATATGACTGGGACTATCAAGATGTTGCACAATGTCATTTAAAGTAGAGCAGCAAAGTTGGAATAGCAGCAATGTGCCATTGGCTTTGTGATTATCCTGTTTGTTCATTGGAAAGAATTGTAAGTTTATTTACACATATGGAAGTCAATGAAATAATAAGCACCCTTCATCAGCTTCATCAGGGTAGGTGTGGGAAGAATGAAGTACTATTTTTTCTTAGTTTTTTCTTGCTGATTTTCATTCTTTACTTTTTAATTAAATGTCTTCATTTAGAGTCACACAGCTGTCTGGGCTTCAGCCATAGATAAGTGGATCTGCGTATGACAGCAGCAACCAACATTTATCTTTCTTTTCCCTCTCTCCCCCTCACTTCCTCCCTTCCCCACCCCTCCCTCTAGTACCCAGCAGAAACAAAATGCTATATATAGGCTCAGCACGGTTTTCCCCAGCACCAACTACTTCGTGTGTTTCAATTTTGTTCTGTGTCAAGTTTTGCCAAGATACCACGTTTGGCAATTTCAACACCAGGCTGGATGCTTAATCCCCATGGCCCCTCTTTCGGTAACACCACCACCCAGCCCCCACCCTTCCACCCCTCTCCCCCTTGAAATGTGTGCTACAAACTGTGGGCACTCTGAGGGGCAGCTCATGCTTCTGTAACATTTATTCACGTGCAGTTCACGCTCCTGTAGACTTTTTTCTTCTTTTAAAAGGTCTGTGTGATTTTAGCTGAGTGCTAGCAGCAGATGGCCAAAGGGCAGGCAGGGATGGCCCATGGTGCTCTGTAAATGGAATATTACCAGCATCCTGCCATCACACTGTAAGTCTCTGGTATTTGTTTTGTATTCTCTCAAATCACTCAACACTGAATCTCATCTTTCATTATTAAAACAAAAAACAACCCATTCAAAAAAGGGAAAAAAAGGTTTCTAGTTGAAAAGGTAAGAGGGAAAACATGAAACTCAGTTCAGAAGACAGAATGCAAATGAAGTTCAAAATATTGTTATTTGTCATAAATCTCGTGTGTTTTCCAGCCAGTTTCTAAGTATGTTGGGGCCTCACTCATAGTGTTTGAGCAATTGGGGGTTGTAATATTCTGAGTATGCCTAGCTGCTCTTGTGTGTGTGACAGGGAAAGCCTACAGCAGTGCTCGATCTTTGTACTCTCAGAAAATCCCTCCCCACAAATTAGCCCATCCATAGCTACCTATAGATCTAGGTGCCACAACTCATGCTAAAAAGGGCAAAGGATACTGTCTTTTGTTAGGTATTTTATCTGAGCAAAATTGCTAGTGAACCCCCTGCAGAACGCTATGGTTTATGCACTTTTCAGGCTTAAAAGTACTCTTTTGTGCTGAATGATTCAGCAAACGTGTCACTTTGTGGGTGCCACCTTCGTGTCTCAGTGGCATCTGGATTGAGCGGACTCCATGTCAGGGCAGGCTCATATCCAGATGGGGACCACTTTGTTGGCCAGGTTCCCCTGCACCCCAGAGCTTTTGTGACTTGGTGCGAGATAGAGCTTCAAAAAAGAAGGAAGGATAAAATACTGGTTATTAAAGTAGTGTGGCCGTAAGTGAAATGACAGCACACAGATGAGGTGTGGGTAATTGTAAGAATAAGGGTATCCTTGGAAATATAGAGAGGTAACTGAGTGAGGTGGCCAGGCACTAAGATAGGAAAGGGTCATATTCAAGAAGTAAAAATATCCTTTAGAAGCAAGAGAGAAAGAACAGCAAATTGGTCTTCACACCAGGATCGTTTTGGGACTGTGAGGTAATAAATAAATAAAGGCCAAAGCAGCTTACTCATAAAGCAGAAGAAATCGTGAGCAATACATTCCATTTGCCTTCCCTGTAAAGTCTTCTATCATCCTAAAACATACTAGAAATGACCTTGTTCAGATTACAAATGAATTCTGTATTTTCTCACTGCTGACCCTGTGACTTCATCCTGCAGCTTTTTGAGTTGTGCTGGGTTTTTTTTTTCCCTCACTCCTGTGTGCTCACAAGGGCCACTGATTCAGTACACGTGGAGGGGCTTCCTACCCGTGGCAGCACACAGGGCCCCACAAATGGCTGTGCTTCCCAGCTCCATCCTCAGCTGGTGCAAATCAGTGCAGTTCCTCTGACCCTGTGATTCAGGTCTGTGCTAAAGAAGACCATGAAAAATATGGCCTCCTGAAGTGAATGCTGTTCTTTATAACCTCTTCTTCACTACACACCTTTAAACATCAGAAAGACCCAAGTCTCGGTTTCTCTTCTTGTCTCCTCTTCATTTTTTGGATCACTTGGACACTGCAAATTGCAGAAGAATACCAGAGAAGAAATTAAATATTTGTTTTTACTTCCTGGGATTAAGGACAGGAAGGCTCTCCTGGGGGAGGTCCCAGTGGAGTTTTTCCACTGGCCTTTTCTTTTAATTGGAAACGTTCCCACGATTTGGGTACAGTTTGAATGTCATTACAGAAGTCCAGTTGGCCCTCAAATAACCTACTGTGCCTATCAGTGTAATCAGGACCAAGTCATTGTGTGAAGTAAATCATAAACAGATGGACAGCCGTGCCATGCTGCTCTACAAAGGGCAGAGGAAAGCAAAGACACAAAACAGCGCCAGAACATGACACCATGATGGCTTCACTAAATCTAAGCGTGAACAGGCTTAGGGAAATTTCTGTGTTCCCAGATGGAGAAGAGATAGAGTAAACGAAGAAAAGGAAAGAAATCCTTGAATAGGCATCTGCCAGGATTTGTCTCAGACAGCTTTATCTGAATATCTAGAGAGGTTTGTCATAGGATAGTGTCATGGTAGCAGACATCCCTGCTCACAGCCAGCTCCCCACTGAGCTTGGGGTAGTGGGTTTTGGACTGCCATGTAGGATTTTGTTTGAAAGATCCTTTTCATGCATTGGAGGGAGAAAACACAAAAGCTGTTTCTAGTGTTACCAAGTTTTTTCACGTCCCAATTGTAAATTGCTTTGTTGTACCCAAGGTGGTCAGCACTTTCCAGATGGAGCAGAAGACGAAAAAGCATTTATTAACTTTGGTCAGAAAAGAATTTTTCCCCTTTCTTTCTCCATTTTTCATATTTTCAACTAAAATACGAGAAACTTCAACCAGAACAGACTTTTCCCTCATGCCTTGTAGAAAGGCCATATGCCAAAATTTGGAGCTAGGACTGGACATGGACATGTAGATTTTACCTGTATTAGGTAGGAGGTACAGAAGTCTATGGAAGGGAATTGGAGCTTTAACACCAGAAAAGCTTCTTTACTTTCTCTACTTTTAATACCATCAGTTTCCCAAGGACAGGCTGAGCCTTGAGTTATGAACTTGGCACCTAAAAACAAATCTTTTTGTTTAAGACGTATTTAAATGCCGTGCAATGGATTTCTCTCTTTTTTGGTCATTTTAAGTCTATGCATTTGGAGCAGTATTTGCCTATTTACCCACAGGAGTCACGCGGAGGCTGAAAAAAAATAAATCAGGCTACTTAGGAAGGCGTGAGTTGGTGGGTGCTCAACTGTTAAGGTTGTAAACTGGTGGCCTCAATCTTCAGCACCTCTGCTGGCCCCTTGTGTACAGGGAAGGAGTATTTACCGGGAGCACCTCACACATGCATTTGGAAGATGACCAACTAATTAATGTTTGCTAAACGCTTTGCAAGCCTCAGGGGAAAAACAGCTATAGAAAGGCAAAGTTTTATTATTATTTTTGTACTGCACCTAATGTACATAAAATGTTTTCAAGGCATCAGGCACTACATAAATGTTGTATGGTATTAAAACTGACCTGCCCTTGTCGGAGCAAATAATAATTATGCTGAGTGATGGGAGAATCTTGCAGTTTCTTTGCTGTGAACGTTTGCCTGTTTACTAATTCAGAAAAGGTCTCCTCCAGCAACTGCTGAAGCCAATGACTTAAGCAGCCACTGGCTCAAGCTCATATTTAAGTATTGCAGAAGGGCAAATTACTGAAGTAATTTATTTTGTGTAAAGCTCTACTCTTCTCATAGGTTGGACCATGCTCTCTAGGGCATATTTCCCCAAACTGCATGCCTAGGGCTGAGTCACCTTTCAGTTCCTAAGGCTGCCAAGCATATGAGACCATAGAGATAAAGAATGACCAAAGAGGACCTCAGTACACAATCCATATGATAGCCTCTATTTGCAGCATGAAAATTCATGCTGATGCCTTTTAATATAAACATAACATGAGGAAATGAACATTTGATTAAACTAAACACACAGGCCTTTTATATGCAAGGCCCTAATTTAAAGCACTGTCACCTCCATACAAAAATTACGAGCTGGAGCAGGAATGATTAAATTAAATCATCTGGCTCATATGTGATACCATGAATGTCTGCTGAGAGGGGAAAAAAAATCCCTCGTCTTTATTCCTATAGATCTGCAGCAACCACCAAGGGACACTTCTGTAGCAGGAAGGATTAAGTCTTGCACGAACTTCAGTGCTTAATGTGCTTTGGACTGGTGACATGCCCTTCGGACAGACCTACCCCAGTTTTATAATTCTCTTTCTCAGCCTTTTGGGCCTCTGGCAGTCCTTTCTCCTGTTTAATTTCCTCCTTGCCTCCCTCCCACTGGGATCCTTCACCATTCAGCATTTCTGCCACCCAAGTAGAAATTTTGATTGTGTCAGACAAGTGTAGAAAGAGAGACTTCTGAGCCTCAGTGGGCTGAGGAGAGAACCAGGGGGATTTCCTGGGGGCTGAGTGGCTTTTAAGGAGGCAAGAAATGGGCAGTCTCTGTGCCTCTGGTGGGTTTAGCCTGCTACAATGCATGGCCAGGGATTATATCACATCCACAAATAGCTGAAGCGAGGCATGCATTGCCTTCAGGTAGGGAACCGCTTCTGGAGGAGAGCCACTCTTCCCCACCAAACCTAAGCGAAAAAAAAAGGGTATAGTGGGGGTACTTGTGCATTAAAAGCTGCCCAGCTGAGCACTGTCAACACATGGGGGACCTGCCCCTTCCCATGTGCCCAGTCTCACTCCCAGATATTTATTTACTTTTCATTTGAGGGCACCCACTTCTCTTGGCACAGGAATCTGGGACTAAGTAGAGATGACAAATTTACAAAACCAGGGATTGAAACAGATTTTTTTCTTCTTCCTTTTTGTTTGTAGCTTGCCTCATAAAGGATTTCCTTAGTGATTTTCTTCTCTTTCCTTCCTTTTATTTTCCCCAGATCTTCTACCTGATGGCATTCATTCTGTTCTTGCTGATCACCATGTGTCAGCAGTAATGTAGGTGGAAGAGAATTTCTGACTGTTTTGGTTGCAGCTTTTGTGTTTATCTGTTTGGTTTTGGGACACTGTTCAGTTTCAGGAAGTATTTTTATCTCATAGAAGTTTCCTTGTGAGCAGTGGTGCTACAAAGACCTTCTTTTAGCACTGTGAAAGCTACTGGAGGTAGTGCAGCTCTGTCTTCTCTTAGGAGCTGAAGCCTTTGATTCAAAAAGCAAAGTAACATTAGAGTTGACATTGGTGTAACCTTATACTTTCTGGCTCTTTCCCCAGCACTATTGGGTACATACTTAGAACCACATTTTCCTCTTCCTTACACTGATACAACCCCAGGGAGCTGTGTGGATTTGCACCGAAGTAACAGAGGGTATTTGGCTGCAAGGCCTGCGTGTAATGTGGTTATCAGTGTGTAACTGGTGTGCTGGCCTTTCCCACCACCTCTGAACTTGTCCTGTGAATTGGCACCTACTTCTGCCTGTGCTCATGAAACTTGTGTAGTGATGGACCTGGCGAGAGGGAAACATCAAGAGTGGAGTTAGAGGAGGTGTGAGGGTGACTGACAGGTGATTTGAACAAAAAGCTGTGCTAGTAAATTCAGTTGGCACACACATTCTTTAGAAGTAGCTGAGAGGAGTTTGTATGAGATGTCTTAAGCACTGTGTGTTGTTGCAGCTTGGGAAGTGCATCAATGAGCAATACAAGGCTCCCAGATCCAGTGAGCATCCACCAAGGGTGGGGGTGAGAGCCTGTGTGCTGCATTTCCATTTGAATGACAACCCAAGCAGACGAGGGAGGTGGCATGTAACTCAATGTGGAATGAAGAAATAAAGGGAAAGCTGGAGAGTACATGTTTTGGATAGCCTTTGCTTGTTTTTAGGGGAAGTGTTATGAGGGGATGGAGTTGAGGACTTCCTTTAACATTCATTTCTGCGAGCATGTGAAGAAGACACAATGCTGCTGGTGATGCTTTAGTGCTACCAAGGCTTGCTGTAAGGATTCCAGAGGAAATCTTTACTAAGATTTTACTAAGGAAGCCTCTTGCTGCTGTGTCTTAATCTTGAAATCAGTTTTTTTAAAAAAATTATCTGCATTTTGAGTTCTGTCCTCTCTGTAACCTTTCCATTCTTGATACGGTTGTTATCAAGGCTATTGTGGAGCAACCCTAACTTGATATAGTATTATTGCATTTCTTCCCCCTCTTCCAGGCTGAGCATGGCACACAGGCTCTAGTTCTGTCAGGGGATGAGCAGCTCCTAAAGGTGACCAAGGAGAGGTCAAACCCCTAGGATCTATCAGCAGCTTTTGAGCCATTTGATCAAGAAATATTATTGAAATAATATTGTTTGTGAATCCTAGCTCTTTTGAAAGGGGGGTGGATGAGAATCATTAGGGATGATGCTGGTTTGTTTTTGACTCACTGCCTTCTATCCTATTGCTGTTCCTACTCTACATTTTGGGGGAGACCTGATGTGGGCTGTGTAGCAATGCACACACAGATAACTCATGGATCTGCATCTGCACTTGAGCAGACCTGCACGTCATCTCTCTGACGTGGACTTTGTCACAGCCACACCTGCCTGTGAGGCATTTGATTTGGATGGCAATTTCACAGAAACCACAGCCAGTTCTGTCTCAGGCCATGACTCAGCAGTGCTAGTTATGAGGAATGTGGTCTCTGCAGCCTTTGCTGCTTCCAAATTGATTTCAGGTGCACGTCACACTCTGTAGGCTACACAAAATTTTCTCTGATTTCTTTCATTTCTGGCTGCTGAGCACCACCAGACCATGACCAATAGGATAAGTGGAAATCTCTTATTCACTGATGTATACTTGGATTACCATTCCCAAACCAGAGATGGTAGAGGAGGATCTGTGCCTTGCTCATCAGCTACTTTGGGGAGAAGTTAGTATCTCAGATTAAACTGTCGCTGAAGATAGGTTCATGCTGGACGTTATGTAGAAGCAACTGAGGTGCAGGCATATGTTCCCTTCTGCTGACTTGGCTGTGGTGATGCTAACCACAGCCAGCAAAGCAAAGCGAGCAACTGGGAACAGTAACATCTCAAACTGCAGCAGAAAGATTGGCCAAACCTCTCCTGTCAGCACTTGGATTCCCTTGGTGTTCATTGAGGACTTAAAAGTTAACTGAGGGTGGTGGCAGAAAATAGGTTTGCCTGCCTAGAAAATGCTAAAACCAATACTGAAAAGCAGAGGTGGATCTGAAGGCAGTTATCTCTCTTGGAATTTATATGGGGATTTAAACACGGATCATCCTTGTAGCATATAGGCAATTTCATAGTCACTGCTGGTATTTCACCTCAGGGTGATCTGTGGGGTGAAGAATTAATTTCCCACCTTTTCCTAAGGAATCAAGGTTTGAGATTTGCTGTCAGTCATAACGGATAGTTTGTGGCCAAACTGGATGCTTTCTGGACCTTGGAAATGATTGAATGGTCTGGGATGGGTGAGGCTGTACCACCACACCTCGGAAATCAAACTGGGGAAACATGTATGCAGGGTGCAGAGAAATGCCACAAGATGTTACATGGACATTTCACTTCCACATTAACAGGAAAAGATAGTACAAGGATGTGCAAAGCATAAGACAAACTACTGTTCAAAGCAGGGGCTGCAAAATTAAAATATAAGATATTTTATTACATGCAATGCAGTGCCTCCTTTCTCCCCCCACATCTCTACTTGTTACGGAATCCCTTTCTTAATGAAAAAACACCCAATCGTGAGTAAGACGCAATGTAAACTTTTTTTTGCAGGGGGTTAAAGTGGCATCCCTGCAAAACACCACCACCCACCCCAGCAAACCTGACAGCAGTTCAAAGATATAAATACGGGCATTTAGGGAGAAAAGCATATTTAAGTTCCTTTGAAATGTGCTTGGCTAAAGGAATATTTTGAAGAGAGGGAGTGGAAAAATAAATGGAAAATATTTTCTTTGAAAGGGGAAAAAAAAGAACAAACTGTCCTTCCTAAATAGAGATATTTGGCTGGTGTGTACTTTATGCAGCGGTAGGTCAGACCTTGCAAACAACTACTAAATTAGGTCCAGCTACTTTGTTGCTAAAAGCATGGAAGTGCCAATAATTAAGTTGCATCAGATGTAGGAAATGACTGATGTATTTGCCATGCTCATGATAGCAGAGTTCACTGTGCTGCCATTTGACCAACCCCTTTTTCTTTATGTAAGAAAAAGGAATTTTCCTGTGAGGAAAATCAGCTAGTTTTGCACCTTTGTTTTGTTTTCTAAACTGCTAATCCCCTGAAGGTATAGAAGCTATTTGAAAGGGCAAATCAAAGCTCCCATAATTTAGTGTTATATTATTTGTTGATGTATGGTTTGATTTAGTGGCTACTTATTATATCAGGTTACCATATAATTATCTTAATTATTGACTCCAGAAGTAAGTAGAGGGATTATGAGAGAGACAGGAAGGCCCAGTGGAAAGAGCATGGCTCAGAGAATCGAACACATCACAGTGTGCTCGTGGCTCCACCACTCATTTACTCTGAGCCTGAACTCTTCCCTCAGCCAGCGCAGCCATGAAACTGGGAGGGATTGCGGGGACAGGACTTAGATGCTGACCCAGGATTTAAAGAGCTGCAGGAGGGCAGTATAAAAAGGACAGAGGAAAGAGAGATGTAAAATTAGCAGAAAAAAAATTAATACCACAGCATATATTTGCATCAAAGAGTGGAGCACCTATGTAGTCATGGAGAAGGGTAGTTTTGCCACAAAGGTCTGAAGTTTGAGACTGATCACAGTTCATTTCCAGCCTCTGGTACTGATTTCACATGTGAAATCAGGTAGCCCTTGGGTCCGTTTCTGCAAAAGAAGGAAGATAAAAATTATCTTCCTATCTCTGGTTTTAGCTATCCAAATTACTGAAGCACAGCTCCTCACACAGCCTTCAGCCACGGTTCTCATGACATTGTGGCCGTTCATGGCTTTTAGTCTCCTAGTCCTTTGTCTGATAACCATCGACCTAAGCCAAAGGTTTGAGTTAGTAGGCACTACTGCAATACAAAAGCAACATTGAAAGGCTGTCAGTGCACTCTATACTTCCTATATTGATAATATTTGACATATACTGACAAAATGCTTCATCTATTGACAAGCTGAGTTGCATCTTTTTCCCTAAGAGAGGAGCAGACACACTGGTTCTGCTCAGCCTGTGCAAATTACTTTCTCTGGTTTTGCTTTTCTTTCCTGAGCCAAAAAAAATGGGGGTAATAGAATGTATCTATTTCCTTCCCAGAAAAGATCAGTTAATGTGAAATGGTGCATGGTGGCTTAGTGCTGAATAAGTGGGATACCCTAATCCAGCAAGGTATCCTCATTCTATTGTACGCCTTTTCTGCATACCATCTGGAGTTGTTCTCTGCTTAGTATTTTCAGTATGTACCATATGTTTTTGCATGAAAATTCAATAAAATATGCATTATACATGAAAAGTGCTGTAGTAAATAAAGGAAGGACGGAATCCAGCCCCCTTTGTGAACGGCAGGGGCCCCAAATCTTCATAAAAGGTTTAGTCTAGTCTGACGTCTGTGCTTTTCTCCAATTTACTCTGTGTCAGTCTTTAGGAGATGCTCTAATTTAAAACAAAACTCTTTCTTGATGAGGTTGTTAGATGTACTTTGGCTGCCCTCTGCTGAGAGCACTGAATAAGATGGGGAAAATGTCCTTTCAAGGAAGGTAACAGTGGGAGAAATTCTCTGTTCATCCATGCACTGAGTCTTGTCACTGCTGCTGGTGATCATCCACAGTTTGGTGTCTCTTGTTGTCTCTTTGCTGCCTGTCAGGGCTACAGCCCTGTTTGGGTTTTAGTGCCCACTGCTCATCGTCAAACGGCCAAGTGGTTTTGTAGACTTATGAAAATGTGGGCTTAGGCTTTGCCCACCGTGGAAAATTAAGCAGCATTACACAAGGGATGGCCACGGAAGGAAAAAACAGACTTCTCAGGCACTATTGCAATCCTGTGGGGTGGGATTTGAGTGGTACCTCAGCTCCCTCTACTCTGCAGAGCAACTCACCGCTGCATGCTGCTCCTCGTTGGGGTCCCTGTTTCTTCCAGTGCCATCTCCCACCCCTCCACAGGCATCACAGAGCTAGCACTTCACTTTATTTCTGTAACTAGGAAAGGGCAAAGGGTTTGCTCTGCCAAAGAATAACTGAAGGACTTGCTGTTTCTCGTGAACAAAGTGCTCCTGGCCTGCCATACTCTTGTCTTTGGGAAGAAACAAGGGTTCTGTGTGTTATTTTGTGCCTATAGAAAACAATAGCTCTGTTGTAGCTATTAATGCTCTCTGTAATGCCCTGTTTTTAATACTTCCTAGCAAGTTAATTTATTATTATATCTTCAGCTGGGCTGCACACCAAAGTGTTTTGATGATGAAAGGAATGTTACACACACATTTAATTACTGCCCACATTTTTGTATAATTTTATCATTTACTGTTTTAGATGAGACATCGAGTTCTTTTACAGGAAAAATGCCCAGTAAAAAATAGATGATTTAAAAGCTAATCTGAGATGAGTTTGGCACTTAAATGTGAGAAAATATAATTGTTCCTTTCTTCCTGCCTTTTCAGATGGTCCCTGATTACCAAAATGTACAAGAACTCCCTTATCTGGACATGGTGATTGCAGAGACATTGCGCATGTACCCACCTGCATTCAGGTATCTTTTTTTCCTTCTCTTCTAATTCCAGAGGGTAGATACTTAGCTCTGTAAAATGGAAACCTACTGTTGCAAGACCAATGTGCCCTTGGTCTCTGTGCCACCATCAATACTGCTTGTGCATTTGAAAGATATAATGTGGCCTATTGAAGGAAAGCTGGCTAATACTGGTATTTCTAAAGCAGTTTTTTGCAACGGATTGGCCAAGATTGCTTCCTCATTGTTCTTCACATCCCCCAAGGTAGAGGTTGGAGCCATTTTGCAGCAGGAGTGGCCTTAGAAAGCCAGATGCTGCTGCTTCCGTATGCCTCAGGCTTTGGGGATACGGAGCAAAGACCTGTTGGTGATTAAGGCCCTGATCTGTGGAAGGGTTGCACATTCGGAAAGCTGTATTTTACATGTGTTTAACTTGGACCCCTACTGTTTTGCACTTAGTACTGTGTTATACTAATATAGCTAAGCTAATGGATACATCCATTAAATGTTGAAAGTTTTGCCCCAATTCACACCAGACTAATTTTACTAGGTTATATTGATGGATGGAAAACAAGGGGAAAAGAAATTAGAAAGTCAAATTTCCAGTTTTCACAAGCATAAATGCAAATGTTAAGAATGGAACTTTTCAAAGTGGTCAGCCAGTTTCACTGCTTCTTGTGAAGCCAGGGGAAAAATTCAGATGACTGGAAAGGAGTCAAAGCTGAGCTTGCTGTGAGAGCTTTTGAAAAATTTACCCCATGATTGTAAGCACCTTAAAATAAAAAAAGCTTAAAATCCTATTCTCTTTTATGTGTTCACAAAGATTGGAAGTCAAGATTTTTCCATGGACATCTGCAGGATTATTCAGAGGGTAAATGTCAAAGATACTTGCTCCTGGATGAGACGACAGAGCTTTACTATGTTATATATGGTATACAAGAGGAAATTGTTTTACCAGTCAAAGCGTCAGGGATCCTTCAGTTTCGACTGAAATGCTGGGAAACAATCAATGTTTGTCAGATGGGAAACAGAATGAGAAAGGAGCAAAGTTGTTCTGAAGTTTCGGTTGGCGTTGTTGGTGGTCTTTATTGATCTGGCTTTTACTCTGATGGATGTGGAATGGATAAGACAGCCCAGTGCCTCGGAAAGATGCTAATTGCTTATGACAAAGATAATGCTGAGTTAGAGGAAAATCCAGTAGCAGCCAAGCTTGTTTTAAAATGAATTGGGTTTTGTTTGTTTGTTTTAATGAGCTTACTAGCAAGAGTAGTTTCTTCCTCAGAACTCATGTTTCCAGTATCACCAAATTCATGTACGGATGAGAAGGATGGCTTGTCAATGTGTTTTTTAGCATGCCAGTGTTTTGTTCCATGTTTGGAGCCTCTGTTATTTGTTTGTCTATGAGAAGAGCTGGGTGGCATCGAGGAAAGAATGTGTTCCTGTAATGATACCAGATTGACAACCCTGAAACTGAAATGTTTGTTCAACTTTTTAGGCACAGCATGGGGAGCAGCAAAGGGAGCTCTTGCATGTTGTCTCACCCTTGTGCTCCCCACTGCTGCTGTAAGGAATTATTCTTATGCTGAAAGAGCAAGGCACTCACCTGGGTCTGGGCTGGTTTGTGTTCTGTAGTGACCATCCAAGAACCAAAAAATCTGGATCAAGATGTATGACCACACATGCACACCCACACACCATTTTTTACAAGGTTTACAGACCCAAGCTCAGCTTCAGCAGGTGGCTTTTCTCGGTCTTCTTGTCACAATGAGGTTCCTAAGGACAGTCCTACTCCGTTGCCTGTCACCACAGGGTGGGAGGAAACTGGAGAACGTCATGCCTGTCTTTGATGACTGTATGTGAAATACAGTTTTCCAAGGCTTGTGAATTGGTTGTATTTTTGTAGCAGCAACAGAACACTTAGTCCTCATATTAAAACCATCCCTTCCTGAGTTCTGTGCTGTCTCAACGTGGAGAAGCTTCTCAAATAAACAAACTCAAAACTGTATTTGATATATTTTTTTCCTGAAAGCCGAACAGCATAGTCTTTCTGCCAGTTATTAGAGATCACTGACATATTTCATCTGCAGTTTTCAGAAAAAGAGAGTCTAAAACCGACTTACAAGAGGGACATAGACATATTGGAGTGAGTCTGGAGTAAGGGCATGAAGACGATCTGCGGGCTGGAACACCTCTCATACATGGACAGGCTGAGAGCATTGGGGTTGTTCAGCCTGGAGAAGAGAAGACTCCAGGAAGACCTCATTGAGGCCTTCCAGTATCTGAAGGGAGCCTATAAGAAAGATGGGAAGGGACTTTTCATGAGGGCTTGTAGTGATAGGACGAGGGGTAATGCCTTTAAACTGGAAGAGGGTAGATTTAGATTAGAAATTAGAAAGAAGTTTTTCACTGTGAGGGTCGTGAGTCACTGGAACTGCCCAAGGAGGTTTGTGGATGCCCCCTCTCTGGAAGTGTTCAAGACTAGGTTGAACAGAGCTTTGAGCAACCTGGTCTAGTGGAAGGTGTCCCTGCCCATGGCAGGTGCGTTGGAACTAGATGATCTTTAAGGTCCTTTCCAAGACAAACAATTCTACAATTAGCAGCAAAATTGCAGTTCAGCAGTTAACATTTTAGAAAACTGAAAGCAACCAGAAATGCTTTACTATGAAAAGGGCAGAAGCTAGCCAGATAAATTGGAACTGTGTGCTTCAAGGTGGAGATGATAGTAACCTGAGAAGACACTAACATCACCTATGGTTGCTGTATTTATCAACTGGCAAAGTGCTACTCCCAAAATTGCAAGGTCAGTCCAGTTGAAGAGATTGACTTTTATGGTTCCCTCCTGCTATGTTTTTACCTTTATCAATAATCCAGGATATATGACACTTATTGTTGCAGGTTCACTCGGGAAGCAGCTAAAGATTGCATAGTGCTGGGGCAGCGTATTCCAGCTGGGGCTGTCATTGAAACCGCAGTTGGACATCTCCACCACAACCCTGAGTTCTGGCCAGAGCCTGAGAAGTTCATTCCTGAGAGGTACGTGGAATAATGCTTTCCATTTTTAGGTTGAAGGCCTTATTTGCACCTGTTTAGATCAAAGGCCTACCTTAAATGCTGTTTTGCACATTTGGGCAGACACAGGACTCCAGCCTGTCCAGTGGAGACATCAGATCCTGCTGTTCCTTTCATAGGCATAGTCACCCTCTCTTCACCTGGAGCAGTATTTCCACCAAGAGGAGCACAGTTTAATTTAGATCATAAAAATAGATTATTTCTACCAAATTAGACAAGTAGTGATAGTGGCGCATCTCACAGAGGATATGAGGTTTGGTCAAGGTTGAAATGTGGTGCAGGTTTTCAGACCTGTTTCCAAATCAGATGCTGCAAATAGAGTTGCCTCTGGATGCAGAAATTTTGAAATGAGATAGTATATTCACTGGCATGGAACTACCCAGGAAACTCATCCAGCTCGTGACTGGTTCAGAGCAGCCTTTTCACCTGGGATCTTGTAATGGTGTGGGTACGCTGTGAGTGGGGAACCTATCTCACCTCCTACTTGGAATTTGCTCTCTGTCTATAAGTTAGGATCCTGGGTTCTTAGCTCTGCTTGGCAGGACTTTCACATGAGGCATTTATTCCCTTCAGCTGGGAGGGGGCACTGTCAAGTTGTGATTTTGTACCCTGCCCTATCTTACAGATGCTGAGTTGAGCTTACAGGGCGAGTTTCAGATGATGTGACGCTGTTTGGAAGCACAATTTAGTTTTGTGGGCAGCTATATTTTAAGCTGTTCTGTGGGCAGCTGCATTTTAAGCTACCACTACATTGAAAAGTCTACTAAGAAAAAAAAGGTGCATGGTCCACAAACAACCAAGCATGAGACAGGAAGCCCAGAACCATCTTTGCCAGTAAGACAACACATGTATGGAGCAGGGAGGTTTGCCCAGTGCTCCTTCTGGAGCATATCTTGGCATATGCTCTATTAGGCAGCTTAGGCCATGAAGAAGAGCCATGCCAAGGTTAGAGAAGTGCAGAGCTTTAGTTGGGGAGGAATCTTAGCAATAACTGGAAGTCTGGGTGTTTGTTTTTTTTTAACAATGCTTATCTAGAAATGCTGTCTTAATTGTTTATTCACCACTTTAACAGTGGTATAAAAGTGCATTACAGGGTAAAATGGATAGTGGGGGTTGAGGTCCCTTTGACTCATACAGTGCTGTTTGTTGTGAATCTGAGATTTATTCCCTTTTGAAATTTCCCTGAGGAAGGAAGCATAATTACTAACGCTCTGCCCAGCTTGTATCAGTTGGTAATATTAGTAAGAGTTATAAAACAAGAGCTTAAAGAAAAAATATTAGTTCAGCTACAGCCTTTTTCCCCAAAAATATTTTGTTTTGAAACCTGCCTCAGAAATAATATAAGGGAGACTTTAAATTTACCAGAATGATCCATGGGGGTGAGCATGGCAAGAATTGCATTAACCTGTTTCAATGGGATATGTATCAGTGCTCAGTACATGAGTCCTTCAGTCTCAAACTACAGGCTTCTATAGTACTTTCTGCAGTAGTATCCCACTCTGATTTAGGATATCTAAGCATGGAGATGGGATTAGTGGAAATGCACAGTATTGCTATTTTCCAAACCTCAAAAATAGCCTGTATTACCTCTCATCTCTTTCTACCGTGCTTGAGTTCTCTGGGCCTTAGTGGTCTAAAGTTCTTGTAAACTGTATCCAAAGAGATGAAAGATTTTCAGACATGACCCTGTACATGAAGGATAAAACCTTTATCCACATACAGAACTGGAAAAGCAGTTCTGTACTACCAGGACAGCTCCAGATACCTTATGACACGGGAGAACTATGTAGATTTCCAGGGTAATGCCATTGCTGTAAAAGTTTGCTTGTTTTAAGGAACCACTTTCATCAGTGACTCAGCACATGCCAGGATGAGCCTCATCTCGTTGATGATTCATTGGCCGTAATAAGTTGTACTGGCACAGCCTCTTTACTCTCGTCTGTACATATTCTGGCCAGTATACATCCATCTTTGCAGATGTGTCACGGTTTAACCCCAGCCAACAACTAAGCCCCACACAGCTGCTCGCTCACTCCCTCATGGTGGGATGGGAGAGAGAATTGGAAGAGTAAAAGTGAGAAAACTTGTGGGTTGAGATAAAGGCAGTTTAATGAGCAAAGCAAAAGCTGCGCGCACAAACAAAGCAAAACAAGGAATTCATGCACTGCTTCCCATCAGCAGGCAGGTGTTTGGCCATCTCCAGGAAAACCAGGCTCTAACACATGTAACGGTTACTTGGGAAGACAAACGCCGTAACTCTTCAGAGTTCTTCTTCCCCCCAGCTTTATACGTGCTGAACATGAGGTCATATGGTACGGAATATCCCTTTGGTCAGTTGTGATCAGCTGTCCCAGCTTCTTTTGCATCTCCAGCCTACTCAGTGGTGGGATGGTGTGAGAAGCAGAAAAGGCCTTGACTCTGTGTGAGCACTGCTTAGCAGTGACCTGCTCTGTCATGGGCTTATCCAGGGCTACATACTTTGAGGTGCTCCAGCATGCCCTCATGCACAGCCACTGATGCTTCAAGGTGCACCTGCTGCAGCATGGACTTATCCACAGCCACAGACACTTCGAGGTGTCCTGCTCCCACATGGATTCATCCACAGGTCACAGTCCCTTTGACTTGAGTTCACACTGGAGTTCCAGCCTGTCCAGTTCATCAGCACAGAAGCAGCAGCAATGCCCCAGCCATCTGCCAGTTCAGGAGCATGGCCATTGCTGTTATCAAAATGTTCCCAGGCAAAGCCAAACAAGATGATAAACAGTACAGCAAGCAGTGAAAGCAAAAATCAGGCACTAGGAAGCACTAGACTTTACAGTAAGACAAGCAAATCCCATGGCAAGCACAGGAGCCTGCCAGTTAATAGCTAAACAGCAATAACAGCTATAAATTCAATCATCTGGCACATACCAATCAAACATGTTGTTATCTCAAACACTTTGAGCCCCATGTTGGGTGCCAAAAAGGACTGTTGCGCTTTAACTCCCGTCAGCAGCTAAGCCCCACAGAGCTGCTCGCTCACTCTCCTACAGTGGGATGGGAAAGAGAATCGGAAAAGTGAGAAAACACATGGGTTGAGATAAAGGCAGTTTAATAAGTAAAGCCACTCACATAAACAAAGCAAAACAAGGAATTCATTCACTGCTTCCTATTAGCAGGCAGGTGATGGGCCATCTCCAGGAAAGCTGGGCTCCAACATGTGTAATGGTTACTTGGGAAGACAAATGCCATAACTCTGAACATCCACCCTTTCCTTCTTCCCTCAGCTTTATATGCTGAGCATGATATCATACGGTATGGAATATCCCTTTGGTCAGTAGGGGTCAGCTGTCCAAGCTGTGTCCTGTCCCATCTTCTCATGCACCTCCAGCCTACTTGCTGGTGGGGTGGTGTGAAAGGAGAAAAGGCCTTGACTCTGTGTGAGCACTGCTCAGCAGTAACAAAAACATCTCTGCATTATCAACACTGTTTTCAGCACAAACCCAAGACATAGCCCCATACTGGCTCCTGTGGAGAAAATTAACTCTGTCCCAGCCAAAACCAGCACATGTTGTCAAGCAGATTTTACTTTTTTCCCTTTGGACTGTTGTTTAAATAGGAATTTTGTTTTCTTCCTTGTGAAAAAAGAAAAAATAAAAAGGCTCTTTCTAATGTGTTGATCAGGTATTTTAAAGCTAGCTAGTTCATACAGAGCCGCATACAGACTGCTCCATTAATCACTCTTTCCAACTGGACTGAGGTACTTCAGATCTAAGAAGATAACTGATTGCAATTTCAGTGTTTCCCAACTGGGAACCTGGTCCCTTTGGTCAGAAAGAAGGGTTGTATGGAATTGTAATAACCATCTTCCATGGCCTGTCCAATCCCATGAGATTTCACTTCCCCTTGCAAACTTAAAAGAGAAATTCCCCTTGATCTGCACTTGCGGTGCACAGCAGGGAAGCACTGTTGCTAATTCCAGTCAGTTTCCTCTTCACTGTAATCTCGCCCTCATACAAGCAAAGGTCTAACACAGCTAGCATGTCTGCACCTGGAGTTATCATTCTTCTGCGTGTAGTCATCAAATTAAAGCAACTCATTAAAGATAGATTAGAAGTAATAGTTATGTCTGTCTGTGTTCTCCTGGAATCACCAGCTGACAAAGGCTGAGGGCCATAAGTCAATTACCTGTTTACTTAAGGGTGTCAGCCCCATCAGGACATGGGCTGGCAATGGTGCCCTTGACCTGTCCATTAAGACTAATTGAAATAACCACCTTTTGAGACAGATACAAATGAAGACCATGGAATCAGGCGCAAAAAAACATTTCTTAAACTGGTTTCCGTCTCTGCACCTTCTAGGTTTACAGAGGAGGCCAAGAAGGAGCGACATCCCTTTGCATACCTGCCCTTTGGAGCAGGACCCCGTGGCTGCATCGGCATGAAAATGGGTTTGCTGGAGACAAAACTGACTCTGCTGAGGGTTTTGCAGAAGTTTCAGTTTAAGGCCTGCCCAGAGACTGAGGTTTGTACATGCAGACGCTTGCTTAGAGGCCACACTTGTCAACTTCAAGGAATGTTTTTCAACAAAAGAGTTATACAGCCCTGTCTTAGTGGAGAGCAAAATTAACTCACCACAGTCAAAATACCTTGACATATACAGGGTGAGACAGGGTGTACATGTTTCATGGGACCTCAGCCCTTTAGTATATGCCTATTGATACACACATTGCACCTGGCACTTACTCAGCAGCTTTAGAGTTTACAGAGTTAAATTTCTTTCTGTTCAGATCTATAGTATACCTGGGAAACCACTGCCTCAGCCTCTGGCTGTAAATTCTATTAAATATTATACTACCACAGCTGACTATAAAACAAGTACTTTACAGCTTCTGCAGTAATCTTGGTATGATATGGTCCCCCAGCAAAAATGTCTGTCTGGATGTGGGGCTGTTATATACACATAAACAAATTCATACAATTGTATGTAAGATGCTCTGGGTTTTTTTTTTTTCCAGATTCCTTTGCAGCTGAAATCCACAGCCACACTTGGACCAAAAAATGGAGTCTACATTATGCTACAATCTCGCTAAAAGAAAACCTACATCCTGAAGCCTTCTGTGATGGGACTTGATGACTCACTGGGTATAATTATTTTTCAAAACCCTGAAGACACGCAGAAGCCTGTCCCATTGATGGTCAGTAGGTGCTGCCTCACTGCCCTCATGTGGGAGAGCCTCCAGTCATTTTTTAAAATGAGATGTGGGCTCTGCAGTCGTTTTGGTGGTTTTCAAATTGCTGTGAACAGCCCACTTTCACTTGCTTTTCTATGTTACACTTCCTTTCACTCATCTTTGGGAGTGCTTTCTTCATGCTCAAGTTCAATAAATGGAGCAGGTGTTAGGCATACACGTGAGTTACAACATAATTTAATTACAATTCATTATCTCCCACATCCTTCTCATTAAGTCCCCACTGCAGAAAAAGCCCAAGAGGCACCACAGTTATAGCAGAAGACCTAGGATCCAGTGCATTAGATTCTATCATGAACTCTGAGTCTCCTGCAAAATGCTTAATCTCTCCCTGTCTGTAAAGTGGAGTGTTGTACCTTCTTCATGCTTTTGAAGCTATTTGAAATACACTTAGATTAACAATTTGCACTTGGCACATTACATCGGCATGACCGAAGAGGAATGGAGAGTTCCCCTGCTTACCAGTTAGGTTCCCGTAGCTGAGACCAAAGAAATGAGGTGACAGACATTTTGCTGACTACTGAACTGCTGTTGGCAAAGTGGAAAAAAACAAGAAGCGATGAATTTAAAGAAAGTAGGAGGACCAGAGTAAATTTAAGGGTAATTGGAAGGCATTGGTACAGCTTCAGCTTCGTGTTGAGGTCTTGCCTTTACAAGCATTGCAGCTGCCACCATCCTTGTATAGCTCATTGGCTCAAGGAAATTGAGTGCACTGCATGTGCTAAAGCCAATGGCAATGGAGTAGGATCCGGGATCATCAGTCCCAGCAGGTCTCTGGATTCCTTATGTGACCCCTGAAGCAGGTTACATACGGAGTGCCTCCACTCAGGAAGGAATTCATCTGATTGCCAGCTGCAGAAGCACCATGGATTCATTCCAGCTGTATAACTGTCCACATGCGTCTTCACAGCCAAAGAAGCAGTACACTTCACATTCCTCCTTTGCTTTTTCCTACTCCTCTACAAAGCCCTTCAATCACCATGCCTCTACTAGTTCATCACAGCAGTGATCAATTGACCAGAAAAAAAAACCCCAAGATTTTCATTTGGTGTGCACCACAAACCAGCGGCTGCACAACAAAACCAGAACAGGTGATGGTCTCCATCTCAGGTTCTTTTTTTTTTCAAAAGTTTTTATAAATAGTAAAAACTCTTATGGCACCATAAAAATAAGGAAGCACCTTATGGTTCTTTGCAAGTGTTGACCTGCCTGCTGACATACTTTGCTCGAGGTTTTCTTAGGTACAGCATCTTTCTTGGTGGTACACACAGAGAAGTGTCGTGGCAGCAGAAGGAAGAGCCTGACTGCTCAGCTTCACTGCAAGGATTGCTGGAAGGAGCCATCTGCTCACTGATCCCTAGCTAGTTCCCTAGTTTCTCTCCAGCAAGCACCTTTTGCTGCCTTCTTCCCACATGCTACTTTAAGATGATCAAATTACTATATCTTGTTCCTGGTAGATTTTGTCTTTCTCTTTCATGGGATTTTTTTTTTTTTTTTTAAACTAGAACTGTACAGGTAATAGTGGTGAAGGACTGACCTTGCAATCTTGGAGTTGTTCCTATCTCCATGGACCATCTCTGGCATGCTGAACAGAAGTGCCTTGTTACAGACACACTGATTATACGAATTACTGATGGTTGTTTATTTGAAAAACAACACACTGTGCATAACCTAGTTTCCACGTTATCCTTTTTTTTTTCTTTTTTCCCTCTTGAAAATAGCGTGCTGGCAGCTGATTTACTGTACAGCTCATACATACAACTGGCAAAAAGTTGGATGGGCCTTGCCTAAAAACACCTGAATGAGCACGAATATCATTCCAGTCTGAAATCAGCTGTCAAAAGCTTGTTTGTCCCTTCAAAAATTTTTTTACCGGTTTTCTTCCTTATGTGACTTAGCAGGTCTTTGTGTGCTTCACTTTTGACCAAATACTCCAGGCCTAATTCAAGCCTGTGCCTTTCTTCCATGTGCTTTTGTACGGACTGTTCTACAGCTTGTCTGAATGCTCTTTGTATCCTCAGTATTTACCCAAGGAAGTGCCACCAACATGTAGACTAGCTGAACAACTCATATTTCTGTGCCTCAACAGGGCATTATCATCTTGAATACTCTGTTGACTTCACTGAAAGAAACACTGCCATGGTGGCTGCGACTGTGCTTCACATTTTACAGGTTTGGAAACTGCACCAAGACTCTTTCCCAGCTGCTTCTAAGTTGAACACGGACACTGTATGCAAGTAAATTCACTTGAGTCTGCGCTAACATTTTTTTCAACTGTCCTGCAAAGTTTTCTGGTTAAGATGTATTATCTGTTTTCATCTGTCAGTTTGTAGCAGTATGGAATAGAGGAATTATTTTTGCAGCTGCGAGCCAACTCAGATTTCTGGAAGTGCATCATCCCTTGTTCTACATGCAGGCCTAGTGAGACAGCTAGAGAAGATTGGGAAAAGGCTGCCAACTTTCCAGTAACATAGGAAGAGCCCCAAGCCATTTCTTCCTTTTAAACAGCAGCTGCTGATAGGGTCACCAGACACTGCAGAGACATTGTACCAGGATACTTAACGATGCTGGGCCTCACCCTGGCTGTGTGGACTCAGCAACACACCTACAGAGCAAGCTGTGTTGAGGGACTGGTGCCACTCTAGTCCCCTGGAAGCATACATTTTCAGAAAACAAGACACAAAACTGACAACAGCTCTCCAAAATCATACCATGTTAATCACAGCATGTTTGTGCACCCATATAGCATGGTCCTGAACTGATCCTGAGTGAAGTTGGCTTTAGGATTCATTAAAAAAAAACAAAAAAAACCACAAAACCTACTGAAAATTATGTTTATAGTTGCAACATCAAAACATAGCTTTGTATCCTTCAGTTACGGTGATTATCAGCATTTCTGGTACAGTATGATTCAGTCAACAGCAGTTGAGTCTCGGGAGGAACAAGGGAGCTGATTTAAAATAATTTCTCGTCAGAAACAGTAAATGTGTTGTCTTGCATTGCTGAGCTGTGGGTTTGTTTAAAATCGAGCACGTCTGTTTTACGAAAGGGTCTTAGTCATTCTCTGACAGCTGACACGAAGCAAAAGCTGCTTGGTAAAGGAAAGCTTCTATTAAAAACGTCTTCTGGGACTTTGCAACAACTAGAGAAAGCTGTCAGTATTAAATGGTATTTTTAATGAGACTGCTGATATAGAAAACCTTTACAGTTTTGTACTTCATAAACAGTATTCCTAGAAAAAAACAGCTGGGTGTTAGAAATTACTATGCTTCATTGGTTGCAAATTTGAGCGATCTATTCTTACCTGGCATTAAACTGCAGAATTTCCTCTCCGTGTGCGATATTTTCTGAAGTGATCCTTTGTTAAATGGTGTTTCCATCTTGGACACAGCTTCACTTAGTATCAGACTCTTCTGTGCATTTACAGTAGTAAACATGCTAAAAATTTAAAGCTGACTCAGAAACTGTTTATTTCATTGCTTGACTTGCACTGGTCCCACACTTACTTCTGTGAAAAGTCTGATCAGCCTCTAAGCTTTTTGCTCCCTGCACTGCCGGGTGGTACAGACACTTTCAAGGAGGGAGCAAGATTCCCTGCATTGCTGGGATTTTTGCAGGTCGAGATGAAGTCGTGACTGGGCCTGAAACAAGAAGTGCAAGGGAGCTATTAAGGCCCAAGAAGCCTATTCCTGGCTAAACCAGGTAAGCACCAATAACCCTGGCCAGGTAACAGCCATCCCTCCTGGATTTTGCACTGGAAGTATTTCAAGGAAAGCAGCATTTCTGCAGCTCCCACTTGCCCTTTGGCTCAAAGACAGCTCTAAGCAATGGTTTCAAAGAAGCGAAATGCAAGTGTTCCCCAAGCCAAGCAGCACTGCACACACTACTAAATCCATCTTACCCACCACCCCTACTTCCCCAGGCTCCAAACCGAGAAGTGTACTGCCACTCCTTTGCTGCCACCACTCACAGACAGGATTTTGGCACCCACGTCTTACATAATCTAGGCAGAGTATCACGACAAACCTGATTACAGGTAGAATTTACTAAATGGTGTGGTGGGCTGACCTCGGCTGGCTGCCAGACCCCTGCCCAGCCCAGGAGGGAGGAGTCAGGGGTTTCTAAACTCCCATGCTCCGTACTGCATACAAAGTTGTTGGGCTTCTGCTGGCTTGCCATGTCTTGCCAGGATGGACCTGTGATCAAAAAAGGAAACAACCATCACATCTTATTCTTCTCCTCACATGGTATAGGGGGGAATCAGAGATGATTACACTGTTCCTGCTCAATTTCTTATGTAGCCAAGAGGTACACTCCTCACTCAGAAAAAGGGTTCAATGTAAATTTTGGGGTAAAGTTTAGATTTAATGCAAACAACTCTGTTCATTTCCAAATGCAATCCGAACAGCTGCAAAGGAATGCTGCTACTTAACAGCGGGATCGTTAAGAAATAGTTTCCAAGAACTCAGAAACATAATGAAACATGGTGCTCTGAATATTGAGAGAAAAAACCATTACAAGGAATGTGGTGGTTTGAATGCCTGTTTATTTACTATACAAGCCAGTTAATACTACAGTTTCGAAAGTGGAAAACGTAAATTTTCTTTTTTGTGTGTTCATGGAGAAATAAAAGATGACAAATTAACATAACCAGTTGTTTTATTCCAGCTTTTTCACTCACACATACACACATGCATGCACACTTACACATCCCCTCCAAGGGTTAAGTTAAAGGTTTCAAAAATATTATTAGCCATCAAAAATATTACTGAAAAATAGCTCAACTCTTTGCATTAAAAAATTTGTTTCAATTTTCTGGGAAAAGATGAACATGACTTTAGCTGTTCCAGTTCTAAGCTGGAATGCTGGTTACACTCAGAGGAATGAAGGCATTCTGCCAGTATTCTCATGTGCCATGAACGTGTAGATGAATGCATTTTTTTCCATTTTGGCAGAAAAAGTCTTAGTCCGCACAGGTATCAAAGTTTTTGTAATGAATGTAGTATTTTGCTGACAAGCTCAAAAATACACAGCATTTCACTGTTTCCACATCCTGCATTTTACTGTGTTAAAACACAAATAGGAGTATTTTCCTTTAGCTACCGTGCTGCAAGTTTCACAGTTCACACAAGGAGGAGTTCTGCACAGCCTTATTCCGGCTAGTCGTGGCTAAGCTCCTGGTTCACAGTGCTGAAGTAATAAAAGAGTTAGCTGGTATACACCTGTCAAACCGTCATCCAGATGAATTAAAAAGTACTTCTAGAATACAAGTAGAGATGGTATTTTTTTGGTCCTATACAAAGTATATCTTAAGGCTTTTGCAGTACACTATAGCTAACAAGTATTCAGGAGCACTAAAGCTGGGATAAAGTATCTGTCTATGTATCAGCAACCTTAATCTTAAGATACACTTGACAGTTCAAGTGTTTTGATTATCTGCACACATGTATGCTGACTGCTCAACACTAATAACATCTTCTGCTGGGAACAATTCAATATTCAACCTGATCTTCAGATCTTTTAAAGGTTTCAGCTCTCTGGCTGAAGACCAAATTTTTCTTGCAAGGAAGTCCAAAGACACCTTGCTTACTGCAACCAAAGGGGCAGTACACCTTATGAGAGACAGTCGCTCACTGCCCTTCCCAACAGCTGTAAGAGAACCAGAACATTGCTCCACAGAGGCAGGGTATGGCTAATCGAGCGGCACAAGCAGTTGTACATTTCACTCCTAAGTACAATATTCTTAAATGACAGGTTGAGTTGCCTCCTTTACTTCCCCCTCTGCCTCTAGCACCTGCCAGCACTCTCTCTTTTGTAGGCACAGCAGAAGTCATGAAAAACTTGTATTCTCACAGACCTAGAATACTTCGACTTGATTTACATTTATTTGATAGAGTAAGTCAACTGAGTAGCATAGCACCAAGCAACCCTTGCTTTGCTTCGTGTCTTTGGTACTTGTTTTACATGACAAAAATAACAAGTGGAAACAAGTCTCTGTTCCTTTTTGACAAACAAGCTTAATTTTTGAGGCTTTGCTGGTGAAGATTAAGTAGGAACAAAAACCAGCACTGCTAAGAACTTATGCAGTGAGGTGAGCACAGAGACAGAGATTGTACAGTCTCACTTGCAAACACTTGAATGTCTACTGTTACAGGAGACAGATAATTTAAAAAAGTTTTATCAAATTTTGAGTTAGGCAGAAGGAGACAGTCTCTGACCAACAAGCAAATGTAAAGATCTATCCTGAAACAATTATAACTAAATCTAGTTTAAACTTGGCAGTCATAGCCAACCTTCATGCTATAACCATCGAATCTACCTAATAAATTTATAAAAGTCTGGCAATGCAGGGAAACATGATACCTACTAAAAAACAGGAGGCAGACAAAGGGTTTTAAGAATTCTAAGACATCCTTTATGTCTTTTTACCCCTCATTTTCTATTGCACAGAAAGGATAGAGAATAAATGTTTCTGAACACTCATCTACCCAATGACACAACTTCTAAAAATCACTTTTTCTCTCTTAAACTAGTATTTTAAAAAAGTTTATACCAAATAAAAATAATGATGACAGATTCTGCGGCTATAGCATTTTTGCCAGTGCCTGGTCAATGTATTCTATGAGATACTCTGGATAAATCTGCTGCTTCTCAAAGATGACAAAGATAGAAGGGTTAGAAAAATTATTCACACAACTGTCGTAGAAGTTTTGATTGTCCTTCAAGGGAGGTCGAACATAAGAAGAACTACCAAGGGTGAACTCCCCCACCAGCACCCGTGCCAGAAACATCGTCTTGATGTGTGACTCTTCCTTGCAGTAGTTGTCAGAATAAGATGCATCCCTGGCAAAACAGCTTCCTGCAGAAGAGACACCAAAACAGACTTTGTAAGATGCCAAAATTGCAGGGAAGGAAGTGATACAGTGTGAAAGCAAATCCCTTAAGCAGTTGCCCTCTTTAGAGTTAGAACTGAAGTAATTCTGTTCAGTGATTTTACTATTCAGCTGAGTCTCTTCTAACTAACTGCTCTTTCTGGAGTTAACAACATTTTCACAGTGTCTGCTTCTAGCAGTGATAACACTCCATGTTTATAGTTACTATCAAGGTGGTGTGCAGACCAAGTTCACTGCTAAATCTTGTGTATCACAGTGGGGGATGCAAAAGTAAGATAGGTGACCCTAAACTGACTAATGAGGTACTCCATCCATCCAACCTTGATGGCAGTTCATGAATGGCCTTTCCAAAACCTTCACTTGTCTTGTATGTCTTTCTAAGTGAAGACGATCACTATGTACTACCTACACTTTTATTTTTCACAGCACACATAGCAAAAAGCCACACAAGTAGTTTCAAATATCACCACATTCCTCAAAAAGATTTCCACCTGACCCTAGAAATCCACCTTCCCCAAACTCACCCAACTTCCTCTCCAGACAGAGGCTACTACTACTCTTTAAAGCATTTCTGAGTATTACAAAGTATTCAATCGGATGGGTGGGTAGACAGTCTGTCTCTTGGCTATTCCACTTGGTATGTTGATCCTTTCCTGTACACAGGACCATGTGAGGGAATATAATTTGCTAACAAGGCAAAATGCCTGTAGCCAGGATGGCATTTATGTTTCCAGAAAAAATCCAAACGAATAATGCCACACTGCATTCCTGTAGGAGCGTGAAGAAATTGGAACAGAAGCAAGCCTGGACTCTAGTAGAAATCATCCTTAGAACTGGCCTCTCCTAAGCTTGGTTTTTCTCACAAGGACAGAGTGGACCATAGAAGCCAAAGCTTTTCAGTATACCTTAGCTCTGAATGATTGTTGCCAAAGTCAGCTACGTTGTCCACATCATCACAGAGACAAGCCTTAGATTGACTGAGTGCCCTCTTTCTAACTTTACACCCCTGCAGTAACTACTGAGAATTTTTTAGCAAGTCCAGGGTTAGTGAAAGAGCTGAAAAAAACACCTCTGCCATAGACTGTCCCGTTAAGGCCACAGATCCTCCAGTCAAAGTTTTGTTGACAGATGGCATCAACGTATTTGTTACTGGTCCCATGAAATAAAAGTCGCTCATCGGCAGCCTTTCCACCATTGCTCTTCTGCATTTGTTCCTTCTGCCTGCAATAAGAAGCAGTACCTTTGCAGTTCCACAGTGGCTGTGCCCAGACAGGTTCCAGCCATACTAGCACTGAAGAGACAATTTTAGACAGAGTACATTCTGAAAATTCTTATGTTAAGGCCTAAACTTTGGGTATACAAGGTATCTTTGCTGTCTAGCTGCATACAAACATGCTTTTGTTACACACAAATGCTTCCAGATAATAAAAATGTTTTGCTTCATTCACTGGCTATTGGGAGAGGGGGGAGGAATCTTAGCGTTGTTTTTCTAAACACGGGAGTTCATGTTAAGGCTTTCCCTCAGGGAGTTCTGCATCTAGTTTTCAAGGCTGTTTCAGTTTTGACCAGCTACAAGCCAATGCTTGTGCCAGGTGTGACTGATTAACAGCTTCAAGGCTTCAGTGGAAGGCAGCTGTCCTCGACACAGGCCTGGCAGAAGTCAGAACCACTTCCTCAGGAGCAAGGATTCCTCCCACAGAGCTCACGTGACCAGTCTAAGCTCTGTATCTTGACTGAGTTTGGTTTTGTCAGCACCTCTTTATCTACATGTTGATCCTGGCTAGGTATTTCAGTGGGGGAGTGGAAGCAGATTCTTAAATGCACCTGCATTTCAGGAATGTGTGTGTCTATCTTTAGCATGCAGCTATCTGTCGAAACAACAAGCTTCATGTACACACACCAGAGCAGTTTACTACCCATACCATTGATACAGTTCCCAGAGAGATGGGTTCTGAACTCTAGAAATCCTTTTAATCATCGTTTTGGGCATTGTGCGTTGAAAGTCCACCTTGACTTTCTTATATTCTTCAGAAGAACTGTCAAGCTTAATGAGCTGTAAGAAAAAAAGATTAAAAAGGTACTCTAATCTTTTATCAAAACAAAACAAAGCCACCATACCTAGTGCACTACTCAGACCTTTAAAGACTTTTCTGTGAAGGAGACATACAGGCAGCAAAAATACTTTTGGAAAAAAGGCAGATCAGAGATTCCTGCTCTGTAAAAGCAAGCTCTTGCCTAGGCAACAGTAACTCCTGCGGTTTAAGACACCCAGGTTGCTTTCTCACAGGACGTTAAAGGAGCTGCCGGCTTTTGTGCAGCTGCTCAGTCCCCTTTAATATTTGGGCCAAAACATATTTGCATGCATATATCATACAGTACTTAAACACACAGAAGAAACAAGCACATAAACCCTGAGAATTTATGTTGCAGCAAATCAAAGAGTACCTTTACACCCATGCTTTTAAAATCTTTATACTCCCTACAGCCAGTGAACACAAACTGCACTGGCTGCTACGTTTTTAAATAAACTGAAAAGGTTTTATTCGATCATCCATTTCAGGGAAGAGCAGGGACACACTGCCAAAAATCAGCTCCTTACATGACAGCCCTGAAAGCAAGCAGTTTTCTACTTCCGTGTTTTTCCTAGGAACATCAGGAATGTCAATGTTAGCCTTCCCTATTTTTAATTGACAATTTCTTGAGGATTTGCATTTTGCAAGTTAGTAATTTTCAAGCTTCATATAAGAAGATATTTCTGTAAGTATAGCTACTACAGTTGACAGAGGTGGTGGCAGAGGTAGGCAAGAAGTCAAAGGTAAACCATGCAGGTATTAACTGGGCGTGTTACAAAGGTAAACAAGTTCACTCTGCTGGAGCTATGGTACATTTTAATACATGATCCCAGCCAGAACTCTGCTGATTTCAGCAATGCTCTATAGGCGTACAAAAGTCTATTTATACGCAGCCCAGGGAATGGCGACCCTGAAAGTTTAGAGGCATCATTTATCTCTGATGCTTCAGCACGTGTTGGGACTTCAAAGCTATGTATCTTGGGCACCAGTAACAGTCTTGCTAATAAAGCATAAGCTTCAGGCAAATTTGCCAAGCAAAGAAATAAATAGTAGCAGTGAAAGTCAATGTTGCCATGGTTATACTGCCACCATTTGTTAGTTTAAATTTGGGTCTAATTTCACCTCTAGGTCTGCCCAGTGTGATATCAGGCTCATATTTACCAAGACTATGCGTCACATTACATAAGAAACAATCATCTACAAAGGCACAAGAAACACTAAACTTGTGATGTAACAAACCCCTATGTGACAGAATTAATGGAGAGAAAAAATAAAGAGCTCCAAACCTTGAATCCCCGATCAGGTAAGGCAGATTTGTCCCAGTGAGCTGGAATGCCCTTAAACTCTTCTGTATGTTTAAAGCCCCTGTACATTACAAGACATTACAAATAGGTAATTAAAAAAACCAAACAACAAATCCCTATGTTTTATGTACATATGATACTAAACATTTTTGCCAAGTTTAGAGAGAATATAGTCAACTGAGCATATCCAGAAATATTTCAGAATTGTTTTTTCAGTTCAGTACATAAAAATATTTGTTCCAAATCATCATGTCAAGGCTTATGGCAGGAAGCAAGGTGCCAATGAGAAACAAACAAAAAAAAACCTAAGCTAAACATGAAAGTAGTTCTCTTAGTTGCAGAGTTGCATGTATACATAAAGGCTCTGTTACACTGGGGCAGGTAAAAACGCATCCAGTATTATATCAGTGCAGCAGAAACAGGATAGATACGGCCCTCTTCTCTATTTCCCCCTCTATTTTAATTAGTGCATTTAGCTGCTCTTTTTGGTGTTAAGCAAACACTGTGTGCTGCAAGGGAATGTGTAAAAAAGTTGGCTGTTACATCCAATTATATAATATTTCTCGCCTTGCAGACTCCCACCTTGTGCTCCCCCTCTCAGATTGTCTGGTTGTTCTGAAAAAAATTGCTGCTAACTTGTACTTAGCTTTGAAAATTACTGATTTCAGATGTCAGAAAGGGCTAGTATACATAAACAATATTGCTTCCACCTGTATCAGGTGCTCTAATAAGATAGCTTCCTCTAACCAGCAGCTCCCTACAACTTTGCTACATGTTGCGTTATTTTCTATGCTTTTACATTTCTGTCGCCAAGCCCAAAGTTCCTTCACCCCAAGGCTCCAGAGCTGCTTAACAACAGTTGACCATGCTGCAATACTGCCGTGGCTAGACCCTGTTGTAGGAAAGCTATGTCCCTTCTTGTCTCAATTTCTTCTACAATTGCCTTGACAGCTACTCCTCCACTTCATTTACACCCTTTGAAGACACTGCATTCACAATGCACAAAATCTACACCTCAGAATGAGCAGTTGCAGTTTACCTTTCTCTTGTCTTTTCTACCTCTGTTTGAGGGACAAATTTCGGTCTTCTGCAAACCTCTCTCTCTGTTCTGTAGCAAAGGTTTTTCTGAATCATGGCTGGGGAGAAAAAAAAAAAAACACAACAAAAAAATCCAAAACTCTGAACAATCAGGAAGACGTTTTAGAAAGCCTTCACACTGCAGCAAAACTTGACACTAAGTTGTTTTGGCAAAAATATTGACAAAGGCACTGAGCTTTTTCTCTTGTTACATGAAGGGAAGTCAGAGCAGGATGTGGAACCCACAGACTATCAGTATAAATCACCAAGAAGGACTTCAGTTTCAGTTTTGCCCTTAACTTCAGAAGGAATAATAGACACTGCTAGCTATTTCCCTTTCATTGTTCCATCAGCCACACTTAACCAAAAAGGATCATTGTAAAATAAGTAATTTTGGTCCATGGGTTGCACCCCCTCCTTCTCAATTTGCAATCAAGATACTGTTTTCCTACATGTAGTTACAGATTTCAAATCCCATACACACAACCTAACAGCTATCACAGGCCATCCATTTTTATTGACCACCAACAGAAACAAGTCACAACAATTCAAATTTTAAAGGTATTATTTCTGGATCTGGGAACCTCTGTAGTTACTGCCACATCATAGTAGCAACTACAATTCAGTAGCAGCCAAGAGAATGAGGCCTCATCTCCATATAGATACACAGGAAGAAAACAAACAAAAAACCCTCTTGGCATCATCAAGCCAAGAAACTAAGTTTTGGAGGATATCTATATTGCATATATTTGCGTAAGTTGCTAAAAAAGCCCAAACCTTAGAAAACGGATTGATTTACTATGCAATTTTCCCTTCTAAGATGGACAGGTTTCCCCAGGCTATAGAGAAGATTACAGCCCTGCTTTCAGTTGAATCACAAACAATATACCACATGCCATGCCCTTTCTGCTTGGTTGTTTTTGGTTTTTGGGGTTTTTTTTCCATGCAAAATGAGGTAGTAATGGAGAGTTGCATGAAAGGCAACTACACCAAAAATGACAGTCTAGGCAGGCTGATTACCACCACCACTGTTCCCCATGATTTTTGAAAAGGGTACCTGGAAAGGAAACAGCTCAGAGAGGACAGTACCACCAGAAGTGGTTAAAATTTTCCGAACTCTTGGGAAACACACCTTCCTACTTTCACATAGTCAAGGTATTTCCTCAGCCTTTCCTGACAGGCAGAACTATGAAAACAGCTACATAAATCTTGCAATGCAAAGTATTGTCTGGACTCTACACCTTGCCCAAGTATTTGTTTTTCTGCAAGCCAGTGACTAAAGCAGACCAGAAGCTGGTTTGCCAAATCTTCCAGAAGTTTCTCACCATTTGTGCTGGTGCCAGCATCAATGGATATATTACACTTGGACCTGCCGGCAAATAATTTGAAACCTAGCACAAGAACTTCTCAAAACTGAAAGGTTTGCACGAATAGGAATGCCACTTTGCTTATGTAACAGCTCTTACCCTGACAACTCTGACAGAAGCTGTCTCTGTAAGCACTGCAGTTCAAAGCTCAAATTTCTCTCTCCTATCTCCTCTAGTAATGTAGCTTAAAACCACAAAAGACCTGGGAGGGATGGAGGGACAAAACAAATAAAAGCCAAACAGAACCCACCTGCAAAATTGAGTTCATATTCATGTCTCCCAGCTTTGAAGTTGAGCTTTGGAATATCTCCAGCTACATAAGCTTTCTCCAGGTCCTCACTGGAGACAGTGGCAGCTGCATGATCATTACTCTGTCAGGCCAAAACCAGAGGAAAAAAAAAAAAAAGGGATTATCCCAGTCTGCTATATGCAAGCAAGTTTGAAAACCAACAACTATCATACAGTATGGTGAATACATCAGCTTTTGGGCACATATATACACCAGTGTATCAGCTATCAGGCAAAAGCCATGTATCAAGCAGTTGAAACTGTCCTTAAACCAAACCAAACAGTGTTATGAAGCCTAAACTTACACTGCAAAATGCAACCTGTGAACACTACTGCTGAGATCACACATTCACCAACTAGACCTTAGCAAAGATATGCAGAGTACTACTGGAACCTCAGAAAAGGAAGTTTTAGCTAGGAGCAACGAAAATAATGTATTACTGTGATCCTATCTAACATGACTCGCTGAAGAATTATCTGTCAATAATATCTGTGACTCACCAGTGAGTATTCCTCTACCTGAGCCAATCAAATTCACAGGGAAAAGGTCCCATTAAGCCTCTAAAGTCCATCTGTACAATATGAGTGAGAGGGAGGGAGGGGGTGACGGAAAGAGGAGGATATAAACGCTGCACTTTTCAGTAGTTCTGCACTTTTAATACAGAGTTGAGAGTCTGCACTCTCCACACTTACTTTTTTTCCATACTCCTGCCACCGGCCATATTCATCTTGCCAGTACCAGATCCATTCTGTTGTAAGAATGAAGTGAGAGGGTTTTGTCACGGAGGAGGCTGTAGAAAGACGTCTGACCTTTGCAAACCCACAGCACATATTCAGAAAACAGATATATGGCAAGACAGAGCCACTTTCGGTAACAACTTTTTTAAACCTATAAAAAAAGAGAGGAAAAAAACCCAGGATTGTTTGTGAAGCTTTATACATAGGTTCAGAAGCCCACCACAAATTTGCAAATTAAGTCAACGTCACTCAAAAGCAGGACACAAACCTGCAGTTTTCACAACAATCCCAGCTCGGTCTTGTGTTTGTACCTATCTTGCATTACAATAAAATGTCTCACTTTGGTTCCATAGGCAGTAACCATTACCAACTCATAAATTAGTGAGTCACAGAAGATGAAAAGAAATAGTAGAAAATACACACTGCCGCCTTCTTGCTAACCAACTGTATTCTAAACTGAACACTATCATAACTCAAGCACAGCTTCAAAGAGCCTCTAATGTAACGTGAGCAGGCTAGGCAAATTCTCCAGCATGGGATGCAGCATACTGGTATGAGCCCCTTCCAATACCCTCTCTGTGATACCTTTAAGATTTTAGAACTGGTTATGTATTTCTATATTCTTAATGCTCCCTGCACCCAAAAGTATCTCTCTTCAGGTACACAAGGTATTCTAACAGTTATACAACGTGGGCTGGGGGAAAAAGTGGGCAAGAGGGGCAAATCTCATGCTACCTTTCTATCCTCCATCTTAAAAGGTGAAAGAGAAGGTTACTTCTAATCATGGGGATAAACTGTGTATTGACAAGCTCTGACCAAAGACAGATTCCCAAAAGTACTTGTGATAAGAATCACGTCTCTACAGTTTTCCAGCCATTCTTACTGAGGATTAAGACTTCCTGTGGTAGCAGCAGTAGGAAGTATCTATAACTTTTTTCACAGCAAAGGATACTGGAGTCTACAGGAGTCATGGTTTGAACCTGGCCAGCAGCAAAACACCATGCAGCTGCTGGCTCACCCTGCCTTGCCCCAGGGGATGGGGAAGATAACTGGAGGGAAAAGGTAAGGAAACTTACCACTTGAGATAAAAACAATGTCATAACTGAAATAAAATTAAAATAATAATGATGACAATAATAATAATAATAGAATATACAAGTGAGTGACGCACAATGCAACTCCTCACCACCTGCTGACCAATGCCCAGCCCATTCCCAGCCAGCAGTCCTGGAGGAGAGATAACTCCAAAACCACAATCCTGGAAGAGCCTCAGCTTCCTGGCCCACCCTCATCTATATACTGAGCATGATGTCGTAGGGTATGGAACATTCCAACGGCCAGTTTTGGTCTGTTGTCCTGGCTATGCTCCCTCGCAGCCTCCTGTGCACTTGCACACTAGCAAAACATGGGCAGTTGAAAAGTCCTTGATTTCCTAGCAACAACTAAAAACATTAGAATATTACCAACATTCTTCTTATACCAGTTCCTGTACTGAATCCAGAACACAGCACTATTCTTGCTAGTAAGAAGGAATAATCAGCTCTATCCCAGCCAAAACCAAGACAATGGGTCAGTCACATAAAATAACTGTGGTGGATTGGCCTTGGCCAACAACCACGTACCCATAGAGCTGCTTGCTCACTCCCCTACCTTCCCCTGCATGACAGAGAAAGGCAGTTCAACAGGTGAAGAAGCGGGTGTGTGTAAATAAGCAAACAAGCAAAGCAAATCATTCACCATCTCCCCAGGCAGTCTAATACTCAGCCAGCCCCCAAACAGCAGCCACTTCGGTCACTAAAAACCCAACCCTCTTCTTCCTGTGCCCCGGGTTTTATTGCTGAACATTATATGGTGCAGGAGATCCCTTTGATCAGTTCAGGTCAGCTGTTCCAGCTGATCCTTTCCCACCCCCCCTGCCTATCAACAGTTGAGGAGCAGGGCAGAGTGGAAAAGCCCTGACTCTTGGCAATTACTGTTCAGCAACACCTAAACCACTGGTGCATTACCAGCACTGTTTTAGTCACAAATCCAGAACACAGCACTATACTGGCTGCTATGAAGAAAGTTAACTCTACCCCAGCCAAACCCAGTATGGTAACCCAGAGGGTCCTATAAGGACTCCAGGCATAAATGAGTCACAAAGGATCAGATCTCCGGCAACAGTAGATCAGCAAAGTGAGGTCAAAAGAAGAATACCAAATGAAGCTACTTATGTAAAGACTGCAATAAAATCATAGCAATTTACAGCCACTAAAGGCCTGGTCCAATATAGCAAACTTCCAACATTTTTCAATTTTATAAGAGTTTATACCTGGTGTTACGGGGGTCACAATACGCTTTTTCTATTTCTTCCATATTCTTCAAGTCCTTCCAGGTACTACCATCAGAGATCTGCCATCTATATGGCAAGTGAAAATGAGTTCTGATACACTTGTCTATAAAAGTTTAAAAAAAAAACCAAAACAACACAGTAAGAGATGCATTATTTTTACAGGCTATGAGAAAAACTCCAATATTTCAGGGCTATACACCTAGCTGGTGAAAGTATCAAACACAGAGCTACGCAAAGTGTTTGCCTAAGGAATCATTACAAGCAGTAGTTCAGAACTTCTCAGAGTGAGCAAGCAAAACTTAATTTTTGTGCTTAGGCACTAGTTCAGTTTCTATACCTACTACATTCTTTTTATGCATCAAAATTGCTGGCAGGAACTCAGTGGTGAAGGATTGCAGGAGTTCGGGTCAATCACGCCATGATCAATGTGATCAAGTGAAAAGCCATTTATTTAGTAAAACATTGCTCTTTTATAATCTCATTGGCATAGCACGCAGTATAAGCTATTCCACTATTGGTTACATTGTGCATATCATTTACCTAGCAATAATTTCTAATTGGTAGCACATATTCTTCAAGCTCTCGTTATTGCAGGATAGCTCAGTCCATTCTCCCCACACATGCTGATTGGTTGGTGTTCTTGTTGTTCCTCCTACTATGTCCACTGACTTCTTGCCAGGTTGCTGTTCTGTGGAATTTGCTCGTTAGGCCTCTTATCTCCTTCACTCCCTGGGACTCTTCAGCCTCAAGGCTTCCCAGCCTCTTTAAGGGAAACATCATTATCTGCTCAAGGCTAAGATCCATCCCTGAGTCCTCAGACCAGCTGCGGACTCCCACAAAGGATCATTCTTTTTGTCTCTTCAGAGACAAAAATTTACAATTAATCAAGATCACAAGCTCATACAAGGCTTTTATTTCATATATAGAATAACAGTGTAGACTCAAATACCTATGCCTAACCACTTAGTCTCAAAGTGGTATTATTGAGGAAAAAACACCAACCACATCAGTGCTTAGTTTTAGGATAGGAGGTAGCTCATTTAGAGACTTTGAGTTGTCTCTAAGAGTCCAGGCCTCTTACTAGGAGCAAGAGCAGTGGTAGCAGTGGCCCAGGTATCATAAGTGTTACTACTCAGAAATAATTCGAAGAGTCAGCACGCAGTCACTCCTCAGCTGGAGCAAAGACCACACCACCAGTACATATATGTACAAATTTGAGGCCACCTTTCATCACAGAATAACAGGCAACTTAACTACAGGGAAAGTCAAGGAGACTGCACCACACAGTTCATATGAGGTGTGCAGTACACCAGGGATCTACTACAGGTCACGATCATCAAGAAGGAGAAGGATGACAAACAGACAAAAAGAAAGCTGGCACAGCAGCCTTTTTCCTGGGCAAGTTGGAACATTTTGAAAGAGAGACAGCTCAGAGAGATGGACAGAAGAGTACTGGATGAAACAAGGAATAATGTAGAATTTAGAGTATCTTTTGTACCTATCTGGAAATAGGAGTCCTATCACTGAGCAAAGTTAAAGTCTATAAAAGTTTAAAAAACCAATGTCCAGCACAGGCAGGTATTACACATTTCAGAGTAAAACAAAACTGCTCCTTTCTTTGCTGTATCTGGTAGGTCAAACACATTCCTACCAGCACTCAAGATTATGAGACTTAACTAAAGGTACGCACAAGCTCTGAAGTTTCCCCTTTTTTGCCAAAGATGTCTATCACTTTATGAGAAAAGTAAAATAGACTGGACTTGCTACAGTCACAACCTACCTTTAAAGCCACAATTTCTGTACAGATGATATAAACAGATCTGTTCCAATTCATCATCATTTGTAGTTGAGGACTCTCCGCTAGAGCTGTGTTTTGTCTCTAGAGAGAGGAATTACAAGCCTTATTATTACACTTCATTTCAATAAACCCTCTTAAAACGTGTTCCTATGGGTAGGGAAGATGTCTAAAAACAGCATTCAGCTCCAGAAAGATACTGAAGTCTTTGATAAACTTCTATATTCAGAAGTCCTGTCCCTTTATCCATCCTTTCTGAAAGTTCCTTATCTAAGTTCCTTAGATACAGTTTTCAGCTACCACCGCAAAATAAGAATAGAATCCAATGCCTTTACAATTCTAGATTACAATTCTACAATGCAACCATGCATTCCACATAGCTGTTCACATTGGCAGCTATAAAATCCGAAGTCTCAAAATTGGGTATTTCTGTAAATTAAATCACACCTAAGGAAATAAGAGTAGAAGGAACTGCATGGAGAATAGCAGAGAAGAACACACACACTTGGATTTTCCATTCTGTTATCCTTTTCTTTCCTCCTAGATTGTACTTAACTTAAAATTCTAAGGAATTTTAAAAGAAAAGAACCAACAAAATATTATGACTCTGAGAAGTAACTACGATAGTGCTGTCTGAATTCTTGTGCTAGATCTTCACTACACTTAAAAAATGGATATAGTAAGCAAAAAAAAAAGATATCCCTATTTCCAGTTCCTGTTATGCTTTTCTAACCCCAAATTTAAGATTTTTATAAACACCAAGCACTTTTTTTTCCTCAGGAAGCCACAATGCCTTGAAATCCACTTGTCAAGACACAAACCTCTGTCAATGAGATAGGTGCAAGGTCCCTCTTAAAAGACAGACTGAGATGTGAATTCAGTTTTCTTTTTCTTAACATCTGTGAGAATGATACGTTCACTACAGTGACAACTCTTCCGATGTTTTCAAAAAATGTTATCATTTACCTTTACACGGTGAAGACTTGGCATCTTCCATGTCATACATGCTCCTGTTGCCATTTTTTATGTCATACATATTCCTATAAATGGAGGGTAGTTTCTCAATAATGTTTGAGCTTATTCCCTGTCTCTCCAGTTTTTCGTAACATTCTGACTTTGAGAAGTCATGGGATCGCTTGCAGCTGCTGCCGAATCTGCACTGTCCCCACAAAAAGTACTGGCAAACATGCAGTTTGGTGCAGATCTTTTTATAGGTACAAGATCCATAAGGTCCATCACCTTTGTTATAATGCAAGCAGACCTTGAGTAGAGGGGAAAAAAATTAAGAATTTAAAGATTAAAGTACACTGTGCTCAGACTGCCTGAATTCATAATTTTTAAAGTTTTACAGTACATGTTTATATTTGCATTTAAAACTTATACAATTTTCTTCTTTCTTCTTTGGTCCAAATGATTACTTGACAGTTTTTCCTTTTCCCGGCTAATGTCTAGAAAGATCTTTCAACAGACAACAACCACCTTACAGACATTCTCAAGCAGATGGGATTTTGTTCCAAATCACATAAATGTAGAACAGTGGATTTTATTGTGTTACTATCCAAACTCTTTTGTTTTCAAATTTGGGAATAGCGAACAGTTTTTGACCCGAATTTGATGGCAAGAGGTACTGGATCTGGCTGTAATGGAGTTAACCTTCTTCATAAGAGACCATACCACACTATGTTTTGGATTTGTTACCAAAACATAGTGTTAATAACACACAAATGCTTTGGCTAGTGCTGAGCAACGCCTGCACAGTGTTGAGGCTTTCTCTTTTTCTCCACTCTAACCCCTCCAACGCATATAGGCTGGAGGTGAGCAAGAATCTGAGAGAGGACACAGCTGGGGCAGGCAACCCAAACTGGCCAAAGGGATATTCCATGCCATATAATGTCATGCTCGAAAAAAAAAAAAAAAGCAGAGGGGAAGGTGGGTCCTTCTTACAAGGTGGTCCTCACTCAGAGACTTGTTGAGAACCAGTCTGCTTGTGAGAGGTGGTGACTAACTTCAATTGCAACACTTGTTTCCTTCCCTCTTTCCTCCACTTGCTAAACTGTCTTTATCTCCATCCACAAGGTTTGTCTTCTCTGTTCTTCCTGTTTTCTCTCACCTGTCCTGCTGGGGGCAGAGGACAGGGGAGTGAGTGAGGGGCTGTGCAAGTGCTTAGCTACCAGCCAGGATCAAGCCACCACTAACAGAACACAGGCTGCAGATTCAAAACTTTAGATCTGCATTATGCTAACTAAACCGACACCTAATATCTCCACCTAGTACCAAGCCTCTTCCACTTTGTGATGCTCACTGAAACACAAGACTAACAAACTGTCACAGTACTACTCACCTCTGGTAAGAGGGAAGGGTCATTCTGAAGCAGAAGCTGGCGAAGTTCATCACTGTTTAAATTCTCAAGTCCGTATTGTTTTAGAACATAGAAATTATGGTCTGAGTGGAAGTTGTGAACAAACCTGCATTCCTTCCTATAAGTTAAGAAGCCCAAGTGCAAAATGAGTGTAACAGACTGGCACTATTTTCCTACCCCATTGGTATCGCACTAAACAGTTTCAAAAGCGCACCAAATTAGCTAGTTTCAGAAAAATCCGCAGTGCTCCTTTATAAAGTAATTATGTGATTTGCTGAGCAGCTTACATAATTGCTCTGAGGATAATTGCCACGCTATTTCTGATTTAGTCATTACAGCATTAGTGTAGTCTGGCAGTACTGGCATTTTTGACCTGCAGCTCACGTCCACGCGTAAGGAAATACCAAAACACCAGAGTAACGCTCTCTCCCACTCAAACCAACAAGCTGGCTCCCTAACTCCACGCAGCACAAAGCACCCAGGTTTGCTGCGTGTGGCGGGGAGGGGGGCTGAGCTTGCACCTCGCAGGGCCCTGCGAGGGGGTGAAGCACCACAAAGTGATGGGAGGTGAGCGGAGGAGGAAGTGCTGCAACCCAAAGCCTGTCAAATAATCGCCTGTGTCTCCTCCGGAAAAACAAAACAAACAAAACAACCCCCAGCCAACCCTGTGAGGGAGGGGAAAGGAGCACTTCCGACACGGAGCGGGCAGCAAGGCCTCTTCTGAAGCCTGCCTCCACCGAGCCCCACAGGACAAGCCCGGCTCCAGCCCAAGCTCTCCGCCTGCGGCGAGAGGCGGAGCCGTCCCAACCCCCCCACTCCCCGGTGCCACCACTGGAGAAAGTCACCGACTTTTCTCTCCGAAACGCTTCTCTTTCCCACAAACGCGTGCGGGGAGCGCTACCGACGGCACCCGGGCAGCCAGCGCATGCCGCAGCAGCGCCCAGCCCCGCCGCAGGGCCCCCGCGGGGCCTCGGAAGGGA
>VZZY01006551.1:31466-53517 GCA_013400335.1 Eurystomus gularis | reverse complement strand
CCGAACTGCATTTGCGATTCTGCAGTGGAAACATCGCATGTTGTTTTCACTCTTGTACACTTGAACTGCACATGCAAGAACAAGGTGGAATGTCTAAAAACACCATAATCAGCTCAGGGTATTTGCCAATCTGAAATAAAAGTGGGATGGGAAGCGCGTATCCCTCAGAACAAGGGTACAAATGCCCCTTTCGCTGCAGCGTGTGTGTCCGTGTGGGTGTGTGAGTACGTCTGGGGCGGGGAGGGCGGGAGGGCGGCGGGAAAGGGGTTGAGCGGCAACATTTTCTTTTTTCTTATTATTATTGTTGTTGTTTTTTCTTTTTTTTTTTTGTTGCTTTAATTTATTCTTTTAGAATGTGACAATTTCACAAACAGCCACACTGGGGAGGAAACTGTAACAAATTGCTACAGATGCCTTAAACTATGCACAAAGCTAAGTGACCAAATTTGGTTTTGATTTGAAAAATGATAATAATAAAAGAAACAAAAGTGCATTGTTTACGTATTCCTCCCTCTACTGAAACTTTACCCACTACTGGGTTTTTGATGGGAAAAGGAGAAAATGTTTTTTAGGACAAAATTAAAGGACTAATTTTAAACTTAAAACATTCCATTTTTGTAATTTGTTTTACGTTGGTTTAAGTACGGTAAGCACAACTGTAATCTAGTTTGAGAAACTGGTGCTTTCTTTCAGTTCACTTGTATTTCCCTGTTATTGTAAAAGACTGTTTATTACTTCTGTTTACAGTTTGTTGCAACAGCCATTTTTGGGAGAGAGCTTCAGCGTAAAGCCATTTGTAAAGGCTTTGCCATATTCATTTTAATATGTGCCTGTTGCTGTTACCTTTTAATTAATAAAAACAAACAAAATCTTTTCACATTACGCTCCTGTACATTAAGCGACGACCGAGCCCAGTGTTCTGGAAGGTAGCTAAGCCCGACTCAGCTTCCACCCTAAAACTAAACCAGCTTTTGGATTTGAAAATACTTAGTCCTCATAGACCAAAATTTATTGCCTCTCGGAGCCTGGCCTTCTACTGTTTGAAAAGCAAATCCTGACTTACCTGATTGTTTCCCTGCTAAAATCAAGTTGTTTATCCTTCCTTCATGTTCCCTGGAGTAGTATCATTAATCTCAAAGTGGCCATGTTGAAAGAAATAAATTTATACTGAAACCAGTTTTTGGAACCTGCGTGAACTTCCTTCCTTTGCTCAGCGCAAGGTCTTGCTGCTGTTTGACTTCAACAGAGAAGGACCAAAGGGGATAATGGGCTTCGGCTGTAACAAAACCCTTATTTTAACAGGTTGTCCTTGGTTTGTCCAGCAGCAATATGAATTTTGCTGCTTGTTACAGGCTATTTATAAGCATATTTTAATACATCATTTTAATGAAAACTAAAATTAATGGATTTATAAACACATATATAGCAGTATTTCAGTGTCACAGTTCTGACCAGCCTGTGGCTCTTTAACATTGTGCTCTGACAGGAACCAGCACAGCTCAACAAAACGAGAGGGGTTTTGTTCTGAGCCACCTTTCCTGGAAAGGGGCTTCTCTCGTTCCTTACCAGACAGGATTGAGGAGGACTGGTTCTAATCCCATCTATTAGCGTATGCACAAGCTTTTGACATTTGACTGGATATAAAAACAAACAAACCACCCAAAACCCCAAACCAAATGACTGTGTTTTCCTGAACATGCTGTCTAGAGCTGCGTATACTGACAGATTCACAGAGGCCTTAAGTTATGTGCAAAGTCTCTGCCCAGTGCTCTGGAATGACCTTACTTTGAGTCTTCTGCTTGGGGTCCTTGCAGTGGGCAGTATGTAAAAGATTTCAGATAGAAAGATACAAATTAAGGTACAGGAAAGTAAAAATAAGTGATTTGGTGGCAGCTTTGTGATGTAATTTCCTTGCGCGGGGGGCATTTACCATACTCTTACGCTGCTGTTAAGGCTTGCCACGCGGTTTGTATTTTTGGGGTGCTGGACACCTGCAGTTCACACGGACGGTGTTTGGGGTTTGTTCTCATGGTGTAGCCTGGTTTAATAGCTCAAGTGACAGCCTCAATTGGGAAACTTAATGATTTAATCGGGCTGAGTTTTTCCATTTGAACGCTGACATTGACGGTAAGAAGCCGAAACGCTTTCAGCAGACGTTTTGTCTCTGAAAACTTCAGCAGAGGCTTTCTGGGCCAGCTGTGGCCTTTGGGGAGGGCGGTGGTTGTGCCACACCAGGGACTGTTGGGGCACCCAGTGTAGCAGGGATGGAGCGACCGTTAGACCAGTACCTTCCTGTTCTGGCTGTGCTGAGGTGTAAACTTCTGCCTGGCTCCTGACCTGTTTTGAATCTGAATTAACAACGCTGTGCTGTTCTAGGACTAACTCCGCTGCTGCTGCGTGGCGTGGTAAGTCCAGTCCTGAAGGAGATGCAAACAAGTTGTCACTGCGCTGATTTATAGTCACTACAATAGAATGTAAACTCTATTTTATGTTGGCTGCTATGGTTCGCAGAATACCACAGACCACATATGCAATGTTTATTTTAACTGCTTTTAATTTTAGATAGTGGCAATAGAGCATTAAATACAAAACTTGAAACCAAAATTATCTTTCAAAAAGGCATTGTGAAGGCATTTAAAAGAACACAGGGATTCCACGGCCAGTCAGCAGGCCTGATGGCAGCGTGTTTTGGAAGGATGTTACATCATGTACGTATTAACACAGTTTGAAGTTTCACACGAGGAAATATCCTTCTTGACTGTACAATCTATGTTCCACTTATAAGCAGCAAAGCTTCAGCCATTTGCAGTGACCTCGTCAGAGCGGTTCAGCTGTCTGTAGTTAAGTGCTGCTTTTTTTTTCCCTTTTCCTAGAAAACAGAAGCTCCAAGAGGCACTTGTGCTTGTTCCAGCAGCCACATCAACCCAGAACCCTGAAATACCCAGACGTGGCTCTCTACGCTCACCTACAGTCCCAGCGAACCTTGGCTTCCTTCTGGCACGCAGCCAAGTTGTCACACTTTGGTTTCTAAACAGCTTTTTTTTCAACCCGACTTTATTTTTAGCTCTAGCCCTTTTGACACCTGTGGCTGGAGACAGGAGTTCAGGTGGCTGCTTAATGAACTGGCTCTGGACTGGCCTGGCAGCAACCAGCTGCTGTGGGAGGTCCCCAAAAGGGAAAGGGGTTGTGGGCACCAGCTCACCCCAACTCCTCCCTGCACACAGGACCGCCAGGGCTTCTGCAGTCCCCAGCTGCTGGAAACCTCTCCAGGGACCCACGAGAGCGAGGGATTAAAAAGGTGAGCAGCATCTCTCAGCTGAGATGAGCAATACGCTTTTGGCAACCTGCACCCCACGGTAGTTTGTCCCTTTTCTTCCTTATCTACACTTCTGCTCTACTTAACACATACTCTGACGTTAATTATTTTACTCTGCTGCTATCAACTGGTTATTTCAAATTCACTGGACTTCAGAGGCTCTCACAGCATGAGTAATGTTGGCCACAGGATGATACAACGTGGTTTCGTGCTCTTACCCTCGCAAGCTCATTTGAAACAAACCCCAAACCCTGCACGAAAATGTGCTGCTACTTAAAACGTCTCATGCCCGGTGACTTCTGCAGCAGATGTAAGTTTTCACTCTTTCGGTAGGAAGCAGAATGCATTTGGGTTTTCTTTGGGCTACAGATTTGCTAAAATTAAGTTTAAAAGAAAGACCTTGACGTGGAAAATCCAGTATCAAACAACTTTGTAGTGCAAGTTAGTTAGAGCTCAAATAACTGATATTAACTTAGGGTGTATCGTTATTAACATGTACACAAATTTGTATGGCCGTCAGTCAAAGAACCTTGTGTATGTATAACTTAGTGTTAATAAACGAAAACCACCAGTAAGTCTGAGTAGAAAGCCAGGTTTGAATACAAAATTAATACCTGAGTGTAACGGTCAAATTTATTCCCCCTGGTAAATCACGTACAAACATGTTTGGTGCCTCAGTTCTCCATTTCACGTTAGGCTTTTCCTCTGTTGAAGAGACCACTCAGTCCTAGGGCTGTTTGTGATGTAAGAGGTTCCAGACAAGCTGAGCAATCTTTCATGTAGTGATCTCGAGACGTTAAGATTTCTCAATTAAAGTCTTCATTTTTCCTGTAGACTTCAGCATGTGCGGTCCAAACTGAGGAGGAAACAGAAACACGTTCGGCTTGTGGTCAACAGAAACCTCAAACTGTTCTCCAGCCAAGCTGTAAGTAAAACTACAACTTGGGCAGAGAGCCGAGCCTTTAGCAAAACATTCCCAACTCGTGTTCTTTTCCTTAAAGCCCCTGAGATGCTGGGGAAAAAAGTGATTTATTTTGGGGGTGTATCCAGCAATTTTTGAGCCATATCAGGTGATTCTTGGGGCATATCCAGCCTTTCTGTTATGAAGAACAGCCTGAACATTTCAGGAATACACCTTGACGGCCTAAAGAGAAGGCAGGTGAGTCAATTAATAGGCTGAAGCACTCGGAAGTCCTGAGATCTGTGGTTTGGGAATCTCATTTTCCTCAGAACCTAATTCAGAGTGCAGCCAGCTTTTGGGAGCTTTACATGAGTTTTTCCAATGCACAAAGAGAAAAATAACTCCCGCTCTCTAGTTCTACAGCACAAGGCTTCCAGGATTGCTTATACTGCTCTACACTAGCCTGTGTTTTAACTCAGCGTACACTACTAGAAACTTGCTTCTTGAACATTCCCCACTGAAAAACCCCCTTACTTCAATTTCAAATCAATCTGAAATAAAGTAGAAGCCATCAACTTGTAGCACTATGTGGATTTTAAATATAACTTCATTTTCACATTCTCAAACTATAAAGAAATCACTTTTATTTAGTCAGGATTTCCTGTTATTAGAAGAAACTCCCTATGCCCAGAGCCAGCAAGCATTCTGAACACGCGGCTGACACGTCTCAGGATCTCGCTTCATCATTTCACATGCGCTGGCTGAATGGTTAAAGTTGGGAGGAACAGGCAAACTCAGTTCAGTTTTGATTCTGGTTCGAGCCCTTAGGAATCAGCTCTTCAGAATAACGCATGCTCCAGACAACAGAAACAACTTTTTTTTTTTTCTAAATAAGAAAACTCTAAGAGAGCTTTTTAAACCCAGGGCCAAAAGAGTGCGAAATCTTAAGACCCGATACTAAAAACATCTGATTGCCACAAATCCTGGCCTATGAGCAGCACTTCCCAGGGGCTGTGGCCAGGGAGGCTGCCTCCCAGGTACCTGCCTACGTCGGTGTTCACAACTGTTATTTAGTCTAAGCACATGGTCACAAAACTCACCAGCACGACCTCGGACTTTGTCTTTGTTTCAGTCTTTGGAATCCCTTTTTCTGTCTCGCTTTGGCTGTCACTTCGGTAGCGAAAAGCAAATTTCTTTTTGAGTGCTTCTGCTATCAACGCGGCAGGATCCGTGGGGTCAGCTGCTTTGGATTTGGTACCGTCTGATGATCTAGAAAAGAACATGAACGGCATTAATGTAGCGCAGAGCAAAGCTTTAGGAGTTGTGAATGCTTCTGCTTGTTGGTCAGATGTTCCATCAGCATCTGGCTCACCCTGAAACAGTTCTGAGTCATTAAAACAAACGATGCCTTACAAACAAATCACAATGTGTCGAAATTTATTTAGATTTGTTACCTTTTCACCGAGCGCAGCTTCACGCTGTTCATGTCTTTGAGGATTTCGAGCATGTTTGGCATCTCAGACTTCTTTGGCCCGTTTTCTGTCAGGGTCTGTCCAGAGTTCATTTTTTTGTTTTTCCTTTCTTTAATGAGCTCGATCGCAGACGTACTCCGTTGTAGACCCATGGGAGGCAGCGGTGGAGGAGGAGGAGGAGGAGGAGGAGGAGGAGGAGGTGGTGGAGGTGCAGCTGGGACAGCAGCTGAAGCAACTGGACTTGACCCCACTACAAATAAAACACACGTTACATGTAAAGAGGATTTACAAGTGAACTGACATCTGAAACGCTCAGGTAAGAGTATGACTAGAACAGCTTCAACTGCCTCTCCTCTGTCACCTTTAGGTTATCACGTAACATCTTCATTCCTAAACCGCTGTCCTGATTTAGGACAGCGAGTAGACTTAACCGAAAAGCCACATAAAAATCCTTCTCAAAGAAACTGAGAAGTGTTCTTTGAATTTCCAGTTCAAATTCGTGTTTTTACTGCAATGGAATGGAGGTCACGGCATCTTTTGCTGCTCCCAGTGTGACCAGTATTTCACTTTCTTCTGAGAGGCAGGTACTGAGCTGGAAGTCGTGTACGATCTGCCACGTGAGTGGTGTTTCTGCCTGCTTACAAGTTCTTATTTGTGATCATCATGTGAAATTTTAAAATATAAATTTTAGAGCTTAAATAGTTCTTAAATTGAAGCTTACTCCAGCATTCTGAGGTTAAGGATTCTCACAATAATCTCCATGTTCCCTGTACTCTTCAGGTAAAAATTAGTAACAGCAGTAGTAACTTGACAAATAAGTGAAGAAACCTCTGCTCACGTGGACCTTTAAAGGAATCAGCAAAACTACAGAGGTCTGAGGCTTGAAGTCTAAAGTGTGTAGAGACATGTAACTAGGTAGTACCAGGGCTGGGTACCTGTGGGCATACACACGCTGCCGTTACCATCTTCGGCCAGGAGAGGGAGGTACAGATGGTAAAATCAAATAAAATTTTATTTTCCCAATAAATAGAGGTAAAGGGATAATGAGGAAAAGTGAATTATTAGTTACTTTACAAAGCCCCCACAATAATTACCACTCAAGAGTGGAAACGTGATCCTTGAAACTATGGGATAGTTTTGAATATAAACAGTTAAGGAAAAATGAAGGAGCTGCTACAAGGCCCCAGACAAGAACTAAACAAGAGTGGCTAAGAGTCTGAACCTGATTTTATTCACAAAGAGGCCCTTAGGAAGGAGTGAAAGCTGAATGGCTGTCACCTGCAGCCAACAAAGCCACCTCCCAGTGCTCTCTGGGGATGGCAGAGCTGAGGAAGGGATGAGAACTGCACACACGAAGAGAAGAATTACCCTGTTTACTACCAGAAACAGTGCAGCGCTCTGGGTTCCATCTGGACCATGTGTCTGATCCCAGTAAACAATTGCTCTCCTTTGCTGTTATTTATTTCATAAACTTGAGAAGTTTATTATGGATTCCAAAGGAGTAATTAGCATCTTGTATGATACCACAGAGCCCGTTTCATGACTGGATGTGTTAGTAATGAAGTGACATTCTTTTAGTTTGGTTGAAGCCCTCGTGTTTATCGTGAGCTTTGCTCCGAAAGCTGTTTAATGCTGCTTTACTCATCCACAGATCCAGAATTCTGGCAGACTCTCACACAAACACGAAGACTTTCGGAATACCAGGAAATCTGGTGGGTCTCTTGTCTGCAAGCCTTCATCTGGCGCCCGAGGTCAGTGTGCTATGTCTGTCTACCCAGCTAACCAAAACACCACGGAGACGTGTTCAGCGGTGCAGTATCTCACAAAAACAAATTAGCACATAAGTATAAAAGGGTCAAATTCATTAACTAATTTTTGCTAAAGACCACAGCAAATTTAGTACCTGCTGCCAGGTTCTGTTGTTCTTGCAAGATCACTATTTTCGCTATTTGCGCTCTTAAAGTGGCTAGCTCATTTTCGAGAGCACTGATCTTCTGCAGAGCTTCTTCATTTGCGATCACTGGGCTCCTGGCCACTGGTTCTTCTTCCAGTGGGTTTTGTGAGGACATCTGTCTGCGTGGGGACCTTCCAGAATGATGTAGTTCACCTGAGAGAGGCTGGGCTGGTTTTGACCAAACTTCTGACCTGTAACAAAAATATCATAAGATTCCTTTTTTAAAGGCTTTGTAATAGATAAAAACTAAAAAACAGGAATACAAGATCTCAACAACTCCCTGAAAGGAGGTTGGAGCCAGCTGGAGTAGGTCTCTTCTCCCAAGGAACAGGACAAGAGGAAACAGCCTCAAATTGCAGCAGGGGAGGTTTAGGTTGAGCATTAGGAACAATTTCTCCCCCACAAGGGCTGTGAAGGGCTGTGCCAGGCTGGGCAGGGCAGTGGTGGAGTCCCCATCCCTGGAGGGGTTTCCAAGCTGTGGAGATGTGGTGCTGAGGGACATGGGTTAGTGGTGACCTGGCAGAGCTGGGTTAACAGTTGGACTTGATCTTAGAGGTCTCTTCCAACCAGAACTATTCTTTGATTCGATGAAGTTGAAGGCATGACTTCTAAACTGTCTTTATACAAATTCACTTCCACCAAGACATCACAGAGCTTAAATAAGAGCTTCACACCTGTTCTGTTTGCATCATGGGCTCTATTTTTTCTCTTCCCCTAGCCAGCTTTTTCTAAAATCCTTGATTCCAGGAGGAAAAAGGAATACAGACCCCTTCATCCCCAATCTACTTCTCCATCTCATACCTATTGTATTTTTTGGGGTAGGGGAAAAATGATTTGTCATTTTGTTGCTTCCTCTATAAAGCAGCATTTGCAGAGAAAAAAACTGTCTGCAAGACTGCTTACTGAATTACACAGGGAATAAATATATTTAACAGTAACACCTCTGTGATCCTGTCAAAACAGAGCATTTCCAGTGCCTGGAGGACACCTAACACATACTAGCTCCACTACATAATGCTGTGCACAGACGTAATAAACGGTGCACGTTGGAATACTCCTGTTCGTTAAGTAATTCACTTCCTGCGCTCCATTATAAACTGCCTTACGGTCACTAGAGATCTGCAGGATTATTTTAGTCCCATCCCACACCCATCTGTCCCCCCTTCCCCCCCTTCACACACAGGCGTCTCAGCAAATATGCGAGTCCTACATCTTTGGTAATGGGTTCTTTGAAGCACCAAAGAGCCATTCTCCCTGTTGTCTCCATTAAACAGAACAGCTTTACAGCTCAATCCTTACACAAAATGTTCCTGTGCAAACAAAATAGTGTTGGCCAGTTCATTTCCTTCACGTCAAACAGACTCTACAAATCGTGGCTCCCAAACAAGCGCTGGTTTCTGTGACTCCTCTCCGAGTCTGTGATGTGAATGTGGCCACTTGCTGTGGCAAGTCATGCTGGAGGGCATCTAGGTCATTACTAACTCATTTTGTGCTTTCAGATGAAGAACAGTAGCCTCTCGTAATCTCTGAAGCCAACAATCCTTCCTCTGGAAAGTTAGCTTGTCCAGAAGAAGACAACTTTCTTTGCCCTGCAGAGCTGTGCCTTTGTTTCCGGCTGCTCTGAGCAGCAGTTTGGGCAGGCTGGAGCAGAGAGCTTCACCCCTTCAGCCAGCCCGTCTCCAGCAGTTACAGGGCTGTGTGGACCTGTCCCATCGCCCTGGACACAGGTGCTCACACACTTCCCTGCCAGTTTTCCTGATTCGAGGTAAAAGAGCATACTTTAATTGTCTTTAGCGGAGCCTTAACCAGAAGGGTGAAAATCAATGTGCCAATTACTGCGCTGTCAGAACGACCGTTGCTGCTCCTTAGGAAGCACCACGTGTCCCGTACAGACGTTTTTGTGGGGATAGGGTTGCGTGAAGCTGTTGCTATTTCCTTCCAGTAAATAAACCCCACAGTCTCCCTTGTACAAAACCAATCTCCTGTATGTCCTCTAACCAGTTTTCGTTCATAATCCTGCTTGTCTAACCTCTACTATTTCTTTTCCAGACCCTACCTTTCCTATCCCTCTTCCCTCTCTCTCCTCCCGGCATTCCAGTGCTCCCCACTAATCGCAATGCACAGGAGATTCTCACTGGAGAGAAGCCAGGTTTCTTCCTCCCTGTTCAGAAACCCAGAGAGAAGATTTGAGGAGCGTACCTGAGCCTCGTAGAGACTTCACCTTCTTCTTGAGCGACCCATCCCACGTCCGCAAAGGAGGCCACTGCATCTTCTCTAAGCTGATTAGGATGGTTTCCCTCTGTGCCATGAGAAGTAAGCTAAATTTTAAAGACAAGATTGAAGGTTTTAGAGTCACTGTTCCCAGCCTAAGTCACAGTTATTTTACTCAATACTTCTAACACACACCTGCACAAGACACCTCTCTAGACTTAGTACGCTTATTTCTGTCCTGGGCCTGGCCCAGAACTATTTCACTGACTTCAAACTATTCCATCTCGTCTGCTGAACGCTTTAGAGGTTCATGGCTACCTACATAGACCACCCGGTGCTGCTACTGAGCATTCAAAATCCAATGCAAAGACAGGCAAACATCAACATTCCCAAGTAGTTTGCTGTATTGACTCAAATAATGTATTTTTAACTTACACTCATGACCGAGAGTTAAAAAAGATATTAAGGCTGACTTAGAATTACTTTGAAAGTGACATTCTATTGAAGTGTGTATCACTTCTGCTACAACTTCCAGAATTTGTGTATAAGACAAACTGTGTGTACATTACACAGGGGAAAAAGAAAAAAGCTGTTTCTACTCAGGCAACTCCCCTCTTTAAGAGGAAACTATTACGCAGCGGCAACGAGGAAACGTTAGCATTGACCTGAGTTTGTAGCAGAGCTATCGCAGTAGAACTGCAGTCTGGATGAGGTGAAACCGCTTCTGAAGAACATCCACAGATATTTCAGGGATAGCCCTTGATACACAAGTCCCAGGAAGAGAAAGGTTGTGCGTTTGGGGTTGTTTTTCCCCAGGAGTCGTTACAAACAGCTCTGGAAATCAAGATTAGTCATATTCACCTCACACTCTCACAACTTGTACGTGAGCCTTTCTCACAGCTCCCAGGAGCGTGTATTGGCACCATCGGATCGTTTGGAAACAACAGGGTTTTTTCCAGGTAGCATCAGCACAGATGGTACTATGTTTATCACATTAACAGTTGTGCCTAATACCATCACAGTCTGCCTCTCTCTAGAACAGTCTAGAGAATACTGCATTGCGTGGAAGGATTGTCATTGTTTGAGCTTTCCTTGGCTTTCTTCCTTTTTAAAATAAGATATTTTCATGACCCCAGCATCTGTATTAATGTGAATGGCACTTTTAAAAATCCGTAATACATTAGCCCCTCCTCGCAGGTGATGCAGGCTTTCCTGACAGTAATGGCCACATGAGGAACTATTACCATGAAAAGATGAAGCCATATTTAAATAGAGGCACTACCTGTACTTGCATCGAAATTCATTTTATAAATCAGCAGTAAGGAATTCATTTACCACTGCCAGGTTTCCTGCATCACGAGTTACCTTCTAATCCAACATTTAGTAGCAAGCCTTCTGTTACATTGTGACGCAACTTTCCTCTTACTTTTTTATTCCTATTTATATGTAAGCAGAATCTGCTTGTTACTCCATCTACAGATGTTTCTTTTCTCTATCCCTAAAAACAACAAGGCCTTCCACAGCAGTGGGTTTCGAATTTCAAGCTAATGCAAGATTTTTGGTTTAATTTAAAGGTTCAAAGCCAAGACTCGTATCTTAAAACCTTTGCCTGTCCACAGAGTGATGAATAAACAGCTCTGTGACTATTCTATTCCTCCAGCCAATCTCAGCTGAAGAAAACCTGGACCGCTGCTTGGCCAGCACCTGAAATGGAGACTTCTGTCGGGTCACCAGGCTTCCATCAGACAAACAGAAGCATGGGATGAGGACAGAGATGCTATATCTGAAGGATTCTGTCTCGAGAGACAGTATTGTAGGTTTGGTTGAATCTACCTAGGCTATATTGGTAAGTTTAACTTCATTTTTCTCCTAAACACTATAGATAAACCCAAAAAATATGACATAAAGAACTGTATGAATCATTTTTATGTGTTCATGCCATATAGAGTATATAAGGTAAGCTTTCCCACCATTACTGAATATGTAATTAGCATTTAGCAATTAATTTAAAGCTTGACTATGGCAAGATCCATAAGGGCAGATACTACAACAGTCAGTAGACCTTAAAAATCAATGTGTTGGGCCCCTACTCTTCTTTCAGCCGAGCTGAACAAAAGCGTGCTAGCAGAGGAGGAGGAATGAACCTAGCAGAGCTATTCTTTCAGCATCTCCTCTCCATTTATCATAAGGAAAACGAAGAGCTGTGCAAAGTTGGTTGTGCTTTGATAAAGTTAGGAACACAGATGATATGCATGCACCCTCAGGCGAGGCAAGTAAAGTTGGCTTTGGTTTTTAAATGAGAGACTTACAGGAAGGTTGAGTGCATGGTCCTTTCACAACATAGCTAAAGCTGGCAGGAAAGAGAGAGGAGAAGACAGCTATAGGAAAGCGTCAGTTGCAACAGCAGAAGAACGATCAAGACCGTTATTGAACTTCGCTATAGAATCTTAATACTGAGATAAAGACGTAAACAGATGTTAGATCACACCTTTACATGTTCAGTGGTTTATATATTAAAATAGTTTCAAGCCTGCATAAGCCATGTAAATTGTAATGCGTTTCAAGGCTCAAATTTTGAAATTCACATTTCTAATTCAATCAACTAACCCTTGTACTGCTACTTTTAGGATCCTTTCATCTAATAGAGGAGAAATGTTTATACTTGGCGTGCATGAAATCTACACAAAGCTGACTGAATGTCTGTTTAAGAGTAGAAAAAGGTAAATATTTTGTTCTAACACAGCATTCACAGGAAGACATCTACATCTTTTTATTTCAACACTAAAAATACTGAGGAACAGATTCCCCAGATGTATTGTTCAGTTCTTTGCAAGAACATAAACCAGAGACGTTGGTTTTTATGTACCATATTAGGAGGAGACAGTATTCAGCTAACTGTCTGCAAAAAAGCATCATCTGCCCTTGAATGGCCTTTTACAGTACAGAAAATCAGACACGTTACAGGAGGACTTTACTTCCTTTCAAATCTAAGGCACATTAATAGTAATAAAATATATCCTAAAGTTCAAATCCAGCACATCGTTTTGCTGGCCTTCTCACGTGAACAAATCTCCACAAGGTATATATTTGTTATTTATTTTTCACCAAGTCACTAGCAGTGGGAAATGGCTGCCCCCCTAATTTCTCAGTGTGATTATTTAAGGGAGGCAAAACTTTTGCATGGCTTTTACTATCACACCGAAAAGGCTTCTGTGGTAATTTGAACTGAATTTCCTACTATAACAGTAGCAAATTAGGTTAATAAAGTAGAATTAATTTATACTAAAGTCCAAATATTGTTAATATGTTTCATACAGGATAAATTAATTTAAGCAGTAAAAAATTCAGCAGTGTGGAAATCCCCTTGTCTTAGCGTGGGTGATGATTCTCACCATTCTTTCTGTTCTCCACCCTTGCTCAGCCCAAGAAACATTCCTCTCTCAGCCTGAGTTTCAACCCCTGAGTTTCTCCAGCTCTATACCCACCCCCTATTCCTAGCACACGCGGAGCTGAAGGATGATGTGTAACAGCTTCCATTCCCCATCTGTTCCTGAAAGACTTGTTATAAAAAGCAGGAGTTTCCTCCTCTTGAAGCTGTTACCCTCACTCTTCACCCTCCCACTCCACGCAGTCGCAGTCCAAAGCACCTGAGTTGCGAGGCTGCACACAAGGGACGTTCCCCCTTCACCTGCACGGCGCTAGCCTGGTATTTGAAACAAAAGCAAGCAAGGTGCTCGTCTACCTCGTTACTGATTTTTTACTCTCTGATAAAATCGTTTCTTTTCCCAAATATTTTTACGTGACACCGTTCATCTTTACATGCCTCTTAAGCCTATCTTCTAAGTCCTGTTTACAGAAGTATCAAATATTTCTCTCTTTTATGAATTCATTTTTTCCGGGAAGAATTTTTTAATACTGTATTGGCTCATTTCAGAAGTTCCAATTTCCTTAGGAAAAAAACTTTTCAAAATTGTTTCAAGTTTCATTACGTGTGTTACAACAACACAGATTCAGGTTTCAGGCAGTACAGAAGCCAAAGAATCTGTATTTGGAAAAAATCAGGATTGGGAAGAACGGAAGTTTCTCCATGTGCCCTGTTTATCGTCTTCTCTTTTATAAACCCTCTAGTTATTTATTTAAATGAACTGCGTCTTTGCTTAAAATCTTCTGATGCAAGAGCAAATCCTCTTCTTGTTACAGCGAAACAAGTGTTAAACTGCTGAGAACACCGACCTGAAACTGAACTCTTGGACACTGTATAAGAGAGAGGTTGCTACCAATTTTTCTGACAATACTTCGAGATGAACCGTAAGGTTTGCTTGACCAGAGCACCTAGATGGGAAGGAAAAAGAAGCCAGCTGTTAGTTAATTGATTTTTTACATAATTCTGAAACAGTTTTACCTTATCCTTCTATACTATGCTTGTGCTAAACATATCTAAAGTTATTTCCTTCATGCTATATTATATTACATTACATTATATTATATTTGAACTTTGTACTAGTGAACTCCTTACATGCTACACCCAAACCAGCACAAGTTTTTTCTTATTACAATATAACTGTGGCTGTTGAAGTTCAAGACAGCCCTGGAATTAAGTTTAAATTCAAACCAATAAATCAGGGAACAAAGAAGGATTCAAGAGTTGGAAACATCTACAAAAGCATAATTTGTCCATTTCCAATCCAAGACACTGCTTTGGGTCAGAAACCTCTTTTTAAAGGGTTTCAAGAAAAGCCACTCAATCATGAAAAATCCATAAAGTGATGTAATTCTACATTTCCCAAAATACCTTTTTTTCTATTTTAATTAAGAGCTCTTCTAACAGGGGAATAGTGTCTGTCAGTCTTAATAAAAATAACTGTCAACTGGTATAAGCATGAAAATGTCACTGGGAAATTAAAAAGCAAAGAAAAGGGGGAAAATAAATATATAAGAATGAAACTTTGTCCTAAAAAAATATACATTCAACTAGAGAAAAGTGCCCACAGCACCCCAACACACTTGGCTTCATTGACACTATTTCTATTGCAATTCAGATTTTGTCTGTGTCGTCTCAAGAGGGTCCTCTTCTGTTGTACTTAATGACAGGAATGTTTGCACTGCTATTTCCCACAGTTATATGACATAAAATGAGACTTTAATCCCAGGAGAATACTACAAAATGAGCTAGAACAGAAGGAAAAAAAAAAACCCAAAAACAAACCAGAGAGAAGTCAGAAAGATTTCAGCACAGGGAAAGCCAACAAAATGTAAAGAAGAAAAAGAACGGGAAGGCTCTAACGCAGAGCATATTGTTAGTAAACAATTAGGACCCTGGATGGTAATTTTAAAAACTTGGCCGGTGTTTATTTATGGCTGTTGATAGGAATTTACTACTCAGGCCTTAGTTTTTAAAGGCTCGTAGCTTCAAGGAAACTCAACATCCTGTCAGAATGCTGTCCAACAAAAAAACTTAGATAAAATCCAGGCTATTACCACCGAAATAACCCTCACGGGGCAGGCGCTGTCGCCTGTGTGATTAGTGTAGGGTGGCTGTGGGCGTTTCACAACGCACAGCTGAGTAACACCGGGATAGACAGGACAAAGAGCACTACTCTTCCATTTTGAAGGTTCTGTTAGAAACAAAAAGTGATGCTCCATGCTATTTATCCCCAGCTTATGTTATCTCAACGTCACACAAACATTTGGCCTATTTCTAACCAAGTGTCTTTCCTTCCTCAGGCTTTATTGGAACCCGTCGATTTGATAACATAACTGCACGGCACGCATGCTGCGTTAGGTCCTCACGCTGGAGCTGCAACTCACTCAGATGTGAGAAGGGGAACTGCTGGAGAGAGCCTCATTGGAAAAAAATCTACTAATTAAGGGAGGCTTAATTAATTGGAGAAGTACTTCCACAACAGCCAGAGAGCCTCGATTACGGGCTGCGTGGCCAACAGAAGCGCAGTGCATTTTAAACAAGTGGCAGAACTTGTTTAGAGATGGCTCAGACCGCAGACGAGATGTTGACTAGCACCCAGACCATCACAATATTTCATGCCCAAATACGCTTGGGGTTGTTCAACAGGAGTGGTTTGGTGCAGCAAAACTTCTAATGACTCCGTTTTGGTACCTGAAGCTACGCTGGGTCAATATTTTCAGCAAACTGGACGCAAGCTGTGCCACAGGGTATGCAAATAAAGCCAGCACACAGCTTGGCTGAGCTGCTCGGTCTCAGTGGTGCTCTGCCCAAGTTCTCACAACTTCTTGTGGACTTGAAGCACTGGCAGAGCAAGTCTGCAAAGTATTGGGTAGTTGTACCCTTATTGCAACAGTGTTTTGCTGTTGTCCAGACAGCTGACATTTGGAAAGAACTTCACAAGCTGGATACAGAGAAGGAGGGGAAACAGATCCAAAACTTGTGTGTTCCCCTCCTGCCATTTAGGCTGAAAGATGTTGCTGACAATACCCACAGCAACACCCGTGGCAGTCCAGTGTATTCTCATACTTTGAAAAGAAATATGATTATTTAGGAATTAACATCACTTAAAAATCAGTTTAAAATTTTCCTTCCGCTTCAAAACTCACAGAGAAGTCCAGCATGAAAAGCAGCACTGACAGAGTAAACAGTCTGTAGTAGAAAGGAACTGCACAGTATTTTTAACATGTATATTACTCAATACTTCAGTGTCCAAGCAGTAAACTTTATAGTTTTACAGGAACACAGAATCATACAAGTATTGAGTACACACCAAGTGTTCTGCTGGAATAGATAAGCTGCAACTAAAATATATGAAGTGCTTTCTATACCTGATTTTCTGAAAACACAAAGCACTTACTGATTCCATATTTAATCCCACTTGTTCAAAAGCCATCCTAATTAAGCGCTTAAGCCAGCGAATCATCTGGAATGGAAGAAGTCTTTCCAAACTTGGATTGAAGCCTTCGACACCGACGGGCCTGCGGAGGTTCCATAGTACTTCTGAAACGAGAAACAGAAGAATTTGAGGGGCATGTTGTGGACAGTATACATAAGCAAACTGCTACGTGTACTCCTAAAAATATCGAGCTTTAGAAACAGTTACAGAAAACAAGACATGTTAAGGGACAACAATTTGGAGCGCTGCAAAACACAGGCACAGAGAAGGCGCTGACTTAATACAGGTGACAAAGACTTTTTAGCAGTGTCATTTTTAAGAAATCAAAGCTGTTGCCACATTAATGACTCAAAAGCTGGGGAAATGATCGTTCCCTTGAGCTGGGACAGGTGATGCTGTTCAACAGCACTGAGGACCAAATGCCTGCAGCTGGGCACTAGCACCAAGAAGTCCCATCTAAACCTAATTTCTGTGCAGGAACCAACTACAGAGAGCTGACCACCTCTCTTTGGTCACATTCTCGGGCAGCTTTGTTGTTCCCTCCTTTTTTCCCACAACTGAGGAGAGAAAGGAAACATGGAAAAATGATTAATGCAAGAAAAAGACAGGAAATAGCGTAGATGTGGGACCTGAAAATACTCAAGCGATTTATAAAGTTGGACGCATTTCAACTTCCATCTCTTTACACGTACTATCGTTCACTGAAATCAAGATGCTTTTATTGCTCCTCTCGTGAAAATAGTGTCTTTTTTTTGCATTCTATGCCAGCCATAACTTGGACACCACTGAGAAGCATGTGCCACCAAAACCCAGAAGGATCTAGGTTTACGTTTGGTTTGTGTATCAGGCTAGAAACAACACTCCACTGAACCACCTCGAGCAACATATTTCTAGTATGAACAACCGAGTTGCTGAGGCCACTATATATATATACAGCGATGACTAAAGCAACACAGCAGCAAGGACCCGGTACTCAGGAAATCTTAAAGAGAGGAGATGGAAAAGCTACGCTGTTTGAAAGCACCCACAAGCGTCACCGTTAAACCACCACTGTTTCCATTACAAATGGTTTTTTTGACAGTTTACAGTTCCTTAGGAATAACCGGCTCCTTGTGGAAACTTGGCAGGAACAGTGCAACTCTACAGTTACCTTTTTTTTTAGATAGGATTAAAAAAATAAAAAGGAAGAAAGTTGATGTTAGTTTCTCATCGCTACAGAAAGTAAAAGATATTTCCTAACAGGATAAACTAGGAAGAAACAACTAATCTGTCAGCTAAAGGAGAACTGATGAAAATGTAAGATAAAAGAAGTTATTAAAGAAAAAAGTGAACCAATCACCAAGAGATAATAACGGAAACTGCAGTTGTTTTAAGAAAAACAATAGGGAAGAAGAATGGGCTACATACCAAAAAGCCACAAATATAAGTCGTACATAATAAGTAATGGATTTCTTTATGGAAAGCTGGAAAAGTCTGTTAGGGCAGCATGACCATCTATTCCATCTGTTCTTCCTTTAGGCAGCGGTTACTCTTCCCTTAGACAAGCCACTGTATGGACTGTACAGATCTTTGATCCCATGGCACCCGCTGTGGTTTTAAAACCTGGGGCAATCCATTCTTTCTACAGGCCCTGTATAAGATTTGGCACACAGTGACATAAAAGAGACAGGCACGGTCCTTTAAAAAGAGGAACCTGTTCCAAAAGTGTGATACATGTGGTGCACTCCGCCCCATTCCAAAGTTCAGAGTTGTTGAACATGTCATGTGGAAATCAAAGAGAACAAAAACGGAAGGCCTGTCAAGACAGTCAAACAAAAGAGGAAAAAAAGAAAAAAGAAAGGTAGAGGCTGTATTGCTGAGCAACTGGGAGGAGAGGACAGGGCTGGCTGGGGAAGGCAAGCGACGGGGCCGGAGGGGGATGACAGTACCCTCGTACGTTGCTCTCTCAACAGGTAGCTGGGTCACTAGTATTTACAGTTCACATTATAAATCATTGTTTATTCTGCAGCCTGAACACTGGGGTCACCAATTCCTTGCTCTATCAATGACCCATTCTCTGCTTTTGTAGAAGAAAGTGACAATCTAAGAATGCAGAGAACCGAGCAGCTACCGAATTAGTTTCCTTAGTTCCGGGCACTAAGGAGAACCACCCTGTTTTAACAACCTCCAGCTAATTTGTTATCTAAAAGGAAAATGCTTCTAAGTAGATCAGCTTGACATTTTTATCAGATCTATTCGTTTTCCAGAATGATCCCCAGATTAACTTGATACTCATTTCTTCTAGCCTATATTGCACTACAGCTTTCTTCATAAATCTCCATTATTTCACAGTTATTTTATATGCAAAGAACAGAAACTGTTCATTCCAAAAGAAACTGCTGGACAGCAAGGATGAAAACATTAGCACATTTTTTCTCTCCTGCCAATTTCAGAAGCAGGAGTTAAATGTTTACTGCTTTTAGTAAGCTGGAGTAATACCTCTTTTAAAATATTGATGTGTTAGATTTATCCTCTATCTTCTTTACGCTGCCTAAACTAAAAGTAGTAGTAGTTTAATTCCCCTAAAATTTCCACTACTCAATTACTACAATAAAATGCCCTGGGCGATAGCAATATTGCTAGAAAACATGGTCCTTCTGCTGTGCTTCAGCAAAGCTATCGCAACAATAAGCAGTGGTCATAGGCAAGATTACCAAAGGCAGCCAGAAGAGCATTAACACAAATAATTAAATCTCACTGCATCAAGCACGTGGGGGTTGGAATTTCATGGGTTCTTCGTTTATAAAGCTGAGCAATGCTGAAGAGCTTTCTTTCTGATATGGAAACAAGCAGGGATTCATGCCTTGGGTCAGAAACAAGGAGGTCGGTATTTCTGAGAGTCAGGATTCTTGCTCTAACCTCCTTCAGCTCTCTTTTGCCCCTGCTTTTCCCAACCGCTTTTACCGGTGTCATGCAATACTGTCATCTCAAGTATCAGTCTAGAAAGCTGAGCGGTAATCCCACTTATAAATTAAAAATTGTTCATGAAATAGATATAAAGGCTCTGGCGGCTGTACATGCAAGGCACACCACCCAGTCGATATGAAATGGAGCCCTTTTCCAGGCTTCCTAGTGAGTGCTGCGCAGGAAAGATGAAAAGAAAGAAAAATGAGATGCAACTGCTTTCAAACTGAAATTCTTCTAAGTGTATTTTCCAGTGTTGTATTTGTTCAAGTCCCTTTCAAATTATGAGTTCTCACTTTTAAAAAGAAATACAATATTTGTATTTTTCTTATTGAACAAAGTTTCTCTCATTCACACAAGATTCACACAAAAATAAAAAATGACTGAATGGGCTTGATGCAGCAGATCAGCCTTAACAAAGAATAACCAAGTGCATGAAATCTGAAAAATGGAAGGCCTGGTCTCTAAATTTAAAGGGCATTTTAACATAAACAAGAACAATTTTTTCAAATGAGTATCAACCACATCAAAAATCACAGGCAAAAAGAGCAAGTTCCTCCTGATTTTAGGTAGGAAACTAGGGCACATATATTTTCACAGTCTTCAAGACTGACATATGACCCAAGTTCACCTCATGAAATTATATCCACAAGGAAAGAGACTAAAGAAGTAAGAAAGAAAGACAAAGCCAACAAAAAATTATCACAGCAAACCAAACAGGCAGGAAGAATCTCCTGATAAAGGACTAGGCTCTCGCCCAGATGGACACAGACCAGTTATAAGTACCGTAAGTATTTGGCAGAGATGACACAGCCAAACACAAAGGCGGCTTTTCTTGGCTTGGAAGCCACTAACAATGACGCGCCCTAATACTTCAGAAACACTTGTTTGGAAAAATACGAAAAGAGAGAGAAAAGCCAGTGAAAACTACAATCAAGGGCATATCTGAGCTAACATGAGTGTGAAATCTAAAGCAAGAATTGAAAATAAGACACACTTGCAAAAGCTTTCTTAAAAATATTGCCCAATCATATATACCTCAAAGTGCAAAGCCATATCCATCACATCTCAGCATGCAAATTTTATTAACAAAAGGGTGGACCTGTCTGAAAAATATTTAAAGCATTCATTCTTTTCCCTGAAAAGAATCTCTCTTTGTAACAATGTTGTGTTCCTACACACAGCAATCGTATTTCAGTCAGTGATCTCTAGGAAGAGAATTATTTTGATTCAGCGACATTTAACTGGAACTTTTTGAGCTGATGTGCAGAAAACTCAGCTCCCTTCCTTTCTCTCTGTCACCTATGTAATAAGCAGTGGGTACCAGAAGAGAGAATTATTTCCCTTTTATTTAGTCTTTGTAAGCCTTGTCTTCACAAGAGCGACAGAGGACTACGGCTGCCTGAGAACAGCGTGTAAATATTAATGAAGTCGTGTTGACACGAGCAGACAGGTCGATGTGCTATGGCTGATGTCAAGCACACAAACTCTACCTGCACTCAGTACTTGGAATTTCGACAGCTTGTTAAAATAAAAACAAGCATCTAGCAAGCTACTTATTTATGACAATTGCAGAAGAACCTGAGCACAGCAGCAGGATCACTGAAGATACACAAATCATCACACGCTTACAGAAAAGGAAAATAAGCACCAGATCGCTTAAGACCAGGCTCCTTTTGCCTCTATAGGCTACCTCTGCATTTTAAAGCCTCCTTAAAAAGCTTCCCTCAAACTTCTCTAGATTACCTCCAGATGATCGTTTATTTCCACGATTTCCCGTGACCTGTCACTCCCATGTCAGCAGCGTAAGAGGGTTTCCGTTTCGGGCAGCCTGCCTGCAGAAATGCCAGCTTCCACCCCAGCACCCCGAGCCCCTTCCACGCTGCTCTGCTCCTCTGGACGGGCAGCGCAAACACAACGCCTCCCCAAGGCCGCTGCCTGCCCGGCACCTGCCCTGCCCAGGAAGGGCCCTCGGGGCTGCCACGCTCACAGCGAGAAGCGACGGCTCCATCCCGCCGCCCTGCCCGGGGACAGCCGCCATGAGCGGCCTGTACTCGCTTCCAACCGAGCAGCACCGCCACCTCCCCTCGGCGCCGACCCGGCAGCTCCTCGGGGCAGTCCCCACAGGAGGACAACCCCCTCAACAACCCCCCAGGGCTCCCCCTCCGAGAGGGGCCCGGCCTCTGAGGGGGGCCTCCGGGTCGCGCTCTCCCTCACTCACCGCCCTCCACCTGGCACCGGGCGCGACGAAAAGGGGCTGCCCAGGAGAAAGCGGAGCCCCCGGGGAAGGGGCCGCCGCTGCCGCCCGCCCCTCGGCCTCCGCCTCACGCACCTCCCGCCGCGGCCGCGCTCTCTCACCCGCTTCTTCCACCGCGGCTCGCGACACCCCTCACC
>VZZY01006551.1:1843-31055 GCA_013400335.1 Eurystomus gularis | reverse complement strand
TGCGCTGCCCTGGGTTCCAGACGGGAGGGGTGTCCGCGGGGCCGGCGGGAGCCCGGCGGCGCAGGCCGGGGCGCTGCCGGGGGCAGGACGTAAATTTTTCCCACCCTGAACTTGGGGTTGATTCAGAAGATTTTTCGAAGCTTTACTGGCAACCGTGCTCAGAGGTTCAGCGGTAACGAGCGGAGCCGAGGAAGGTGGCAATGAAAAATCTCTGAAACTCAGGGGGGAGGAACCCAAGCCTTCCAACACGATTAAAATCTTATATTGAATAAATGGAACTCTCTGATCTTCTGGGGCAGGGGCCACCCAAAATGGGGGCGAGGGCCGCGTCCCCGTGCGGGGTGAGGCGTGGTTTACGCTGTATTGTTTTATGCTACGCTTTGAGCAGTAAATGCAGGTCCTGCTGGTGACCATCTATGGAACAAAAAGTTATTAAAAAGCAAAAAAAATTAATCAAACTAAGAAGCCGCGTTCCCCGCGCCGCTTACCCTGCTGACTGCCCCTCCCGGCGTGCACCGCGGCAGCGGCCGGCAGCCAATGGCGCCTCGTCGGGAACAAGGCGCGCCGCGAGTGGCCGAGAGGCGCAGGCCAATGGGGTTGCGGGANAGGGAGCCGAACAGGCCGCGCCGCGGGTGGGGGGGACGGGAGGGCCGTGAGAGCGGGCGGCGAGGCCGGCTGAGGTCCCTCCGGCTCGCCCCAGCCGGTTCCCGGAGCTCATGTCAGCCGGTCGCTGGAGGCTTGCGCCTCCGCCGGTCAGGGGGCCCGGGGAGCTGAGCTCCGGGGCCGTGTCGCAGCCGGGCTGTCAGCAGCTCCGCCGCTCACCGTGACAGCGGAGGTGTGAAGCTGTGGCCGTTCCTCTGCGGGGCCTCCCCGGGGAGGGCACAGAGGGGAAAGCGAGACCGACAAAGAGATCCGCGGTGCCTTTGTTAAGCTTTGATTTCAAAGCTGCGAAGAAAGGAGCCGGTACCTGACTAAGTTCTCTGCTAGGCCTCCAGATTCGAGATACCGTCTTAAAATGTACAAGCTTCATTGTGTTTTTTTTTCATTAAAAAAATGGCAGGGGTCCTAGTTTTCATAAAAGTGTTGTAAGTGATGGAGGAGGTAAGGACTTAAGTTATCTCCTCAGTTGTGGCTGAGGAGAGAGGGAGAATCATTAAGGTTGGAGAAGACCTCTAATATCATCACGTCCAACCATCAACCCAACACTACCATGGTCACTAGACCATGTCCTGTCTGGGGAGGACGTAAGCGTGGCCTAGTGGGATAGAAGAGTAGTAAAATTTGGCTTCATGCTTTTTGGGGAGATTAGAAGGAAAGAGAAAAGCTGGTCAGGGAGGGAGTTGTAGGAATGATCTAGTGCTCCGGACAGGGAACTGGCAGTTGTGGAGTAGTTAGTTTCAGGTCCACAACTGACTTGATTTGTAAGTTTTGAGTAAGTTCTATTGTCAACTATGAAAAATAACTAATGATACTTAGCAGAGTCGTTTTTATTTTTTTACATTTAGAGTTGCCTGCTTTAGAAATATAAATGATTGTTTATTAGCTGAGCTGCTGTATCTCGCAACTGATCCCTTTTAGGTTTGTGGTAGTCAAGAAAAATAGCCTGGAGACCAATTGTTGGCTTGTGCTTCTCACATTAGCACTCTCTTTCCTGAGGGAAGGATCAGTGACTGGGAGATTAACAGCGTTTTTTCTATGTGAAAATGTCAGAAATTATCATAACCAAAATGCATATTTGTGGGTTGTTGTTTTTGATGCGTCTGATTAGTTTGTGTCGCTGCAAGGCCTACCTTCAGTGAGGAAACAATGTCATGGTTGTACAGGAGCATTTGTTTGGGAAGTGCTGTTAAAAGGAAGTGACCACTTACAAATTTAACTTTTCTGCAGGGGAAAAATGAGAGAACACAAGTTAACAGTATATATTTACTCACACTTTTGTGCCATAGGAAAACTTACTTCCATGAGTTGGTGCTGGCAATGCCAGGACCACAGTTAGTGTTTAGTAGTTTCAGAGGCACATAATCAGTCCTTTGAAGGAAAATGGGGTTTTGGACCAAGATATGTCGCATTTTCTCTGAGTAAACTTGGGCTTTTGTTGCCTGTTAAGTAGTTACTCCTTATTAAGCAACTCTGGAATCTGATACTCTCAATCTAACACGTCTCCTTTGAAATTGATACGGTGGCTTGGACTTCGGCTGGAGCGAGGCATGACCTGCTTGCTTGCTTTTTATTGAGAAGATACTAGTGAAAAAAAAATAACCAAAACCAAAAAAACCCACCTTCTAACCCCCTTTTTTTGCCTTTGAATGAGTATGGCATGACACTAGATCTATAGATCCAGATTAAAACTTCATGTTCGCTGTTCGTGACGCTGTGTTATTTTACACAAAAATGAAGCCAGCAAAATATTATGGTTATTGCTAAAGGTTCTCTGAAAATTCATGTTTTGATTTTATACAGAAGGATATTTATAGACTTGTAGGGGTGCCTTTTTGTGAGGAAAACTGTGGGTTTCTGGGAAATGTGTGTTACTAGTGCGAAAAAAACGAGACAAACATACTCCCAGGATGGCTGACCTATCTGAAACTGTATATAGGAAACAAATCAAGATACAATTAACCAAACCTACCTGCTCTCTGCATAGGACATTTAGATTTCCAGCTGACAAATTTCAGGATCCACATCCTTATCAGCTTCATCCACATTCCAAGAGTTCTAGGCATTGTCTTTTCATACTCTCTTGGTTATAACAAATTGGTGCCTTTGCGCTTTTGTCTTCCCCGTGTTTTAATAGGTGGTAAATGTCGTGGTGTTAGTAATAGAGGATTTTTATTTTTTTTTCCAGCTGGTATTTTGTATGCATGGTGCAGAAAAAATGAATTCCACTATGAGTGAGGAGCCTGATGCGCTGTCTGTGGTTAACCAACTCCGGGACCTAGCAGCTGACCCACTGAACAGACGGGCCATTGTTCAGGATCAGGGATGCCTGCCAGGTCTTATTCTGTTCTTGGACCATCCCAACCCTCCGGTTGTTCATTCAGCTTTACTAGTAAGTATTCTGGAGATGGAAGTTGTAGGTCAGTGGGACGTGTTGTAATTTTGTTACTGTGTCTTTAGACAAGTAAAAAATGTGAAAAAAATAAAGGCTGGTTTTATGTGATGTTGATATTTGTTATACATGTTTTTTTAAAAACATGTATTACAAAAATTGTTTAGCGATGAGACATAATTCCAGGGGGATTGATGGGTTTTGGAAGGGATTAATTTGCTTTGCATTTTTTCCTTAATGCAGTTCTTTCATTTTTTGTGTGGAGGGAGGTAAGAACCCTTAAATCTCTTTCTTGAGATGAAGTCATGGTAAATATGCACAATGATTTGACATTCTGTTGTAGGTCTGTTGATTGGTTTGATTCTAACTCAAACCAGGAAATATTTATATTGTAAAAATAAAAATCATGGGATAATTTAGGTGAGAAACAACCTCGAGAGGTGATGTTGTCCAATCCCATGCTGAAATTGAGCGTACTCTGATCATGGCTGAGGGTTGTGTCCGCATGATTCTTGAACACCTTGAAGGATGGAGATTCCATAACCTTTCTGGCACCCAGTCCCTGCATTTGGCCACCCTCATGGTATTAAAAACGAATAAACAAACCTCCCCCTGAAACTCAAAAAAGCCAACCCAAAATCTATTAATATCTAGTACAACTTGTTCAAGATTTTGTCCTTTTCTTCTCATTCTAAATTATAAACGCTAAAGTCTAGATTTCTCCTCCCAAATCTACCTGCTAACTTAAAGAAGTGCATTTCTTGCTTAGAAACAGGACAAACAAAAATCAAGATTTTGTTAAAAGTCTTAATTCAATTCTTATAATAAGGTTTTATATTATTAAAATTTATGTGGTGCTCTTTTTTCCTGTTTTTATTATTGAATTCTGAACAATGTGAAACTAAAGAATAAAGTTTGCTGGCTTTTAGATACAAGTTATGTTATTCTTTATACCAACCTGTACCATAATTCTGTGTTTTCATTTGTTTTACTTTCATCATGGATATTAGTGGACTTCTTGGAATTCCTTCAGTTTCTCTGATACTCTTGTGGGTTCAGGGAGTGAGGTCCCATGGCCCAGTGAGAGCTGTATCCTAACTGGTTTCCAGGTTAGCCTCGCCGTGGCGTGTACCAGACTATCATGTTCTTCACCTGGAGAACTTTCAGTTGAGTTTACAGTTCTTGCAAACTTACATTGCATTAGTTTTTCTGTCCAGTGCAGATTCTTTGGTGTGCTCTTAAAGACATTCTTAAGGATGTGTCACTCTCTTTTTCCTTTGCTCCTTCAGGCTGTGTATTCTCACTGCCAGTGGGGCTGGGTAATCGGTCTGTGGTCATGTTACAAAAATGAGCTCTACATGAAAGGCCTGACTTTGTTGGATGGGTGAGGGCTAATCCACTTTGCAGGGTGGCTCCACAGCCCCAGAGATTATTCCAGGCCTGGTGTAAGGACATCTCTGTGGCTGGGAATGCGAGATAGCTGAGGTGTTCCTCTTAGTGATAAATAACCTAGAGGTAGAGTGGGCTCGGAATCGGGGTTTAGAGGAGACTATGCTGTACCCCAGGACCCTGGCTGCGCTCAGAAACGGATCGATTTACTGTGCAAACATGTTTTTGTCTGCTACTCAGACTCCTCGTGTTCATGAATTCCTGAACCTCTTGGTTCTGTAGCTTTTAATATCTTTGCTGATAATGTTTTAGTCTTTACTTTTGGTGTTTTTCCATTCTGAAAGGTCCTCTTGTTTTTGTTTTCATTTTTCTAGCCATCCCATTGGTCAAAAAGGTGTTTCCATTTCAAAGGGAATCATAAAACGTAATTATTTGCTGTTAAGTTTGTACCTAATAAAGGCATACACAGCACCGATGTTAAATTTGTTATTGACGAAGTTATAAAGTTGTGGCTGCTCCCCCTCATTACATCCTCTGTGGCTGTAGAAGAAAGTTTGGCTTAATCACCTTCGTAAAAGCTTTTTGAGTAGTTGTAGAGAGCTGTTAGAATGTCCTGTAGACTCTTCTTAGTTGGTATAAACAAACTCGGCCTCTCAACCTTGCGTCATAGATCAGACATTCTATGCTTTCTGTGTATTGATAAGATTAAAACCAATTTTTAGTGTTCACAGTAGGTGGTAACGCTCTTTATCTTCTTACTAGAACTCCTGTTGTGAACGGTTTGCAGATGTATGCCAATAAAAATGTGCTGGTCGTGCTTCTGATTTGCTGTGGTCCTCCTCCTTTCAGGCTCTCCGCTATTTGGCAGAGTGCCGTGCCAACAGAGAGAAGATGAAGAGCGAACTGGGTATGATGCTCAGCTTACAGAACGTAATACAAAAGTAAGTTTACGATGGCTTGTTGGGTCCAGAGACAGCGCTGACGTGACATTCTGATGCCAAATAAAACTTTGAGGATGAATCTGTGTAGCGAATTTTTATTACTGCATTCTTCCTTGTTGAAGTTATGCGGCTACAAGCAGTTGTTGGTTTTCATTTAACAGTATAGCAAAGTGATTAGACCATAGTCTACCAGAAATATTCCTTTGAAAGTCGTTTGCCAGATTCCTTGCCCTTGTTGCAGGTTCTTGCCCTTGTTGCAGGCAACTGATTTTGTCTCTTGCCTCTAGATTCTCTTACAATCCTTCTCCTTGTAGCGTAAGGGTGCCTTGCACTAGCAAATGTAATTAAATTGTTTGGTGTCCGCCACATTTATTCTTTGAATCACACCTTTGGGAAGGGAAATTGTCTATGCGATCTAATTGTTGCAGTGTAATTTTAAAGGTACGTGTCTGCAGCTCTGTGTTGAGGAAACTTCTTGCAGGTGGAGTAGAAGTTAGTGAGGTTCGTAGTGGTCTCTAATTTCTTTGTGGAGTGTGTCAGCTGGGCTACATCTCTTAAAATTTGTGACTGTTGGGTTTTGCCAAGCTTGCTAACTGTTGAGTACTGGAGGATGTGTGGGTATACGCACGCTGGAGACGATGCGTACATACATGTATTGATAGAAATTAATATGATGAACTAAGGTGAATTAATTTTTAGCAAAAAAAACCCCCAGCCTCCTTCAAAGATAGTCTGCCATAGCAAAAATTAATTTGCCATCACGTTATCAAGGACCTTAGGAAACGATGAAACACAAGTAAAATTGTGTGTTAAGGATTCAAGTGCAAAGCTTTTGAATCTTTGGTAGTTGAATCTCTGATGTGTCACGTGTGATAGAATTTACAAGTTTCTTTTAGAAAAAAACTCCCAAGAATTTCCTGGTCCCTTCATTCCGTAGCCCTTCCAGCTTTGGTGGTGTCTTCTGTTGTATCTGCTTATCTAAAAGTGAGAACCTGAAAATTGGAGAGGAAATTCTGGTCTGCTCACAAATCCTATGTGGTACTGATCTAAGAAAGATTAGAACTGTTTAAGTACTTCATTAACTCTGCTGAAACTAGCAAAATGGTGCGTTGGCATGAAATGCAGCATTGTGGCTAAATATCGTCTTGTTATTCACCAGTTACCCAAAACACAGGGATTTAAAACAATTAAGTAGGTTGATGAACTAAATGACTAGAATTCAGAAGAGACTAGTTCTCAGAATAGTTGAATAATGTAATAATTACAGCTTTTTAAAATAATAGGTGGTTTTAATAGGATGTGGGGGGAAAAATGGAATTGTCTTACAATATTCGTTCTTTAAGGATACACATACAGAAGTCTTTGCTTGCTACTTTTATAACAACGCAAGAACTGAAACGCATAGCTTTCAGAAGAACTTACTTTTGGTACAGATTTTATGTCTGTTTGGAGCACAGAGACATCCGTAAGAAGTTGTCAAAAGGGGAATGGTAGTTTATCAGTCTGCAGCTTACAAATATTACTCTGCAAACAGTCATAATTAAAACCTTTGTTTAAAGAATTTTATGGAAATCCCTTTGCCAACATTTTTTTTCCCCATTTCCATTTCAAGGACCAAAAGAGTGTGGAGTTCAGGAATGTACAGAAAAGGAGAGAGAAGTCAGCAAAACTGGAACTCTTGTAGGTGTTCTTTTTCTCTAGAAAGCTCTTTGGCAAGAGCAGGAACATACATTTGATTTGTATGCTTGTAACATTTGGAAAGTGTGATATCATGAAAATTTAAATACATAGCATCTTCAAACACAAGACTTTGTCATGTGCTTGTCAGGATTTTAGGCTTTAACATTGACAGGAAATGCTGAAGCTTTGTGTTGCCTGCAGAAATGTGGAGAAAGATGATAGGAAAGTGCTGCGAGTTGGTTTTGTTACAAAACCCCAATGGTTTGGGCTTGTGGTTTTGTGTTCAAGTCTATTGGGGAGGAAAGAAGGTCTTGACCTTCTTGAGATTTGCTTTACAAAATGCAGATTCTAGGTTTTAATGAGATTTCAGTTTACCAGAAGATACAGTTCTTCATACTGAAGCTAAACGTTAATAAATGCAGGAATAAACACTTTGGTCTCAGTGGCTCGATGCTGTGCATTCTGGTGTACTTCCCAGAATCTGCGTGTCATGCTCATTGCTCTATCTGATCTTAAATCTTTTGATTATTTCCACAGTTTGATTTGGGGCTGAGATTATTGGTTTTGGTGATGTGCTACAAAAATGCAAACAAATCATGCCAAGAGGTCTGACCTTCTGTCAGAATCCTGCTTTTCCAGTTACTGCACGGTTCTTCCAGGCAAGGCAGAACCCGGCGGCTTCTGGACCAGGAGTTGTAGCCACTGGCTGTTTGCTCCTGACAGGTTAAGCACATGCTGTAATGGGAATCTTTCCCATTCATCAAGGGTTTTGTAACTTTCACTGTTCACTTTCACTGACTTGTCAGGTCACTAGGTAGTATCCAGTGGCTTTCCCCGTTCCGTGCTGAATCCAGAGCATTCTGCCGCCGAGAGAGCCCTGTTTCCTCTTTTCAAGCAATGAAATGGAGCTTGTGTGCACAGAGGCAGGTCACAAACCGAATATTTGTCATATTTCAGACCTGAGTTGATCTTAGGCATCGCTGAGCTCACGTGGTGCTTAGGAAGTCAAGGGTTTGTTTAGAATTCCACAACTCTCTTGCTTTCAGTTATGTAAACCCGGACTTTTGAGGGCTCTTCTCATCATGTGAGTGTCTTTTTATAAACCTTCGAAGTGTCTCTGTTAGAGACCTCGAGTTCAGGGGTGGAATTTCTTGTCATAACCAGTCTAACAGATCTGTGCATGGTCGGTGCCATCGACTGGAAAATAGTTGATCTGCTACTCGTGATTTCTTGTAATAGTACATGGGGGCCTCAGGCACAGGCCAGAATCCTTTTGTCACAAGTAATACGCGACTAGTGGAAGAAGAATATAGCACTTGTTTAAACTCATTCTCGTGAAGGTGGAATCTTATTTCCTCTGTAAAACTACCCAGGATGAGAGTTGGAATGGACGTTGCTGTTTATCCAGTGATAAGCAGTAAATGATACTGTGTACTGCATCATGGAAAATGGGTAGGAAATATCTGAGACACATCCAGGTTTAACTGTCGTTCTTTGAGGTACCTTCGTGTCTCATTTCATGACTTCTTGGTCCCCTGGTGTTATCTGATCTGCTTTCTGGTCTTTGCCTATAATAAGCTCGTTTGTGAAAATTGTTTCGCTGCTTCAGACGAATGTTGGGCTGATTCCTTAGTTGCTACCAGGTCTCACCTAAGGAACACCAGGAGGTTTTAGGTTCACTGCGACAGCGATTTTCAAGTTGTATGAACACTGGTTTTCGCTAGCAGAAGAGTAAGAGATTTTAGATATAGAGACAGGAGCTTAGAGGCTCTAGAGCAGAATTATGAAATGTCAGCTCTGAGGAGCATGAAATAAAAATTTGAAGACGTTTAGATATTTGTATATTTAGGTTTTTGTTTGGTTTGGGGTTTTTTGTTAGGTTGGTTTTGTTCTTTTGTTTTTTTCAAACTGAACTTGATTTGGAAGAGGTATGACTTTGAGATACTTCAGTGGTGCCCTGGCAGTGCTGGGTGAATGGCTGGACTCGGTCTTAAAGGTCTCTTCCAACCAGAACAATTCTATGATTCTATGACTTTCACATTGTCTAGGATATATGAAAAGCTGTTCTAATGGCATGGAATACTTCAAAGTATTTTTCTAATTTTCTAATACACAAACATCTCTTGCCCTGTTCTGTACTTGCTGGTTTTTCCTCTTTCTTTGTTCATCCACTTCTGCTTACTTTTAAGTGAAGCTTGATGCGTTTTCCCATGTTAGAAGCCAAGAATTGTGACTATGTTGGAGAGGAGTCAGACCTTTGAAATCCCTACCTGCAGGTTTCCAAACTTCTTTTTCTTTTTTTTTTGTTTTGGTTTTTTTTTTCTGATCCTACTTTCACAAAAATGTTCCACACTTTTTGCCAGGCGACTGGGCGTATGCATAGAAATGTTTGTGTAAATAGGTAAAAAGGAGAGGAGAAATGGAGGCTGGCTGGAGAATGGTGTTTCATTGTGTTCCAGCGGGCATCGGCGGTTGTTTAATATTGAAAACTGATTTAGCTGCTGGCTTTATGGATTGTGGAGGACTTAATGTGTCCGTATGGACTTTATAAAATGTTATTAGCAGCTTCTAGAATTAAAATTAATTAGGATTTATAGCCTACAAGGAAATACACTAATTTGTGTTCAGAGTGAAAGTGACTTTTGATGGACAGTAGAGGTCAAAGTTCATAATTTTTCATAATCTTTCTGAGCAGCATAATGGTACTGTTCAAATATAACTAACATGTATTTAAAAAAAAACAACTGATGAAGAGTCAATATACTAAATAGCTCTTATTATGGAACGGCAAATTACTGAGAGTAAAATTCCAATTACTTAGCTAAAAGAGCTTTTCAAGATAGTCTTCTTTTGCCAGGGTGTCAGATTTAACAAGCTGAACTAAATCCAGTGCATTAATCAGCTCTTCCAATTTATTACTTGCCTAAGAAGATTAGGGCAATTAATATGTGTTTAATTAGAGTCCCTTGCAGATCTGGTAAAATACATGCAGGCTATAATTGCTGACTTCTTACTCAATTTTAATTTTTGGTAGTCTTAATTACCTATACTTTTTGAAAATTTAATTATTTGTTGAAACCAGCAAAATTTAAATTTATGATGGCTGACAAAAAAAAACCAACCACCAAGTATATCAGGTAGCGTTTGCTGAAACTAAAATTGTGGGGGTGTAGCATCACAATAGTTTTATTGGCTTTGTTGTGTGACGTGCTTCTTTTTCTCCTTTGTGAGAAGGGAATGTTTGGGGGAAGACAGGGCAAGGCAGGTGTTAATTAGCAAGAAAGCAAACTACATATTTAAAGGGATGTCTGATGTTGAAGGGGATGTTGGCATGTCAGAACTGGCTTCAAGATAATACTTGAAGTAATTCTAACTAAAAAATTCTGTAAACTTGGAAGGCTTGGAAAGATGGACGTTGTTTGTAGGAATAGTCCAAGACTTGACTGCCAACAAAAATCATTTTAAGGATACAGCGACCTCCTCAGATTGGCATTTTAACACTAATATTTGATGTCTTCCACTGGAAAGGTCCAGAGACATTTGTTACCTTTAGGGTGATGGGGTTTTTTTGTAACCCACGTGCCATTTGTAGAAGCCATATAATAAACATGATTTTGGCCATATATATCCATGAAATCATACAATCAGAGAACAGTTTGGGTTGGAAGGGATCTTAAAGATGATCTAGTTCCAACCTTCTTGCCGTAAGCAGGGACATCTTCGACTAGAGGGGTTGCTCCAAGCCCCATCCAACCTGGTCTTGAACACATTCAGTCATGGAGCATCCACAGCTTCCCTGGGCAACCTGTGCCGGTGTCTCACCACCCTCCGAGTGAAAAGGGATTACTGTTCATTAGCAGGCAAGATGTTGGAACTAGCTACTGTGCAATTCAACATGGAGTTTGGGTCTGTGATGCAGACTCTTGCCTAGCAAATGCTACTACGAAGCCGTTTCAGTTTAGTTGAGTAACAGGTCTTGATTTTTTTATTTTTTTTTTTTTTGAGATGGAGAATACGTCCATATGGTAGATACCAAGCTGTGGAAGATCAAAAGTAGATCTTGCATTTAGCATATAAATAGCACGAGTTAAACAAAATTAGATGAATAGTTGGGTTAAACATATGGAGTATGTTCAAATCTCTTATCTCGTTCTTGAAAGTTTGTTGTCCTCTTGTGATCAGAGGACAATGGAATGAGCCAGGGAAATGTTCTAAGCACGGGTAATGACTCAGTTTGCTGAATGTTTAAGGTTATATCACAGTCATGGATTTTACAGCAGTTAATGGGATTAATCACAGTAACTGTGGTTTTACTCAGATTTACAACTTATACTTATGCTTTTTTAGTTTTCCTGCAGTCTTCAGAACATCCCAGCCTTTACATGGGGTTTCTCCAAATTTCCAGAGTCAGTAGAAATATGACTTCACTTGAAATGGAAGTGGCGCTGGAGAATCCAGTCTTTGCTCCTCATTTCAGTGAGATATCTGCTTTAAGACGTCAGGTTTCCTTGTTTGGTTGCACATTTTTAGTTTTAGTGTCTCCTGGTCAAACTGTCCCAGGTAGTGGTGTGACTAGGGTCTGGAACTTGCCAAGTGGTGGGCATCTTGCAGGTCTAGAAGGCATTCTAGGAAAGTCCATCTGACCTTGCCTTGTTTCCATGATGCCACAGCCTGGGAGCAAATGAAGGTGTCCACCATGTGCCACCTACATGTCACCATTGGAGTGCAGTCACCCTACACAATGGCACTCAGGTTGTACGTGGGTTCATCAAGCAAGAGGATGGGGCCAGACTCTTGTCAGTGGTGCCCAGTGACAGGACAAGTGGCAACGGGCACAGACTGGAACGCAGAAGGTTCCATCTGAGCAGGAGGAGAAACTTCTTTGCTGGGAGGGTGTCGGAGCCTGGCCCAGGCTGCCCAGAGAGGTTGTGGAGTCTCCTTCTCTGGAGAGAACATACCTGGACGTGATCCTGGGCACCCTGCTCAGAGTGACCTGCTGAGGTCGAGATGATCTTCAGAGGTCCCTTCCAACCCCTGCCATTCTGTGATACTCTGCTTCATATGCTGTTGATGGCCAACATAAGGATCCTGCTGTCTGTATTCCTGAGGATTTTGACTTCTCCTTTCAGGAAAGCAGGTGGCAATCCATTTTGTCAGCTGCCGTGTAATGTTGTCTGGTTTCTACCGGGTGATTTTGAGGCCGGAGGGGACTGAGGAGTGCTGTGGTGGGTCGCACGGTACAAACACCGTACTGGGACTGAGAAAGCGTGCGCTGCAGTGATGCTCTTTTCCAGGTTGTTTTCAAATGCCTTGCCCGTTGCCTGGAATGAGTCAGGAGAGCAGCCGTGTGCCTGTGAACCCGCCGTATCGTGGGGTGCACTAAAAGCTCACAAGAAAGAGCAGCATGCTTGGAGATAAGAAAGAATCTTGCCCTGGCACTGGAGCAGAACAGCCAGAAAACCAGCCAGATCAGATAGCTGTCTTGAAACAGATTGCTTTTTCTCTAATACCCTGCTCTTTCTTTAGGCTTGTCATTCATGCTCAAAGGTTTCATCAAAACCATGTCAATCACTGCGTCTCACTTCTAGAATCAAGAATTAGTGATTTCCAGCCCCCCCTTTGCAGAACGTAGCACTTCTCTGCAGCTTTCTGCTCCCTTTGGCTAGCGCTGCGGACAACTCCTGTCTTGAAATAGAGGGAGAAAGGGCTCTGAAAGGAGTTGGCCACCTGGAAACAAATGCATCAATGGTTTTGAGGCATAGGTTGATAGAAATGTCAACTTGTTAGCCGTTTTTTAACCATAATTAAATGAAATTATAAATCTCTATGCTTTAAGGTTTCCAGTAGAGCTGTGTTTACCCAACAACGTATTCGTGTCAGTCCATGAAATTCTTACTTGCGCTTGTTGTGTCAGGTAGGATGTTACTGCAGGGAGTGAAGTTCATGAAGGAAATAAAATGATGGTTGAATATATCAGTACTTAAGTAGATAGGAACTTAAGTAGTTCATCTAGTAGTTCATCTAGGGAAAAATACTAGGATCCGAGGGAAAAATATTAGTTCTGCCTCACAGGGGCAGTACTTGCATGAAGGTAAAGGATTGGGCTCGAGTGAAAAGATCTACTTCCATGTGATCATAAGTTTTCTCAAACTTTTGGGGAATTTTCTGTAATAAGACTGTAAGTTAAATCTGAGAGTTGTTTTTACTCGTAATTCATGAGTAGGTTGTTTAGTATGGGATCAAGCTGTGACCTGGCCAAATACCCGAGCCTTAACATGGATAACAAAGACGTTTTTATTCTTCAAACTCCTCATGTTTGTTAGACTTGAATTGTGTGATGGATTTTTTTTTTCTTTAAAGATCACCTTCTTGTCCTTCATGTGCCTGGAGAAAATTGTTTCAAGAGTTGTTTCATCATCATCGCAGGGACTGAAGTGATTTTTTCAGTGGTTATTAGGAGTCTTGAAATTTCCTGAATGGGTATTTAACTTGTCATCTGATTGTGGGCATTGGACAAACTGAGCAAGTACAACCAAAAGCAGCGTTACTGTAAAAGTGAGATTTTTGGAATTAAATGACACCAGTCTCCTTTATATAGGACGAGAGGAAAGGGCCTCAAGTTGCACCAGGAGAGGTTGAGCCTGGACACAAGGAACAGTTTCTTCATGGAAAGTGTTGTGAAGGGCTGTGCCAGGCTGCCCAGGGCAGTGGTGGAGTCCCCATCCCTGGAGGGGTTTCCAAGCCGTGGAGATGTGGTGCTGAGGGACATGGGTTAGTGGTGACCTGGCAGTGCTGGGGAAGGGTGGGACTCCATGATCTGAAAGGTCTCTTCCAGCCAAAGTGATTCTAAGAATCTGGGAGGTAATTGAATCTCTGGTAAAGAAAGATGCCCTCTTTAGTTTGAAAACCTCCTGTCTTCAGGTTATAAACTCCTCAGAAACAACAGCCTGGTGAAGTGCCGTTGCAGGATGTTTGTGGTGTGCTTGGCTGACATGTCTTCAGAGCACAGCGTGTGTGCCACAGAGGAAACGCCGGGGATGGCTCCTGTGCTTGTGCACAGGCGCTGCCGGACTCGGAGCAGCGTTACGGTGGTGTCGGTTTCCTCTGACACAGCAGCGTGTTTGCTTTAAAATAGGTACATAAAATGTTATAGCTTATAAAAGGAGAAGCTGGTCTTTTACACACACGCAGAGGTACATGTATATATAAAAACCTCATCATATATATATTTATAAATGCATTTACGTCTTGTCCTTCTCCCAGAGGGGAAATCCACTATATGAGTCTTCCTCAGCCTTTGCGCTTTCTTCCAAAGGAAGAACCCAATGTAACGTTTTCTGTTACCTCTGCCTGTGCTGGGGGGGTTGTTGGGGCCCTTCCATCGCACTAACGATGCCGTGTGTACACAGGCACACACTAGCTGTACATCCATGACACGTGCTGCTGACCCGTTCCTTCCAAGTGTGCATCCTCAACCCACATCACACGCACCTCCGGAGCTGTAGCCAGTAATTTCTGTGTCCTTTAAGTTTAGCTAAAACTTTAAGAAAAAAGTCTTTCTTATGGTGATAAAACCTCTGCAGTGCTTGGAGCACATTCACAAAGTTATTTGGAATTGTGAAGAAAATGAGAAGTATTTCTTGTATCCTCTTCTGACAGCTACAGCACATGTCACTTGGATTCTGTGCTTGTATTACTTATACAGCCAGCCTTGGGTGAACATGATGGAAGGACAGGCAGCAGTCTAGGATGACAGGAATTCAAGAAGACAGTGAAAATTAAAGGGTTGGGATTCTGACAGGCATCTTCTGAATCTTGCTGAAGTAATGTAAGATGTTACTGCCTCTGAAAGAGATGGTAACCAGCTCTTACCAACTGTTACTCTGCTCTAACTAGAGACTCCCGTTTCCATGCTAGTCACAGAATCCCGGAACAGCCCAGGTTGGAAGGGACCTTGGAAGATCATCTGTTCCAACCTTTCCTGGGAAGGGGAACCTAGATGAGGCCTATCTATATTCTTTTTATAGCTGCTCTATAAATTCCTTTAGTGAAAGAATAACTGATGTAAAACTTGTAGTCACTCATTTTACCAGCACACTGAAAATCATAGAAGGCTTTGCATGGAATTTTCTGCTTCTTCCTTTGTTTTAACCAAGTTGCTGGAAGTGCCATGTGGCATTTCTGGAGCTTAAAACTGGCTTACACCTTCACTGGGGGTTGGTTTGCAACCTGATATTCTTACGTGATCTCCGTTGTTCTTGCCCCTGTAGTGTCTGTGTTTCATGCTGCTTTTTATTACACAGTCAGTTGCATATTTTGCAATGGATTCTCTTTATGTAAGATGAAAATCTTTTGTTTGGGATTTTTTTGGTTTTTTTAATGGTAACTAGAGTTATCATCTGTACTCAGTGGTAGACAGTGATAATCCTCTAGCTGAAAAAATACAGGGAGTAGTGTGTTTAAGTGTGTGTGTGCATAACTGGTTGTAGGCTTATATCAAATAAAAGCAGATTTAAATTTGTGTTTTCAAGTTAACAGGTTGTTTTAATAGTTAGGTCATTAGTTTTCTACGACCTATGCCAACTATAACGTCAGGAGTACAAAACCCGTATGAAAATCAGTGTTTATTTTTACTTCCAGGCACTTGCGTATTTTATATTTGCTGACACAGCGATAACTTTAAATTCTCTTTCTTTTGTGCATGTGTGTATATATATTATGGCTAATACTATGTATATTTTTTCTCATTTGTCTTTCTGATTTTCTTTAACTCTGGGATGCAATATTACAATTGCATTCCAGTAAAACCTCTGGCCATCAGCGCAGCGGGAGCTGTAGGCGGGATAGTGACATTTTCAGTAGGGTCCTTAGTTCAGTAAGTGTTAGTCAAATAAGTTTAAGTGTTTAAACTTACCCATAAAGAGTCCCCTGTTGTAAATCACTTTATGGGCAGAGTTTTTGTTGTTGAAAGAATTTGCCAAAAGTAACGTGTGGGTAAACTTTGTAGTATCTTGACGTCCGTTGTGCACAGACTGGTTGACGACTGCCTCCAGACAGCAGCTTGCACAGCTTCATCATCTGTTCTGTTACGTTAATAAACCCTGGAAGTTTGACGTTGAAATCTCTGTGAGTTCCCAGCGCTTGTTTCTGTGGATTAACAGAAGCTGGTTTTTTGCTGTAAGAAAGCAGAACGTGAAGCTTGCGTTTAAAATCGAACACACGCTGAAATGCTTGGCTATTTTACATCTTGGTTGGTTGTTATTACCCCCCCTTTTCTTTTCCTTTCCTTGTTTTTTTTTCTTCAAATGCTATGGTGACTGGTGACAAGAATTCACAGTTTCCTCTCCAACGGGTGCTGTTCAGAGAATTAAAACCCCAGGCTAGCTGGGACCCTCACGGGTTGGGAGCTCCGGATGCGCTTGCTGCAGTGTTCTCCTCCGTATGGTAGGAGAGAAAGCATGTTTAATGTATGGTAGTTCAGGAAGTCAAATGGAAAAAAAAACCTAAAAATCTAAAGGAACTTGTTACTTAGGTGGTGTTTGCTAAACAAAGCAGCAAAGCTGTCATTCATCGTTTGCAGATTAATTGCAAGTTGATGCGGTAATAATTTTGTTTCTGCACATAGCTTTAAATCACTGGCGTAATTAAACCAGGGCTGAATTTGCACAACAGATTTATATTAGTACCTTATTAAAATTAGTTTTAATTAATTGTAAGAAATTAATATATGTTCAGTCTATTATCTCATTTTTTTCCTATCTAAAAAAATGCTATCGTACTGTTCATAAATTTTAGTCTAATCAGAAATAACCTTTGGATTCTTCACGAAAATCTGGGATTCTGCTGTGATGCTCAGTGACTTTGGAGAAGAAAACATTTGGAAAGGTTACAGTTCTACAGGGAATTATGTTTATTATGTAACGAAGCAGGAAATGAAACATATCACAAGGCAGTTGGAGATCTTTAGGTCTGAAAGAAAAAAGCCCAACAGAGAGAAAGTAACAGCAGTGTACTGAGCGTCTGCTACCACGTTTTGGTTGTAGTTGTCAAACTGGTGTAAACTGTGTTTCTATCGGTTGAGAACATTGTTTATAAGAGAATTGTTTATGATGGTACTGGAATTAACAGATTGGAGTATGGAAAAGGAGATAGTTTTACTTAATTTCTCCTCTCCCCTTTTAAAATGGACTGTGTAATTATATTTCTCTAGCACGTGGAGTATTCCAGTTGCAGGGGGTTACTCAGCAGCTGTCGGGAGTACTAACAGAAAAACAAATATTTACAAATCTTAATCCCTTTTTTCTTTAAGGACCACTACACCTGGAGAGACTAAACTTTTAGCTTCTGAAGTCTATGATATCCTCCAGTCTTCCAACATGTCAGACATGGACAATGTGAATGAGATGAATTACCGTCGACGGAAAGCGCAGTTTTTCCTCGGCAGCACAAATAAACGTGCCAAGACAGTGGTTTTGCACATAGACGGCCTTGATGACTCGGTAAGGAAACCTTCAGCGTTTGTGTCAGTGGGGCGTGCTGTACTGACCGTGTTTTGCCCACAAAAATAACGTATTCAGGCTGCTTGTGTGGCATCATCCGTTGTCAGCAATTTCTATGAACCGTATTTTGAATCACAAGGTATGTACACAGTCTCTCATAAATTGAGCTTACACAGAATATCTAAAGAAGGTCCTTTAATGCAGTTGCCTTTTTGGCATTCTAATTACTCTAAAAAAAACCTGTTCTGTTTCCACCCCTCCTAATTTTCTTTCCTTTCTCAAGAAAGAGTGGAATAGACAAGGTGCCATCACTTGAGGATATCTTGTGGATGTATCGGTGTGCTAAACTGAAAAAAAAAAGTTTTCTTTCAGTTGTGAGAGATTTCAGACACTGTTGTGGGGGTTTTTTTTGTCCCTCTTTGTTTATAAATGCTGTCTTTCCTTTGAGCTGGCTTCGCTACATCTTTTCATTGTCTGTGAGATCTTTTCTACTGTAGTGACCAGAATGGCATTTGAGTTAATGAGGTCTCACTGAGTCTTTATGTAATGTCAGAATAACTTCTACAGATTTATCTACCATACCCCTGTAGATAACACCCCAGGGCCATGTTTGCCTTTTTACGGCTGCCAAGCAGCATGTAGACTGTTTAAGCATGTTATCCACAAGTGCCCTCCGGACTCTGTATCTTCAGTTTTGTACCCATTTTAAATGATCAAACCTGATCCTTTGCTTTGTTGCTTTGCATTTTGCCAAGTAAGCGTGTCCACAGGCCCAGTTTATCAACAGCAAACCCGCTGTACTGTTTTCAGAAGACCGTGGTTAATTCCTTTAGAAATAACATGCTGCTCTAGCTCACTTTATACAAAGGAAATATTTTTTACACTTTTGTCCTTCCAGCACTTGCTCTGTCGAGAAAGGTGCTGCTTTGTCAACACCATCGGCTTTTGTACTCTGAAGGTTTTTTAAGCAGTTGTCTCCTGTTAAGTTTGCTTTGTTTTTAAGCTTGTAGTCGATTTGTTTGTTTGCAGGTTATCGCCAAGAAATTCCATCCGCTTCTCCTTTGTGAGTTTAGATACTCTGGCTATAGTCTGATTCTATCTTAAAAGTGTTCGTGTTCTTCCACAAGTGGAACTTACTGAGACTTGTGGATTTCTCTCTTAAAAGCTGAGGCCAAGGTATTCTGGAAAAGCATAGAATATTTAGAGACTCAGCTCCGGAGAGCAAAACCGCAGGCTTCTGGAGTTGCCTAGAGCACAGGAGCGTGTTTTCTTGGCTCATGGTTGAAGAAAAGACAAAATCTGACTGTCCTGGTTGGAGATGGCTCATGCACAGAGCTCTGTATGTCATCAGGGGATTAAAGAAAAGTTAGTGACACTCCAGGTGCTCACCCGGCACTTAAACACCCCTGTAATGCTGTTCCAGATGTCACCCTAAGTTGAGACCAGGAGGATGGTGAAGGATGTGAACAGTAAAAGCACCTTAGTTTCATTTAGCAGTTATTCCTGACTTAACCATCAAAGAGTATGAGGGTTAAAAGGCATCCTAAGCGCACGGAGGGCTGTAAACACTGTGTCTGCCCATATGTTGTCCTTTAGATTAGAAAGGAGAAGCTGCTCTTCGCAGTGATTGTGAATCCTCCAAACGCTTGTGGATTTTGAAACCCCAAATAGTAGATACAGATTCTTTCCAGAAGGGAGGGGAAAGGTTGTCTGTTGTTTAGTGTTGGGTCAGATGCCTTTATTTGAAGATCTAATTATCAAATTTGATGCTAAGCTTAAAAAAAGGGAAAAATGAAGCCTCAATTTCGCCTCTAGTGCCTGTCCCGCCCTGTGCACGTGCTTCAGGATGCCCATGCAGGAAGGTGTCTGGCTGTTGTTTCAGGGGGTTTCTGCCTCCCTGCCCTAGTTACATATCCTTTGCACAGATGTTTGTGCAGTGAGGCTGGTGGCTGCCAAGCCTCCAGCTTTTTAAGGAGCCTGAACGGACCTGGGTAAGTTTTGTGTTTAAAAAGTGGTTCACCTGATCGCCAGAAACCTCCTTTGGAATTCAACTGAGGTGTCTGTGGTTTAACCTGAGGTCTCGGGGTAAAAAGCCAGCATCTGTGAAAGAGTTGCTGTACACCCGTGTAAGCATAAACAATTCCTTTAGGCTGAGAAGCTGTGAAGGTGTTGCTTCTCGTGTCCAAACGTAGTTTCGCCTTTCACTCGTGCAAGGCAGCCTGTCATCTTTGCATCAGACCTCTCCTGTGCATGAGGAAGGTAGCCTGTCTGGCATTCTCGTCAGTCTCAAAAATGTGTGTTATTTCTATACGTAAACTTACACAAATGAATGGTTTCAATATATCATCTAGAAAAAAAAACCAAGCTCACTTCAGTTAGTTCTTCCAGAGATTGATAGAATTTCATTTACTTGTACATGAAACTATCCCAAATACTGACCAGTGACTATTTGATGAGTAACATAAATATGCTTTGAGATAACTTATTATTCAAAACCCTGCAGAAACTTGCAGCAAAAGCGAAATCCATCATTATTTTGAACCTGCGTAAGGCTGTCAGTTTATTTCTGGTACAGCGCATCTCTTTTTTTTTTCCCCTTCTGTGCTAGCAGTCTCTGCAAGTGTATTTTAATCCCTTTGTTACGACCATCTTGTGCAAATATTAAGAAGGAAAACAAAATCACGTTCTAAGATAACATAGAGCAGATGCAACTAGTACAGGTCAATGCGATGTTAGAGCACAGTGGGAGATGTCACTTGCTTTCAACATAACGTTCCGTGGGTTATCGACTAAATTTTTTCCCTTTGAAATAAGAATTAAGCCTGTGCTGGGCGGTAATGTCTGTGAGCTGCCAGGGATGAAGCTGCTGAACGATGGAGCAGCTGCTTTGATGCATTCAGTCAGTATGGAGGCAAGGTGTCTGATAAATAGCAACTTAAACACTAACTACTCATCAATGAGCACTTCAGTCACTCAGAACTTAACCAGAGGGGACTGTTTAGCTGATCATACGGAGAAAAACATTCTTTGCTTTTCAGCACTTTTCTCTAATTATTTACAGTTGATTCCATCCTTCTTCAACTTCTAAAGTGTAAGCAATTTTTTTTTTTTTCTTTTTTTGCATGTGGCAGGAGAGTCTTGATATTTGTGCACTAAACTGTAAGTCTTGGGTTTTCTTTTACAAAAACACGGTTGAGTAACCACCCCCCCGTCAGACATACAGGGATTCCTTGACAACTAACTGTGAGCATTTTCACGTGGTGTGTTGTGAAAGTACTTTAGTTGCGGGGTTTTTGTTTCTTTTGCAGTCTCGAAGGAATCTTTGTGAAGAAGCCTTGTTGAAAATTAAAGGTGTTATTAGTTTTACCTTTCAAATGGCAGTTCAAAGGTGCGTGGTCCGAATTCGCTCAGACTTAAAAGCAGAGGTGAGTGCTCCAGAACCCCCCAGATCCTCAGGTCGCTGCATTCTGCCAGGCTAAGCTCTTGGTTTTCCCCCTGTACTTGTAGGCGCTGGCGACGGCAATAGCATCAACCAAAGTTATGAAGGCACAGCAAGTGGTGAAGAGTGAAAGTGGTGAGGAGGTACGGTGTGGATCTTTCTAAATACCACTTGGTTTAGCTCGGTTGTGTCTTTAACGCCAGCACTTCTGTGCCCGCAGCATCTGATGCCAGGCAACATTTTGTGTAAGTGGGAGTGCTACTTATACAGGACAAGGAGAATAAAGAGGATCCTGTGTGAGGACATGTATCCATCAAACAGTTTTACAGAACCCCAGCATGGTGGGGGTAGGAAGGGACCTCTGGAGATCATCTCATCCAACCCCCTGCTCCAGCAGCTCACCCAGAGCAGGGGGCCCAAGAGGGTTTGGAATCTCTCCAGAGAAGGAGACTCCACAACCTCTCTGGGCAGCCTGGGCCAGGCTCGGACACCCTCACACCAAACAAGTTTCTCCTCCTGTTCAGGTGGAACCTCCTGGGTTCCAGTTGGTGCCCGTTGCCCCTTGTCCTGTCGCTCGTCCTTGTCCACTGACAAGAGTCTGGCCCCATCCTCCTGCTCCCCGCCCTTTAGCTCTTGATCAGCATTGCTCAGATCCCCTCTCAGATCTCTACAGTGAAAGGGCTATGTCTGTGTTTATTGGATATTTTTCCTTCATGTTAAGCCAACGCTTTTCTTGTGTATCTCCTAAACACAGCAGATTCCAGGTATGTGGCAGGTTCCGTCTATATTCTCACCGTACAGGGGCGTGGGGAGGAGTCTCACAACATGCATAACTCGGATTCATTTGTTTAAGTTACGTTTACCATAACTTTCATCTGTTGTGTTTTATCAGATGCTGGTTCCGTTCCAAGATACTCCGGTGGAAGTGGAGCAGAATACGGATCTTCCTGAGTATCTACCAGAAGATGAAAGCCCTACTAAGGAGCAGGACAAAGCGGTGTCTCGTGTCGGGTCGCACCCGGAGGGTGCAGCAAGTTGGCTCAGCACGGCAGCAAACTTCCTCTCGAGATCTTTCTACTGGTGACTTGGGTTTGGTGTTAAAAGACTGTGTGACTGAACCAACAGGGGGGCCAGTTTTCCATTGGTGTGGTGAACTGCCAAGTGCAATTTGCAATAAATCATCACGGAAATTTTAGATTGAGCAAATGTATGCTGCATTTTACATTTTATTGGACATTCGGCCTGATAGGACAGGGGTCAAAGGACAGAGGCCTCCAATCCCATTGTTCCTTCATTTGTTTTTCATGTAGGTTTTATTGCTTCACTTTTTACAGATGGGTCCACTCTTACATACCAAATGTTTGTGCGTATAGAGCTTTAAGTTTGACTTCACGTGAACACATGATAGGGAGAATCCATTTCACTCAAATCTCAGGGCCTCTGTGAAAGAAAATTCTTAATAGCTCTAGTTGTGCATTAAATAAAATGCCCTTTTTACTTCTGCATCCCTTCGGACTAACTTTATTTTGTTTAATTTTCTAGATTTTGACTCCAGAGGAAAATATAGTCTGCCTCTTTTTTTGCCTTTATTTTTGCCAGCCCTGTTCCAAGCGTGAGCATGATGTTTCCCTTTGGCTATTAAACTAGAATCACTACAGACTTGAAATTTAGAACCCTTTTATGTACATGGAGTTTTTCTCCAGCCTGCCCTTAACCACTGGAGTGCTTGAGATTAAGAAATACGGGACTGAATAAACACAAATGTGTATACATACATTGTACAGTAAATAAACTAGGATTTATTTGTAACAATGGGTGTGACTGACTAATATATATATATATATAAAAAAATAACTAATAAATACCCCTGACTGCTCTTTAGGTCAGCTGGGAAGACTGTTGCAGAACAAGCTGAGGTCTGATGTCGTGATGACTCATTGCAGCTCTGCCTGCAGAGATTAGGGGGATGTAGCCAGGGTTTGGTTAAGAATGGTGTTCGCTTAACGGAAACTGAAACTTGAAGAATAAAGCAGAACTGAATGCCTCTTTTGCCACAGTGCCACACTTGTAAATTTTGGCTTTAACCCCCCTTTTTTTTTAACCTAATAAATCTGGTACGTCATTACTGTTCCCTCCTAATGTCTTTCATGAGACTCCCATGAAAGTACATCAGCTTGGATAGGCTGAAAAACATCTGCAGACAAGTGGTTTTACCTTGTTACTTACGGGCAGCGTAGGTTTAAGGATGTGGTAATTTCTGTGACTAGAAGTGATCATAAAAAGCAAAACTTCTGTAGGTAGAGAATAACATGTATCTGAGCTGTTAGTATCTCCTGTGTGCCTGAGAGGATTCAATACAGTGCTCAAAAACTGCAGTGCCCTTGCTTCGCTGCACCCAGGAAATACAGCTGAGAACTTTAAATAATGTTACAAACCTCATTATACGGCGCTTTTTTGTGGTAACATATTTGCTGTAATATGAATTGTATTTACCACTTGGAGAGCTGGGGAAAAAAAAAATCAAACGCATCAAAGTTATTCACCTGTGCCGATGCACAAGGAATAATAAAAAACAAAAATGCACAGGCTGTTATAATATTACAGAACCGCTGAGGAAATATAATGTACAATAATAATGCAGGTCAGTTCACCCACCCAAGTTAATTGTCTTCGTAGGAGAAAAAAGAAACAAAAGCTTGTTGGCAGATGAGATGTCTCATGTTTTTTGATATATCTGGTCTATTTTTGATTCAGGTTTACACGCACAGATTGAAAATACAGGCTTTTCAGGGCATGTGTTGCTTTAACTATGTACTCCTCATATTGCTGTCGAGAATGTTACAGTACCGGGCGTGTTTGAGAAGTCCTCTGTTCTATAGCCAGGAATGCAGAGCCTCGTTTTTCTGCGTTAACATCTGTTTGCATTACCGCACATCTCGTCACTAAGAGACTCCACCCTTTGGATATTAATGGTTCGATACCAGTTTGATGCAGTTTGTTCGTGCATTTGGTCCGTAGGTGTGCTTTTATGACAGTATTGCAGCTCTTGTAGAACAGTTTAAGGCATCTGTAAAAGTTTTTGAAATATATTGTAAAATAATAAAGGATAATATAACTAAACAAAAACACGACTGGTGCCTTTTTAACTGTCTGAACAGAGCTCGGTGCCTTTTGACATGTCTTGAAGTTTGGTGCCTTTTTAAGTGTTCTGCCAGTCTTTTAAGCTGTTTGTTGTATTTGATTTACATTTTTTTCATCTTTAATTCAACAGAGAGGAATGCGAACGGCCGGTCACAGTGAGACCTTTGCTGCGTATCGCAACGGGGATTTTGTGCGTGTAGAATGCGCTCGCATTTTAAACGAAGGTTTTGTGAGAAGCGGGTAAGTAGAAGCTACTTGAGGAATCTCAAATGTCATTCTGAGGGGGTTTTTTTGGACGTTAGCTTGGTTTTTTTTTAATATTCCAAACAAAAATAGCTGATGTTGCTGAGCTTTGCCGTTGGCCGCGTAAGCCAATGGGCAAAGGGCCGTGTGGGGCTAATTGGGAAGAAAACATGGAATGCTGAAGCAGATGCAAACTGGCAGGTGGGAAGTACTCCTGTAAGTGCCCGCGATGTTAAATAAAATACGGGTGCTCCTTTTTGCCTGTGAACAATGCTCCGTCTGTCAACCAGCAGAGTTTAAAACATCATCCTGACAGTGGGGTTTACGCCCTTTCCAGCAGTCGATGTCGTTAGTGGTTTTCAGTCCCCAACACTTCTCTAAGATGATGTGATCTAAGCAGATGTGATTGTGGTATTGCTTTTTAATCGCTTTCCAAGGGCGTGTTTTAGTTGAACTCTCCTCCTGGCACAATGAGATGTCCTCTTTATCATGCGACCTTTTGGCCATGCTTCCTTCATCGTGAGAGAATCCACAGCGCGCTGGTTTGTATTGAATGTTGAAGGACAGGTAGACGATCCAGCAGAGGGACTCCTTTTTTTGGGAAAAAAGGGGAAGCTGGAAGCTGGTTCCTAGGAAAACAGGCTTTCTGCTGGCAAAAGGCTGGCCAGAGGAACAGCACTAATTTAACATGTCTAAAGGTGATGGTTTAATTTGTATTATTGCAAGATTCATTTTTTTTCCGAATAAAACCTTAAACTACCGTAATAGATTTTTGATTACAAACCCCTATATTGTTAATATGGAAGTCCCACGTTTAATATTGACCAAACCGTTTGCATCCATTATCTCGGTATAAAACAAAGCTTATACGTTGTCCTTGGGTTTCATGGCTCTACCTCCTTGGCTACAACAAATACGCGCCATAATGTTTTAGCAAATAACCATTATTGTTTATACACTGTAATTCAGTGGGATGTAGTCAATGGCGTATTTTAAGGAGTCTATTTCTTTGCATATAAAATAACCTGTAACGCTTACTGAAGGTGAAGAGTGGCTACTACTTAGCTCTCAATTGTTGGCTCCATTACTGAAACAATGAAGATCTATCACCCGCTATAATAGGGAAATAGCTGCCATTTAACATGGCCCAGCATTAACTCTGTCATTTAGGCTGCTGAAGCAATCTTATTATTACAGTCGATGTAGCTGGTTTTGTTTCTCCATATGTGTGGATGTTCTGGTGTATAAAGCGCGTCGCTGTTTGTACCAGTAAATCACCCGGGCTCAAAGGCTACTCTTGCTATTGCAATCCCTTCACTGGAATAAGCAAAGATAAAGGAAATAATGACTGGGTTCGATCTCTTTTTTGCTGTAGTAGTTTCAACAATGAAAATGCTCCGTGCATTTTGTTTTAAGAAAAAAAAAATAGTGCTTTTGTATATAAGCGTTCGCTGTGCAAACAGCTTCTTGAAAGGTAACTTTGTGGGGTGTGTTGTCAGAGGTGCGTGTGCCCCATTGCAGAGCCAGGACCCTGCAGGTGAGCTCTGGGGACGGCTGGTTCTTCACCCGGGATGTCTTAAAAATCCCAACCTTGATATTATTGTATGTGCAGTTTATATTTGTGCATCTGGCTAGATAGGTTGAGAATGTTGTATTGTGCTCTGTGTTTTGTGTTCTTCAGCCTTCCATGTACGCGTGGATGTCACCCTGAGCAGAGTGAACCCTGGCGCAGGGATCGCTAGTGCTGTAGCTAAAAGGTACAACTCAATCAAGGGTCTATAAATTGTGAAAAGGAAATGGTAGTTATTAGGGGAAAGCATCAAAAATAGCTTTAGGACTTTTGAAAGTCTTAAGACAGGTTTTTAAAAAAGAAGTGTTATTGAGCCACTGTTCGTAATATACAAGGTAATAGATCAGGAAGCATGAGGCTGAGCTCTCTGTAGGCTAGATTGACATCTGGTAGACTATAGTAAGAGCTAGACATGACCGTTGCCTGGGAAGACCCTTAAGGTCTAAAAGTTTCCTGTATTGTTTAAAGTAATTGGAGTAGGGAGAAGAGGGGAGGGGAAAGAAAAAAGGTTTGTGCTTAAATGCTACCGGTGAACATTTTGTTTGTTACCTCGGGGATGGGAACACCCCAAGCCAAGCACCCTCCTGAACCCTCAGCCTGTGAAAGGCATCCTCGGGAAGGAAGCTCCTCGCTTAGCCCAGCGGAGCAGCTGCAAAAGCTGTAGCTAGAGCCCTTCCGGGGCTTATGGCAGCTGCTGGGTGGTGATTTGGGGGATCACGTAAATGGATGATAACAAATACCCGGCAAACTTTCAATCTGTGGTCCTGGCGACAACAGCCCATCTCAAGTACCCACCTACTCCTAGACTGAAACGGCAGCTGGCATCAGCTACTCAACCAATCCAATTTACTTTCAATCACACCATTACTACAACCTCCCTCCTCCATCTGTGTAAACATATGTCTTTGTTAAACACCACCATTTGTACGGGATAAAAATTGTCAATGCTGACAAAAATGCCCCCACATAATGCTGTTGTGATTGCAATGTTGTCCTCAAGCTGATTTTAAAGAAGTCTGCAAGCTGATCAACATCTTCCACCGCTATTAGTGGGAAACTTTCTTCCATAGAAATAAACCTTGTAAAATTGGTTTTACTTTGTCTATGGGTCATGTGGGCTCTCTCTGTTCTAAGACTCAACTTTTAGAACCCATCTGTTAATTGCTAACAATGGTTTGCAGTGCCCTGGGAACACCCCAAAGCTGTTTCATGAGTAGTATTTTCTAATATTAGAGTTTTATCTTGGTGAGAATCTGTTTCCCTCATACCTTCCTGGGGCTGGCCCTTAAATTTGGGAAAAGGGAAGAGAGTTTCCAAAAGGGAAAGATTTACAACTTCTGGTCGTAAATCCATCCAGTAAAAACCGTTTGGTTTTTAGTGATTGCTCCTTGCACCAACTTTTCTTCAGAAATAGTTGCTACTGACCTCTGCACAGGAGTGTTCCCTCTTCATTTTCCTGTGGTAGAGTGCGTCTGTCCTACAGCACAGCCGAATCCTAGTGTAGTCAGGGGCCTCTGCTCTCCGAACCTGAACCCTGTAAAAGAATATTAAGTGGCTGAAGGAAACTGTTTATGCAAATAAAGTGCTAAGCTGCTGTCTGAGGCATCGAAAGGAAAAACTGGGAAGCAAATCTCTCCTGCCAAGGGGGAGAGTTCCTCAGCAAACTGGACACCCACCAAAATGGGCCATCCTGTAGAACACTGGCTTGATCAAGACAGGGAAACTGGTTTTGGTTTCTGGAGCTGAGCTGCTCATTCCTTGGGACCTTCAGACACTTAAAATTAACAGTTCCCTTTGTAGAGCTAAATGACTCTTGCACTTCTCTTGCTCCAGCATCACTCAGCGCAGTGTGAGACCCTTAAGCTTGTTTGCCCTTGTTCTTTGGGGCAAACCTGCTTCCTCTGCTGCACGCTTTGCTCCTTTCTCTTGCCCATGTTACAGTACTCGTGTCATCATCATCATTGTACTCTTCCCTCTGTTCAGTCCTGCTAGTAGCAAACAGCAAATTGTAGTTAACAAAATCCCACCATGAACTGGGCTGAGGACTGAAAACCAATCGTTTTGTTTCTTCCTCGTTTTCTCCAGGCATTTGGGTATGCTACAGTGTGGTTCCAAGCTTTTATTCCCACCCTCTCTGCAGCTGTGAGGATTAGAGATGTTTGGTTTTTTTAATGAAAATGGGAGACTTTGTAGAATTGCTTCCCTTTCAAATCAGCTTTGTAAAAGCAAGCGTCAGAAAAGCGAGTGAAAGCAAAACAGCCAAACCCTGTAACAAGATTAAAACAGCTTTCCACCTTTCTTCTTACTTTGCTAATTCACACGCTTCCTCGCTGGCCCCTCTTCTTCTGTCAGTCTTTCTGCTGCTTTGGTTATCGTAACTCTGAGTCTCCCTTTTCAAGCAGGGTAACAGGCAGAGAGTTTCTCTCTGCTCTTCTGGCTTTCGAGGGAAGCGCTTCCGTCAGGTCAGAGCTACTTGGCCAAGCAGCCTGGATGTAAAGGTCTGGATGCGGAGGGCTCTGGTAGCAAATCTCATCCTGTGCACCTTATGAAGTCGCAAAAAGTTGTTTCTGAGATGTGAAGATTATGAAGAGGGGCTCTGTCACCTCCCCTCGTGGGTGATCGTTGTAGAAACTGAAATGTAGGGTGTCAGGAAACTTCTTTATTCTGTGTTTCCAAAGTATTGGTATCTCTAGTGAGACCCACCAGTGCCGGCAGGAAGGTCTCCTGCCTTGTTCTACTGCCAGTCCAGCTGGTTTTGGAAGTTGCTGATCTGGTCTTATTCCCAAAGCTGCTAGTTATTAGTGGTTTATGACTCTTTAGATGTTACAGAGTTTCTAAGGTGCTTATTTTATGGGCTAATCCTGCAGTTTGTGGTGGAGAAAGGGTGTTTCCCTCCTCTGCCAGGTCTCTGAACCTGCAGAGCTGGCTTGATGTGAGGCTCAGTGTCCATTCACTGACTGTGCTTCCACCGCCTGCGTGAAGGAGCAGAGGGAAGGTGGGATCGGATGATTTCCTACATCCCTTTTTTTAAAAGGACTTTCATTGTCCTTCTCGCTCTCGCCACACCTTAAAAAGAGGTTGGAGCCAGGTGGGGTTGGTCTGCCAAGGAACAAGCGATAGGACAAGAGGAAAACGGCCTCAAGTTGTGCCAGGGGAGGTTTAGGTTGGATATTAGGAAAAAAATTTTCAGGGTAAGGGTAGCCAAGGGCTGGTCCAGGGCAGCGGTGGAGTCCCCATCCCTGGAGTGGTTTCCAAGCCCCT
>VZZY01006550.1:506-12754 GCA_013400335.1 Eurystomus gularis | reverse complement strand
ATGGGGTCTCAGCAGGGCAGAGTAGAGGGGCAGAATCACCTCTCTTGATCTGCTGGCCACAGCCCAGGATGTGATTGACCTTCTGGGCTGCCATTGCACACTGGTGGCTCATATCCAGCCTCTCATCCACCAGCACTCTCAAGTTCCTTTCCACAGGGCTGCTCTCTGGTATGTCCTCTCCCAGCCTATACTGATAATGCTGGTTGCCCCAGCCCAGGTGCAGGACCCAGCAAGGCAGCAGGAAGAGAAAACCTATCAGAAGACAATGAGAGTCAATGAACCCCAAAACCAGCTGTTGCATCCTAATAACTCAAGAGTAATTTGACAAACATGTCTAATATGCAGGTATCTGACAGAAAAGTGAGCTACTAGGTCACCTTTGAAAAGAAGAATTTGAAAAACCGCTGAAGCTAGTAGCTTCTTAGGCAGGATCTTCAAAAAAGCATGAACTGAAACTGAATAAGAAAAAAAATGGGAAAAAATAGGGTATTATGAAGAAACTGAATTCACAAGGAAGGCTTAAATGACTTATATAAGACAATAATTTGTGCCAATCTTCAAAGATTTTGAACACAAACCTTCAGAATTGTAATTCTAGAAGCTGACCCTGGCTATAGAACTTTCTATATCTTGTTTATATTTTGTATTCTTAAGAGTATCAGGGCTTGGTTTTTTGTGATGTCCAGGTAACAGATCTGAGATCTGAATAGCAATATTTCTATCTGGCATTAACAGATGGAAAGACTTGTTAAATAGACTTCGTAATCTCCATATTTCAATTTATAATTTCCAAGTGGTTTGCTGTCATTATTAACTACACTAACAAATAAATACTAACGTTTTGATGTAATACAATACTGTACATATCAAATAACTGCCTGATTATAGCCATCTCATTATGCTTCAGTCATTATTTTTACCTCTCTTTTAAAAAGGATGAACTCTGCCTGACAAATGGCTGCTATCAAAAATCAGCAGAAAATACTTACTCTCAGGCTTCTAAAAGAAGGAGTACTTTACATGTAACTTTGTAAAAAGTACAAGCTGTTGAAAAGATCTGACATTGTCCTTTAGCATTTACTTATCTCTTTATCAAATTACTGAAGAATGCAAACAGGAAGCAGATTTTCAGTCAATGTCCTGAAGAATTTTAGCCTTAAAAAAGAGGTTCAGAAAGCATCATGGAAGAGAGATGCTGACAGACATTCCATCTCTTTCCACAGCAGGATAGGATGCTCTCTAATTCTTACTCTCTCATGAGTATTTATGCAAAAGTGATAGGTGTCCTTTGTACCTAAAATAAATGGACAGTGGACAAGACATAACACTTGAAACTTGGTATTAAACAAAGTATTTGCACTGATGTGAAAAAATGAAAATCAATAGCTTTTTCAATTTCTTTAACCAGTGCTCTGAAAAATGTTTGGAAAAGGTAAGTTTGCTAGAAGGAAGCAAAAGTGCCATAAAATATATTCATGTGATTGTGTTTGTCAGGAATGCTCTACTTAATACCCTTCTGGCAGTTGCACTCTGCTGTCTCTGCTGGGGGCTGGACTGTCAGAAGTTTCCCCAAACCCTTTTTGTGCGAGGCGCCTAAGTACCTCTAAATATAAGCCACATATGCCCTAGAGAACTTACTAGAATACAAAATAGCAGCTAACTAGTAGAACTGATTTTAAAATTCCTGTTGAAATTTCACATGAATGAGCCTTGTTTCCCAATCAGGTAAATTCAAATAATGGTCTAGGGCCAATATTCATCCTAATCCAGAATTCTACAGGAAGGTCTAGATACTTGATTGTTTAAGACACTCCCTCTACAATTCTTCCCTTCTTTCTATTTCTGTCTAATGCCAAAATAAGAAAATCCGTCTAATTTCAGCTGTCACAGTTCCTGCTTTTAACACAGTTGTATCTAGAGAGGGACAGGAAAGTAACATACCACTTATCTGGAGACCAGACAAAATCTCTTTAGAGAAAGGAGACATGATGTCATTACTCTCTTGAGTTTGCATTTATCCAATAGAGACTGGAAGATGGAATCTGGTGCTTCCTGGGAAAATGAAGGGTTTCTCAGCTGCCTAGTGTTACAGTCTGAACCACCAGATAGGACAGAAAATAAATAATGCTGTTGCCATTCAGTAGTTTCTCAGTTGATCACTAGGCTGGAAAATAAACACTGTAATATAGTAGCTAACTGTGGGAAAATATAATTTTGAGGAACAACAAAAGCCACAGAAACTCTTATGTCTTTTATAGGTAGGTGGGCAGAAAGACCTACAAAAGACTTTGGACACACACAGTGTGATTCCTACTGACAGCCTCTCAGGTGTGTGGACAAGGGGCACAACACAATACAGAAACAGCAGTCCCTGTTGGACAAATTTTCTCTCTGTGCAGCTGAGTTTCCCTTTCCTTCATACTCAACATAAGTTAATGTTGCTGCCCTACAGCTTTCAAGCCTATCACCTTCTGGGACATTTCAAAATAAGTTTTATGGGAGCCTTAAGGTTCATTGCAGTTTCTTTTGTCATACTATGGGTTCCACCACAGCTGTGGCTGAGCTCATTGTATTTTCATATATATTAAGTGTTGTGCTGTTTTATTGCTAGGACCTGGAGTATTAAACCAGCATTTTTGCTGTTTGTATTTGCAATCCCTGGATGTAGAATCATAGAATCATTTAGGTTGGAAAAGACCTCTAGGATCATCTAGTCCAACCTTCTTTGAACATCTCCTTAACCCCTAGACCATGTCCCGAAGTGCCACATCTATTCATTTTTTTAACACCTCCAGGCATGGTCACTCCACCACCTCCCTGGGCAGCCTGTTCCAGTGCCCAGCCACTCTCTCAGTAAAGAACTTCTTCTGATATCCAATCTAAACTTCTCCTGGCACAACTTGAGGCTATTACCTCTTGTCCTTTCATTAGTTACTTGGGAGAAGAGACCAACACCAGCCTCACTACAACCTCCTTTCAGGTAGTTGTAGAGAGCAATGAGGTCTCCTCTTTGCCTCCTCTACTCCAAGCTAAACAATCCCTCAGTTCCCTCAGCCACCCCTCATGTGACATATTCTCCAGACACCTCACCAGCTTTGTTGCCCTTCTCTAGACCCACTCCAACACCTCAATGTCCTTCTTATACTGTGGTGCCCAAAACTGGACACAGTACTCAAGGTGCAGTCTCACGAGTGCCGAGTACAGGGGCACAATCACCTCCCTACTCCTGCTGGTCACACCATTTCTGATACAGGCCAGGATGCCATTGGCCTTCCTGGCCACCTGGACACACCGCTGGCTCATATTCAGCTGGCTGTCCGCTAACACCCCCAGGTCCTTTTCTGCCAGGCAGCTTTCCAGCCACTCCTCCACAAGCCTATGGTGTTGCATGGGGTTGTTGTGACCAAAGTGCATGACCCGGCACTTGGCTTCATTAAACCTCATACAATTGATCTCAGCCTATTAATCCAGCCTGTCCAGATCCCTCTGCAGAGCTTTCCTACGCCTAAGCAGATCGACACTCCTGCTTAATTTCATGNCCAGTTTTTAACCCAGAGAAGAGTCCACATGTCTATGCCATGAGCTGCCAGCTTGTTCAACAGGATGCTGTGGGAGACGGTGTCAAATGCCTTACTGAAGTCCAGATAGACAACAACAACTGCCTTGCCCTCATCCACTGGGCGGGTCACCTGGTCATAGAAGGAGATCAGGTTGGTTAAACAAGACCTGCCCTTCATGAACCCATGCTGGCTAGGACTTATGCCCCGATTGGAGAAGCTGGTCTGCGTGCTAGATACTGGTCTAGATGATCATTGTTCGATTTTGCAGAGACATTACCAACATGACACATCTCACACCCTTACAAGACACCCCACTGTTGTTATCATTCTCCTAGTCTCTTAGGATCAGATGCTGCACACAACCACCCTTCTCAGCCTCTGAGCAGCTGATCTTGGCTGCTCCAATAGATCTCTGTAGAAATTAGCAGGTTTTGATAAAAATATTCAGTGATCATTGGTCTAGCCACTTAGATGACCTTAGTAAAATGTGGTTCCTGGTCAAACAATAGGAATAACTATTTCATCTTCTGTTTCTCAAGAACTAGCATGATGATTCAACCATTCTGTAATAGTTGAAACCAAGTTATTCTAACAACAAAATGAAATGTCTTAGCTTATTCTGCACTAAACTTAAGGAGGAACAATGCTGCTTATGTATGCTGCATTGTAGACCCTCAAACAAAAATATTAAAAACTATGCCAAAGTCAATGACAACATCTGTCTGAGATCGCTGAAATCAGCCTGTTCAGGGTTAAATGGCAGAGACTTTTGATCTAGACATTTCTTTACATCCAAAAATCTGGTAATACTTTAACATAGAGACAATAAGAAGTAAATTAAAATAAAAAAGCAGCAGCAGCAAGAGTAAAGAGAAAGAGGTCAAAGCACAGTAAAGAAATGAAGGTAGTAGGGAATAGCTTTTTGATAACTTATCTGCTTGCAGAGTTATGTTAACTCTAATAGTTTAATAATATTGTACAACTTCAAAGACAGACAAACTTGTAGCATTGATTTTAGCATAACTCAGCACAGAGAAATTTAACAGAATGTGTTTCTGTTTGTATTACCTCTTTTTACTTACTTTGTATACGCAGCTTACAAGTTATCTGTAACAGAGTCTCACAATTAAAAAAATTAAGAGATTATCTACCAGTTAAAACAGTGTTCAAACAGTGGCCCTAGACCCACTTGCTTACTGTGTACTAGAAAGGTGGCTCCTGTCAAAGGACAATTGGGTTCTTCACCTAACAGAGACTGAAATCTCCAATCTGCAAAGCTGTCACAGCTAATTAAAATACCCAGCTCCGCGTGAGATGAAGAGGCAGGTGGGGTGAATGATCAGAAATCTTTGGCCAGCACAGTCTGTAGCCTATTTAAACTTATACAGTAAACCACACAGTCAGTTTAGAGGTGAATAAACACTATCTTTTTTCCCTGGCCTTTCCACCCAGGCTCCAAATATTTTCCACTTAGGCCAGACCAAGGATCTAGCTCATGGCATCCGGCCTTGTGCAGCACTTTGAAGAATGAGGTCAAAGGTGACAACCTGATCATTTAGTGTGACCTTCTATGATACATATTCCACCATAAAACCTTATATCAGACCCAAGCAACTGAAGAGCAAAAAATTTACTCTTAAAACACAGCCAGAAAACAAGATAAGATGAAGAAGGTATCAGTGCCAGTGATTCCCAAGAAAGAAATAGTCAGAGAAGCACAGAAAGCTAAACACTTTGGAAGAAAAAAAATAAAAATAAACCTAACTGCTGCATGCTTTTATTCATTTAACATTGCTTCACTTTCATAGGATGCATTTTGTGATAATCAAAATTTTCTTTGAGAAAACAAAAATTTTTTACAGATCTACTATGAGGTTTAGGCATACATGTTGAATTAAATATTGTTCTCTCTTGAGGAATTATGGCTTTTATCTCTAAGAAAACCAAACCAAAATAATAAATGTGCTACTTTTTATTATAGTTTAACAAAACTTCTCTGCTGCTAAAGTTCTCGGTGCTCCAGACTGTGAAACAGTGAATGCTCTCAACTTCATGTCACAGGATCAAGACTGAAGCCAGACAGAATCCTGCATTGATTCTTTTCAGCTAAGCCAGTGTTAAAAGCAGTAGGGCAAGTGCTGTATTGGATAGTGTGATGTGCTACATGACAAGAACAACAAAAAGTCCTCATAAGTTTGTCCCATAAGAAGTCATTCTGTTCAAATATAAAAAAAAAAAAAAAAAAAAAAAAAAAAAAAAAAAAAAAAAAGGAGTCTCTAGTCAGCTGTGAATCTGTAAACTAGGTGCCGGAAGACACATTTTCTATATATACTCCAGTTTAACTTTCAAAGTGATATGAGGATTTCCATGAGGATTTCAGGGTGGCTTGCGTGTTTATTTCAGGCAACACATGCTGCTTTAGTAGTAATACTTATCTGGTTAGAGAGAGATTCCAGTAGGTAAATGCCTGCCTTGACACCTAAGTTTTAGCAAGGCCTCCTAGCTCTCGTCAGCTAAATAGCAGCTCTGAGAACAAACATCCATCTTATACAGGATGGTATAAGAACTACTAAGTGGGTTACACTAACTCCAGTACAAATTATTTTCTATTCCTTGCACTATCTTGCAGATCATCTCCTCACATACACAGAAAATGCTTAAAGAGTAAGCATTCAGTTAATAACAGTTTTACCTGCCATAACATTACCATCAGTACCTCACAACTGAAATTATTTGTCAAATAAACTCCTATTATTATGATATTCATGAAGAGAAGTTCTAAGAAACAGTGAACTAGATTCCCTGCTCATGCCAGTGAAAGGTCTCTGACAGGTCCTTGACAGCCAAGGTCTTCTCCCCACAAGGAAAACCACATCAGGGGGGATCAGAATAAGGAAGGCTCCAGTGAAGCATTCCTCAGAGACTGGTGGTGAGAAATTCAGCTGCTATTACTAGAACTCACTATTTGTTGACATATAGAAGGAATATTAAATGAACACCACCAGACACCTTCAGTGGTTTAAACAATTTCTTTGAAAGTATTTGACCTGTGGTGTTGCAATTCTCACTGAACAACATAATTTAGAAATGACCACTTTATTATTAAGATATCTGTGCATGGAAATAAGTACATTGTTCTGCGTAATTATATTTATTATGCAACAAAACACTGAGATTACAAGTATTATGCTCTTACTCCATGTACATACAGAATAGGAAATGAAAATATTAATTTAGAATTCCTGTGACAGACTTGAGATGAAAAAGTGATTTGTAGAAAACTACTTAAAAGTACATAGCATTGAAAATTAACTGTGATATCTGTAGAGATTTTACAGTTATTAAATAGGGAACATAATGGCATGTTTTTAGGGTAATATAGAGAAGGGTCATTATACCATTTTACATGACCTAGTAGCTTCTGGGTAAGTATGTTCACATGTTCCTTGTACCGCTACAGAACATCATTATTATGATCTTCACATTTAAGCATTTTAAAAGGTTTAACTTGGACATAGATCTAGGAGAGACCATCTGGGCTGCTGAGTCAATCCTCTTCTACCCGCACGCATTCACATCATATATCACTTGTTATTATTAAAGCTTTATACATCTGCCTCATTGCATGTCCTGTTAATGTAGATAAAATATTTCAAACCATCTTGCATTTATTTGAAGGGAAGGAATATGCGTACAAGTAGGACTGTTCTCAGATGTGCTGCTGCACATCTACCTTAGATATTCCCACACCATCATTAAAGCCTGAGGCAAGTGAACTAGATCATTCCTATTCTGTTCTCTGTATCAATAGCCAAGGCTGCTTAGACATAGAGATGAGCAGAATTTGCTCCATGCAATAGCTGCACTGGTGGGAAAGATGCAAAAGCAGATGGATTTCAGCAAAACCTCGGTGTTTAAGGTATGAAAAAGAAATAATCATAAATTCAGCAAGTGCTATAGAACTAATAAATCGCTGAATCCCATAGTGTCATGGTTTTAGTGCCCTTTCAGAAGATATCAATGCAATGACAGATACAAAATGTTTCAACACACTGAGAAAAAACAGTATATACAACTCAATGCAACAACAGGAAGACTACACTCAGAAAATCCCAGAGTGTGTGAGACCCATACTTAATCCTCACACTGAAACAGTTGCCAAAGGATCCCATAAATTTAGGCCATGCCAGCTACTCCCTTCATATCCTGCTGTCACTGGACAAGGTCCAGAGCACATGTTCCTATGTCACACTTCCATTTGGGGTGTGTGGAACCTGGCCTGCTTTTCCTTGGCAGCTCAGTAAAAGCCCTTTTCCACCCGTCCTATAACCATGTCCTATTCCTAATTTCTCCCTGACTTTTTTCAAACCATAATTATTTTCCTAATTTTGAACTAATAATGAGACTGTAATCTCCATAATCACTCAGACTAAAACAGTTCCCTGCTGTAATTTGGCCATGGAGGGGAAAAGACATGCACATGTACTTTCTATGTTTTTTAGTGGTCTTTAAAGCAAACAATACAATGCTGTCTATCCTGTTGAGGCCAGATTCAGCCTATGCACATCTAGAGTTGGACTGGGACAACAGCAACTTTTATTCCCATTGTCCTTTGGTCTTGCACAAGTGGACCAGATCAGGAGATGAGTGACTCTGTAAAAACAAGGTCTGCACAGTTTTCCCTGTTACTCATTCACAGAAAATTAAGACAAAGTCAGTTCTTCTAAACACATCAGTGTAACAAATGTAAACCACTCTTTCTGGAAGGAGGTGAAGGGGCAGACATAGGAAAAGGGTGTTATTTTAATGAATCAAACAGAATCTGATTAAAAGACTGATTAAATTTTGCATGCTGTCCTTCCAGACTTCCCAACTTTGCCTCCATGGTGCTCTTTTTGTTATGTATAGAGGCATTTCTAACTTAATGATTTCAGTGATACCCAGGTTTGAGAGCATTTTCCACTATGTCATTGTCTGTGCTATAAAATTAAGAAGAAACTTTGCCTTTACTGTTGAATGCTTCCTTTCTTTGTCTGAAAAAAATAGCTAATTCCTCCTTCATTGTTACTGCTGTAGGCTTCATTTCTTTTAGAGTCTGAGCATAGAAACTGAAAGGATTTATTTATTCTTTTATATGTTACCACTTTCATTAGATTTTTCCAAGGCTTTACTTATTAGGACTTATCTCACTACACAGATGTGTTCATGCTGCCACTCCGTGGCAGTGAAGAGATAAGTAAATCAGTAATGTCCACCTTTATGTTGCCCTCATATCTCTTGAAATGATTCCTAGGTTAAATGAAATATCACGTGCATGTTTTCTGTCTGCAGAATAGGAATTCACTCATCAAGTTCACACCAGGCATATATAAGCAGTATCTCCAATAAAAGCCATGATAGTACTCCAGATTTCCCAAATATTACATGTATACTCAAGGGTAGAATTTAGCTCTCCATATTTCTTCTGTGGCTTTTAAGATAACATTATTGTATACAGTATACAGAACAGCTTGGTAGTCTTTTTCCTATGTCCACTGGAGGTACTTGAATCAGAGTTTCCTCTTTGTTTTCCTGGTGTTAATCCCAAGTTAGGCAGATGACTCTTTATATTTTTCTACAAGTGTAACAGAACAAACTTTGTTTTTCTGACACAGGCAGTCAGTCAAGTGACACTTAGTTTTCTTCTTTCTCTGGAGCCCTTTTGTATCTGTCAAGGCCAAAACATATCCAGTCCAAACAGCTGCTTTACTACAGTAGAATATGCAGAACTTCAAAACAGACAACAGAAAGTGTTGATCTCAAGCAGAGATGCAGCAGGCAGGCCACTGTAATTAAATTCCTGGCACTCTTTATCTGTTTTTATAATTTTCCCTCAGTCAGCAGATAAAATTAAGTGTGTCAACTCCCAGAACTCACTGCACATTCTTTTAAATGTTACCACATATTTGCAGGTCACTGCTTGCAAATCTAATTCCCCAATTGTTTCTGAAGTATCAAACCACACATAATTTTGGGTCTTCAGTGATTTCAGATCTACCCACTCCCTCCTAGACACATGCGTACCAGCTGGTCCTGTCTACAGCCAAGGCCTTCCTACTTGGGTCATGACTTGACAGGATCTCATACACATCTATATGTTAACAATTTTCCTTACTGAAAAAGTTTTCAATTAGAAGTAACCAAGCAAAGGGTACCATGAAACGAAACAATTGTATTTCCCAAACAGTTTAACCAATGAGTCCACTCCTGTCCTATAACATAGTTAATCGCCAAGAAAATCTCTCTTGAATCTCTACAAGTTTATGCAAACTAAATGGCAATGTGATTCATTTCCTAGCCCCCCACATTCCCTTGATTTCCTAATAATTTGAGTAACTACCAAACACTTATTTTATATTTCGGTTTTTTGTATGATGTTGTGGGACTCTCTGCTTGTTCCTGCAGTTTCCAATGCTTTTAGAACAGCCAATGTTATTCTAATATGATTTAGGAGAAAAAAATATCAGTTCATATTCCTTCTCCCCTGTCCTGCTGATGACAGATTTTTATAAATTCATTGAAAGAACAGTTAAATCAAAATAGATAGATAGATAGATAGATAGATAGATAGATAGATTGATTGATAGATCGATCACTCTAAAAGGAGGCAAAGAAAACAAAACTCCGATCTGTTATGAGGATACCAAACTCTAAAGAAAAAGGCCCTCAACAGAAAACCACCTGCACAGAGGCAGGGAAAGCTGATCCCAGGCAAATAAGCAGCAGCGAAGACCTCAAATTCCCTTATTTTCTATTTCTGCACACCTTTGTACATCCATTCCATTTCAGTGCACTGGAGCCACAGCAAGCCAGCTATCTTTTTTTAGCTTGGTGCTGATGAATGGTCTTTAAACCACTGAACCCCAGCCGTGGTCACATTATCATGCATTTTGTCATTCATGGGATCACAGGGCTAAGCCTCTCACCCTTAGAGGAAAATCTGTCTCAACACTATAACCTTTCCTTCACAACAAAGGTAATCAAGTAAGATCCTGGATTCAAACTGCTGGTATCACAAAACAAGTAGAGCTACATTAAAGTGCTTACACTTCCATAACATGGTTTACAGGATGCCTTAGAGGTCTGGTCAATATCTTTTTTCCTTCAGTGCTGAGCAACAGCTTTCTACTCTAGCATTCATTTACACATGCTCTTATAAAGGGCTGGAAGTTGCGCTGGGGCCTAAATGAACCTAAACTTCTCAGTCATAAATGAAAAGAATCTGCTCCAGCATGGTCGCTTTCTACTTCTTCCCCCATAATGTAAGCCTGGAAGGTAAACACAATTCCAAAAAGTAGCCTAGGACCATAAATAAGGAACCAGTGTGCACCTGTGAAATTTATTCTTAGGCTTTGCAATTGCAATAGCAAATTTTTCCTGGAATATGAACCTTAAATATACGGACTTTTATTTTGCTATCAGCTGTTCTTTTGGTTTATACTGTGTGTTTGTAAACCAGGGGAAAGTTATGAATAAACATTAAAGTGCAAGAGATTTTAATGACCACACCACCTATGATATAAGTCTTGAGAATATTTGTATAATCAGCTCAAGTAGCCAACTGATACTGCAGCAGTCTCCATGACTCCTTCGCTGACATCCATACCAGGAAGGACACATTATGCGTACAGTGCAGAGAGAAACACTGTCAAAGAAACTGATGTTGTGCAGTGCCAAATGCACCCGAAATTAAGGAACACCAGCTATGTTAATTTTCACTTCACTTTATGCCATATTCACATTAGCTATGGACCATTTTGTGTCCACAGGTCTAGGCATGAGCCTTTTTTACTTTTGGGCAGTAGTAACTATCCCCTGCTAATTAAAACAATCTGTTCTTGTGGGGTAAGGTACCACTCATATTGATGCCTTCATTTGCTTTGTCTAACAACCCATTGTTCAAAGATATAACACCCTCTGCATCCAAGCAGAAAACTGGAATTACCCAGGTTGTTGCTTCATTTACAGTTATGTTTTTAAAATATATCACCCATCAGGCGTCTCCCTTTTATACACTGGTCACATATTTGCTCACAGTTCCCTGAAGAGTACCGGAGACATCTACGTATTCTCCAATAAACAGGGAACAGAAAATGGCCAGTAAGTATGGTGACAATTCAAAACCACTTTTGCATTTGTTTTGCAGTATCCCATATAGCACAGGGCTAAAAGATCAGCGGAAATTCTGTTAGAATAGCCTACAGCAAGTATGAGAGGAAAAGGATTTATCTTTGTGGATTTAACTCTGTTCACCACAACCCTCTGGGCTTAGCCATCCAGCCAGTTTTGAAGTCAGCAAAGAGTACACCTGTCTACACCATGACCTGCCAGCTTGTTCAACAAGCTATCTACTTTAAATAATGCAAAGGTGTATCAATGCCATTACTTTCAAATAAAGAACAGACTCAGTATGAACATGATGCTATGTAACTTCAAAAAGCTTCATCTTTTTTTGAAAGATGTCACTTAAGATACAAATATATATATATTTTTTAAAATATTTTCATACTGTTTACTGCAGTCTTATTTTGATTCATGATATTATTCACATTCTGATGAATACTGCAATGAATCCAGAAAGGGTAGTGTGTGAGTTTCAGATTACTTTTTCACCTACAGTGATGTGAACTGAAATAAATGATGCAGAAG
>VZZY01006549.1:25432-37169 GCA_013400335.1 Eurystomus gularis | reverse complement strand
CCCCTGCGTGCAGTGGGGCTGGAGGATCGGGGGGGGTGCTACCCCCCTGCGTGCATTGCGGAGTTGTTTCTGCTGTGTGCGCTTCCGAGGCGAGCGTTCCTGCTCTGTGGTTACGTGCTGGCGGGCTGTGCACCGGGAGGACCTTGTTGCGCTGCGTGCGTCCAAAGGCAGGGGTGCTCCCGCGGGGTGCCCCAGAAGTGGGGTGCAAGGACCGAGGGCACCCTGGCAGCGTGCGCCTGCGAGGAGCGCTCCCGTGGTGTCCGGCGGCGCAGNGGGAGGGTCGTTGTGCTCCGTGTGTGTGGCTGCCGTGGGGAGGGGCGCCGGCGCTGCCTGCCCGCGCTTGTGCGGCCGGGGAAGCGGGGCCGCCTGCGCTCGGTGGGGAGAGCGGTTCCGGATGTGTGTGCTTGTGCAGTGAGAGAAAGGTGGTGCTGCCTGACCGCCTGCAGGGAGGGGGAGCATTCGCGGGGAATTAGCCGTTGTGTTCTGCGTGTCTGTCTGTATGTGTCACAGGATGAGGACCTGCAGTTCGTGTGCGTGCACACGGTGCCTGGAGGAGGCTGTGCGAGGTGAGGGGAGCTATTTAGTTCGCACTCTGGGGAATGAGAAACCCGTGCTGTGGTTGGTTTGTATCTCTAAGGGTGTCCGATTCCTTTCAGTGAAGCTTTATTACCTGGCGTATCCTTCGTCCCAGCTCAGTAAGAGAATGGTTACAAGTGCGGGTGTGAGGGATGGGTGCACATCTGGCAGTGCGCGGTTCAGGGCTTAATATATTCACCGTGTTGGTAAACGCTTAGATATCGTGTGAGCCTGGATGTACCGAGGCTTTTACGTGAACTGAATTTGGAGACGTTTTTCTATACAGCTCTTAGAAAATAAGACTGCATTTTCCATGGGAGTTCTGTTATATTTTGGCTTATCTCTGCTGTATATCTGGATTTATTTGCTGCTGGAGTAGTTGCTGAAAATGGATCATTTTGAGTAATGTGCTAGAACAAAATATTAATGAGAGGTCTAGCATCTTTTGTTCACAAGTAGCAGTGGTTTTCCAAAATATTGTTTGGGTGAATAATTTAACGGGTTTTTGTTTTGTCCGGGGACTTTTCTTTCCCCATGGATTTTGAATAGCTGGCATTGTTTTGAATGTGAGACAGCCCATTGTGGTACCTTATCCATCTCTGACAATCCTGTACTCCTGGTCTATCAAATACTCATTTTGTTGCTCTTTGTTGTGGGTTGCATTTGTGCAGAGTGTTAAATAACAATGTACTCATTCTATCATATTTTAGGTTGTGGAGTCTGTATAATTTGTGAAGGACTGATCTTAAAATTAAAATCTGTATTCAGTACCAAGACTGCTAATGATTTGTGGGTTATTAGCTTTTTTTTCCTGATATGTGATGCATCCCTATCTGCAACACAGAATAGGAATAGGTAAAAGTGTGTTATTTCATAATGGGAGCACAAGATTAAAATAAAAAGAAATTCCATTAAATGATAGCTCGCTTTCCGTGTAGTAGCATAAAAAAGTATTCAGCAATATAGTAGGATACTTCTGTGTATACATATTCAATAACTAAAGCATTCAAAAAGAAGTATTGCATATAGGCAGTCTGTTATTAAAAGACTTTCTGTATGCTGAAGCAGGTGCATCAAGTAGCCATATTTTCTATTTGTTTCTAGTTATTACTAATTGCATTTTGGTTTTTTTTGTCTTTTTTTGTCTTATTTTGAATCTCAACATCTCTGAGTAAAAGCTGTCTGCAGCAATCATGCCTTTATGTTCTAGGTTGTAGTAGAGCCCAGTCGCTATCATCAGGATTGAATTTTGTCAAATATGTGAAAATGTTTGAGGGCATTCTCTAACAAAAGTACTGCTTGCTGCTCTAAGGAAAACTTACTTTAATAGTTATGGGTCTATGCAAGTACCATCTTGTACCAATCCTGACTTAATGTAGCACTGATTTACTGGTTAATCCCGTGAAACACAAAATTTAGCAGTCTTTCAAAATATGCTTGTAAACAGAAGATCTGTAGTCTTTGACTTAATCTGCAGAATTTTTTTGTAAGTGAGTGAATGGTATTTTGCTAGTGACTCATGGACGTCCCTTACTGAGTATGGCATAGAGCTGGATGGAGGATCAGTAACTGCCTCAGAGGCAATGGTCATTTACTTATTGGCGTTTTGCTAGCAGTTATCACTGGTTCATATTAAAATGTACCCATGAATAAGGTTATAGATTTAGGTTGAGGCGTGGGAGACGGGGAGGATTGGGTCAAAAATCTCCTGTTTCACTTTCATTTCTAAGTTGGTGACTCTTTGTGGTACTTGAAACAAACATTTAAAAGACCAACTGCTAACAAATCTGGATGTAAACAATTTCTTTTGAATATACAGTGTCACATAAATCCAGAATATTCTGCCTTAACGGCAATAAAATCAGCAACAGAAGAAAACCACTAGTTCTCAGTAACAATTCAGATATATAGATATGTTAAAGCACAACTGCTGTTGAGTTATTTAAAACACCCTGGGATTTTTAAAGATGTTGCGGTATTTTACATCTAACTTATGTAACGACTTGGCAGTACATAAGTTGGGAATACTGTAGCATGTTTTTGACATCTTAAATTATGTGACAAAAATTATTGCTGAGCTAAAAGCATAATGACAGTGTCTGGCTGTTCAGCTCTGACTTTGCCATATCTTTTTTAAAATTGTGAATTGTTATAGGAGCTCTTTGGTCAAAAGAAATTATATCATTTCCCTGAATTTGTCTTCTGGCTGTTCTTAAATGAACTTCTGAGGAAAAAAAATAAATTGCAAGCCAGGAGATAGCATGAGGCTTATTTAATATTCCAATCATTTTATTAACATGTGTAACTTTGCATCTCACTGCGTGAGCAACATTAGGCCTCCTGGCAGTTAAGTAATTGAGTATATCACATCAGTGTAATCACTATGTGCTTAGCTAAAGAGTTGTGTGTTTTCTGTTTTGTTTTTTTTTCAAAGATAGGTTCCTGTGTTATATTGCCATGCTTCAACCTATGCCTTTAGCTTTCCTTGCTTTCTGGTGAGCACTTCTTAAAACATGAATTTAGTAAATATGAAAGGTAGTAGACTGACAGCTTGAGAAGCAGTTTATTTCCTCTGGATGAATATAGTGGTGCTTACTTGCCTATGACTTTGTCACAACAAACTTGATTCCCAATTTTTAATTCTAAGGGGACCTCCCAGCAATTATAAGTAGATGAATGATTGCCTGTAAATATATTAACTTTGAAATTTCACCTTTCTCACCACCTGCTACCTTCTTATGTAGCTGGGAAGTAGCACCAGTGTATTCCCAGTGTGACTTCAGAATGAGCCCTCCTGTCATGGTAGATAACAATCTCAGCACCACAGGCAGAGATCCTACATTGTGATTCCTGTGTGTGTCTGCTGAGGGGATTGGATGGGAGGAGGCATGCCTGTTATTTAAGATACCATTGCCCAGCATTACTTGCATGACTTTGTTGTTTGGGTTTTTTTAATTGTATTTTTGGCCTTTCTAGGGTATATAGTAATTCATGAGATTACAGATTAAAACCAACAAAACCTACAGTTTAATATTGAGTGTGAATTGTGTAAGAATGTTAATATATAATACTCTTCTTCTGTCTTTACAAAGTGCACTTGTATACAATATATGTTTTATATAAAATGTAAACCCATTATGTTTTTCTGTCTGAATAAAGTTATTTTTTGTTAATGGTACCAGTGTTGATTAAAGTGATGACAGGTAACTGAATAGCAACACCTAATCCAGTTTCCATTTTAAGGAAATAACATTCATATATGATGTATATCCTAAATCTAGATTACATTCTAGAAATCAAACATGTTGAAAAACACATGGTTCTTCAGTAATGGATTCTGCAGTAATTACTTCTTCAGGTTTGAAGGAAAAGAGGAACTTGGATTATACTTGGGGAGGGACTAGTGTGTATCCTCAGAAATGCACCTGATGCATAATCAGTTTATAAGCAAGTAATTGTGGAAATTCCCTGCGGTGGCTTCTTAGCCTGTCCAGTGTTTGGAGTAAGGGAAAATGAATAGTGTATGTTGTCTGAGGCTTTCTTGCTGAAGGTCGGTAATAAGGATACTTGTTAAGGATACTTGGTGGTGTTGACGACTTAGAAAAAGTCTCAGTTCAGTGAGCTGAAGTTAAAGCAAGTGATTATTGGTTTGCCTGCATAAAAGAATTGCATTATGAATGCCACTAATAATCTAATCTTAAAAAAAACCCCAAGTTACATGTTGCATCCTTTTCTGACACACAGACCTTCAAGAAATGTGCAATGTAATTTTTTGACTTGTGTTCTCTATCCATCAAAACTAAATTTCCTATCATGTTGACTATTTTTGTGCCTTGTAATATAAAAGCATTAATCTCTGAAATGCTTCCTCTTCTGAGTATCTGAAGAACTTTGTGATACATATTTCTGCATTTTTACTTACTACTTGAGGAGGGGCAAATGTATTTGAATCACAAATTTATTGCAAAACCTTGTGCTATAGGAAAAATAGAGGAGCTGTTGTTTTTTCAGTTTTTTTTTGCTTGTGAAAAGTTATCTTCTCATTTGACTTGGGAAGATTTGTTGCAGCTGATTCAAAAGGATATAGCTGTTTTACTGGCAAGGCTGAAATGTGTCCTTAACAAAAAGGTAACTGAATCAGGACTGAAGACTGGAACTCCAAAGGAAATGCAAAGATACTCAATAGATCTTCTTTGTGGTAAAATTTCTACGTGACAGTATGGAGAAAATTCTGAATTCTCTGCTTTTCTGTGGCTGTCCAACAGTCTGATTTTCATAATTGTTCCAGTTAACCTTGGAACAACTAACATTGTTCCAACTAACCTTCTCCTTAGCTGCTTGCTAGGAGAATCTGCTGCTAGGTCTGAGAGATCTGGAGAAGGTCTAGCACCTTAGGTGAGTGGAAGAAAAAAATAAAGTCGTGTTATCTGTTATGAAACTATTGGTTTGGGTTTTTTTTTGCTTGGCAGACATGATTATTACTAATGTGTTCCCAAGTGTCAACATATAATCTCTTTAAAAAGGTTTTTGTAGTTTCAAGGCTCAAAGGGAACCTTGCATCTCAGGCGTGTTCTTAGGCTGCTGACCAGCAGATGTACCTGCACAACGAGCAAATCCCTGACCATCTGTGTGTTGAAAGAAACATCTACTTCAATTTGTCACTTAACCACTGTTTCAATAGGTGGAACCAGTATGCAGTGGAGAAGAATTTGATATATTAAAGACTAACCTAGAACAAAGAGGTTTATGGAAGTGTCATCATTATGTGAAGTGATAAATGATATTACTTATTTATTTTTAAGCTAATAGAAGTGGCCACAGCCATTCTTAAATGCTGCCGTGAGGTCTGGCGTGAGTAGAGCAGAGTCAGCGGGAGGCACCAGCAAATGAGAACAGATGCTGAAGTCGCTACAGCAGTGGCCTTTATGTCTCAGAAGAACCTGCTGTACTTGTTGTTAGACTCTGCTTACTCTGTGCTCATGGACTCTTAGTTTACTAATTTTCTTTGGGTTATTTTCTACTTCACTCTTACTTCACTCACCTTGTTTTCCAGTGTTTTTTGTCTTCCAGCAGTCTAGCTTACTTTAAGAGCATTTCTGCTTAGTTTATCCAATGTCAAGCAATTTTATCCGCATAAAAGATAAGTCACACATAGTAAACACTGGTTACAGGTGATTGACTGTAGCCTTTTGTTTCTGCCTCGTGTCTATTTAGATTGTAAGCTCTTCAGGGCAGAGGCCTTGGGTGTATGTAACTGAGCATACAGAGACTAACATAAGGAGCTTTATTTGGGAGTTATGTGTGCATTTTAGGTAACCCTTAATAAACCCAGACTTTGCTTCATTTACAAATGATGATTACTTTCCCTTGTATTAGTTTTCTGTGAAACTGAAACTTGGAATTTAAAAATTTCAAACCAGAAAAAGAAATGGACAGGATGAAACCAATGAGTAATGGCCAGTTTAAGTGGGAGGAAGATGCCCTGTGCTATATAATACACAATCTTACTAAGTCTTGCTGACTTGTCAGGAAAACACATTTCACCTGTTCTGGTGGTTAGCTGTTTTAAGAATGATAGTCTACATTAAATACTAACATGCTGTGTTGTTTAGGGAAACAAAGAAGCTTCCAGTGGGATTTGCTGCTTGCCATTTCGAACTACAAAAGAGTTGCCCTGACAAGATGCCTTCAGAAGTGGAGAGAAAGATAGTCCTTGACATGTAGCAATGTCCTTTTGACTGTACAGCTAATTGGTGTGCCAATTTACCCCTTCATATGCCAACTGAAGTAAATTATTCCCTCCTCTTGGTGATGTGTTTTTTATTTTTCATTTTGGTCATGTTGTGCTAAAATAACGGAACATATATGCTCCAGAGTTGGTGCACTGGGCTATTTCGTGTTGAAAGTGCATCAATCATGTGGTAACGTGGTGCGATTCCCTGAATTCATCTTGTTGGTTTCAGCCCTGCACTGATGTGCAGCAGGTCAGTACTGACATGCCCCCTAGTTGTTCCAACCTTTAAATCAGAGCTTCTGGTTTAGTTTTTGATGAGTGCAAATTTCAAGACAAACCTCATATACCTGAACAAACACGTGGCAAGTGGAGATGACTTACATGAAAAACAAGAATTGTTTTTGACAAGAATGGTTTTTCATGTAAGAACAGTTGAACCAAACTGCCAGTTTAGACACGTTCAACATAGATGTGTCCAATGCAGACTAGAGTCAATGAGCATGAACTGGAGTAGTGTGTTCCTCAAGGCTGCCTTTATTTCCGAGCCAGTGTACTGGAGCTCAGTCCTTCCTCCCCAATAGCAGAAGTCTGTGAGAGTTTCTGGTTGCCTATGCAACTATCCCACTGTGCTTGATGAGAAACTTTAATTACGTGGTCATGTAACCTCTTACACTGAAAAATTCCCATGTGTGCATATACTCTTTGCATATGCTGTACTGTATCTCTTTTGAGATAACCCAGGGACTGCGTGCGTTATCAAGATATGGGTATGCAGTGAAATAACTCTATTTTCTGCTCCTCACGCTGTTTTGTGCCTTTGACTTGAGTTGTTATTTTCAAAAAATCAAGAATTAAGTATTGTAGCTGGATAATATCAGCTTTGAAATGTTAGCATATTCACTTAGGAGTTTCTAATTAAATATGTACTTCTCTAGCTTTAATGTACTGTGAAAGTGAAATCCTTATGAAATTGGCTGAAATAAATAAGAAGCAACCCTGGAAACACAGAAGTAGAACTAGCTGCTTATGTAATGTTGCTGAAAATGCAAAGTGTGTGTAAGACTTTTTTTTAATCATAAGCTACTGCAGTTTTAATCCTCAAGTTCTGTAACATCATTTAAGTTTATTTAAATGTGAAAATTCTAACCATACAGTTTCTAAAGTAAATCCTTCTACGCAGGGACACAACAAAGCTTATTTCTTAAAATGATCTTTTGCTTCTGTAGAAACGAAGTGATTTGTTCTTTCTGCACATTGGGCTCCATGCCCAGGTGCAAAAGGCTTATCATACTCTTCTAAAAGTTTCACTGGTTTGAGGGAGCTTTTCTACATATAGGTTATACAGTTAGTATTCCAACGGATTGGGAATTAACTTTCAACTATGACAATGTTGTATTTAAAAAAACCCCAACTATATATTTGGAGGATGACCTTTTAGATGGCGTTAAATACTTAAATGTGAAATCTTATTTCCTAAAAGTGCCTAATTTTCTCGAAAGTTAAACAAAATCTGTGTTAAATGCTCAGGCATTACATAACAGGTTGTGTCTGTGTCTTCTGTTAAAGTTGCTTCCCATTTGTGTGAAGACTGTTCTTCGGAGTGTGAATCCCGCTGTTTGTGATTCCATAGTAAATGCTTAGGGGCTTATGAACCAGTTCTGAGATTTTTGTCTATTCAATGTCATTTTGATATGTCAATTAAAATATATATATAGCAACTACAAGGACTAGATGAAGAAAAACTATGTCTATTTTACTGAAGAGTATACATAGCACATGAAATCAATTTAAATATTTTACTACCTAAACTTTTAACAATAGACTTTAAATGTCTTTAACTTTGCTTGTGACAAGGAAAGTACATTTTTCAATTTAGTTTCCGGAGAGCTATAGGTGTCTGGCAAGTGTATCAGTTTCCTTATTGTGTGTAAGTGCTCAGCTCGTTCTCTGTAGTGCTTCACCGTAACTCTTTATGCTGGAGAGTAAACATGCATCTTTATGTGAAATACACAGTCAGATGCAAAAAATTATTTTGCTGCAATTCTTGAACGTTCTTTGCCAATAAACTCTAGATATTTTTTTTTGCCTGTTTTGCGGCTGAAGTGATTGCTCTGCGGGTATATTTCAATTGTTTAATGCTTGGTTTTGCAACCTAAGGAAATACTAAGAATTCTGATAGTAGTTATTTAATTAACTAGACTTATTTTTTCCTTTTTCAAAGGAAAATTTAAAAACACTTATGTTTAACAACACTGGTCATGTGTTAACCTTAAGATTTCGACTCTGAACCTGCAAGTAAGATGCGTAGAGTTTGAGAGGAATGCTGGAGATGCAAAAGGACATCCCATTTGATGTAAGCTTGGAAGCTTGAGGTCCTTTTGACTGCAGTTCCTGAAAATCAGAATGAATCAGTAGTTTCAGGAACCTGATTCCATTTCAGTTGTAATGGAAAGCACTAGGTGGTTTATGCAAAGGACATGTGATCAGAATCTATGAGAAGAAAAACCCTCTTGAATACTCTCTCTTCTTCCCATCAAATCTAGCTTTCAATTTGTGGCTTAATCTGTTGTTGGGTTTTTGTTTGTTTGGTTGGTTGGTTGGTTTTTTTACACACTATACTAGATAACAGCATAGGAGCAAGATGCTTAAAAGGCACTGTAGTGTTTGCTTTTTTTGGCAAACTGGACACAGGATACACATTGTTGGTTTTGTTTGTGGTTTTGTTGTTGGTTGTTTTGTTGTTTTTTTTAGTGCATGTAACCAATGTAACTGTTGTTGTGGGGAGGTTTTTGTGTGTGGCGGTGTTTTGGATCGTTTCTCTGTTTTTTTTCCTTCCTCCATAACTCTGTATTTGAATGCTCCAAATGAAGATTGGTGTTTCGTTAATGCTGCCATCAATATTCATGGCTGGTAGGATTAAGACCCTTTATAGAACGCAGATACCTGTTTAGGCACACTTGTCTTTTTTTATGCGTCTTTAGTTTTTTCCCTTTACCATCATAAGGAACTGATATTTGAAATACCCAAACAGTACTAGGATGATCATACTCATGTAAAACTGCAATTTTATATGCTGTAGTTACATAAATTAAAAGAGATCTTTGTAGGTCATTTAGGACTGTCTTCTGCTCAGGACAGGTCCAGGTAGGGCAGGTTCCTTTGGACCTTGTTCAGTTGAGTTTTGAGCATCTCCAGTCATATTTTGGTTTATCTGTGAAATGTGTTTTCTGGATTCTCCTACAAGCATCAGTTAATGTCATTTTTCTGACTGAAGAAAGCATTGTTACATGAAAAATGAAATTGCTTTGTTCCTCCTAAGTGCCATTTCTATGGTTAGTAATGAAAGCTAGATTTCTTATTTCCTTTCTTAGTTTCTTAAACTAGGCAAGGAGCCTCAAGCTTTAGTAGACTTTGAAACATACTACTTTCTTAATTTTTCTTATATGCATCATTTGTCACTTTAATATTGGGCTTATAAACTTCAGCTTAATTCAGTAAATTCAAATAGTACCTTTGAATACCTGCTGACTCATGAATCCATTTTTGAAGATAAAAACAAGATAAAAACCAAGAATGTTCTTAGTGGTTACACTGAAGACCAATCATGTTCTTAGATTATGTAGATACAGCTGAAATACCGCAACAGAAACTGGCAGCTTCAGTTTCCTGATAAGCAACTATTATGTACTGTTTCCATCGTTATTGTTACCTTACTTCTCAGATCAGGATTGCTCAAACAAGGAAGGAGGAAAATATAATACAGGTGGGTTTATTTTTCTAAATTGTTCTGTTCAAACACTTAGAAGTTGTTAGTAGCTCTTCAGGGTCTTTGGAAGCCTGATACTGACAGAGTACTAAAATGAAAGATGGCATTTTAAGATGTGGATAAATCAAATATAGTGTTAGGTCATCAGTGTTTCTTTTTTATAAAATTTCTGATCATCTGCGTTTAATTATTCCCTGTAAAGAATAAGGCAAGTCTAACAAATGTAGCTGGTTCAACAAATGTAGCATTGCAATCATACCTGAATGGGAGATGTACAGGATCGGAACATGCTCCTGAGGACTAAAGTAGCACTTTTTCCTGGTGTGGCCACACAAACTGTGCTAGTGTAATGTAAAACAGGATAGGAGCTAATGAACTTGCACTGCTACTGAGGAATTACTTGTTGAGCCACAGTCATGAACAATAACACTTCCAACTAAGAGATTTGGAGGGTTTTCTGTGACTAATTCTGCAGCCCTTTTTCTTGTTCATCTGCAGTAGGCGAGACATTCCCTCCACTACATATATTAAAGCTATATAATAACATTACAGAGCTCTGGAACTTGACCCCAGCATGCCAGGAGCCCATGGTGGGCATAGTGCAGATGAAGCATTGCAGTGCTTTGGCAATCTGACCTGTTCCTAGCTTTGGATTCATACTTCCTGGGCTAGAACCTCCATTCCTGGTAGAAGGTGGGCAATTGATGCTCATAGGAGCTTAAGGTATTAGACTTTTATAGCCCGACTTAGCTTTTTTGTTTGTTTGGGGGTTTTTTGAGACAAATTTTGATTATATTTCATGCATGCATCTTTGTTGTATGGTTTATCTTGAATACAGCTTTGATTTAACTTCCCTTCCTCCTCCTTAGGGAGGCAGAGAAATGCATACATTTACTAGCTGATTGTTTTCAGGTATTTTGACACTTGAGCACTGGGGATATCTTTGTGTATCAGAACCTAATTTCTTATAGTCTTTCTGCTGTTTCTTGAATGCTGTGATACAAATAATGCCCATCCTTTACCATGATTGACTGTGAAGTTAGAGGTGTTTGAAGTCTAATGGCCTTACTTGCAGGGGAAGGTGACACATTAGTAAAGCCTTAGTCTTGTCTGCGTTGCTGATACCACTCTTGGAACTCCAGAAGATAGAATGCAAGTCTGATAAATTTATTTGTATTTATTTCTCCCTCCCTCAAGGAGGAAGACTTAGCTTTCTATTTGAGATGGCAGAAAAATAAAGATGGGGTATTTGTGTAACAGAAGAATAGTTGGTAGGGCATGCGGTCATAAGATGGTTTTGGAGCATTACGCTAAGTAAGGACATTTGTCTGCCTATATTTCTTCAGTACCATTGACCTGTAATGTGAATTAATAATCACTATGCAAAATACAATTAAATGAGGTGATCTTTTAGTGCTGTTGTTGTTCAATATAAATTTTAACTATCACAGGATTTTAGTAATTGTTTGGGGTTAGGTTTTCTTTCCTTTTGTTCCTTTTTATGTATAGATTTTTTTTCCCATAAGTTGCTAGGAAACTAACGACTGCGTACTTAAGAAGAACAAAAGCCTGGGGAGAAAAGTATCTGGTGGCAGTTTCTCTTATCTGGGAGTTTCTCTCAGAGGGACAGAGATATCGGGAGAATTGGGCTGGTAAAAGGC
>VZZY01006549.1:0-25306 GCA_013400335.1 Eurystomus gularis | reverse complement strand
CACTCTTTCGGCACTGCTCTGGGCTTTTGCTGCACTGTAGCCTCACACCCCCTGCCTGCCGAGGCGTCCTGCTGTCCCAGCTGGCTGCTCCTGAGAGTCCTGCCGGGGCACCGGCATCGACTGCCCCAGGGGTCTGTGAAGCCGAGCCTCTCCTCCTTCCCTTCCCCTCCCGGCCGAGCCGCCATTACCACGTGTCTGCCGGAGCTCAGGCCACAGCGCCCCCTGCAGCTGTGGGGGAATCATCGCGCCTGCCCTGCCCGCCGGGAACCACCAGCGCCCCCTGCCGGCTACATCACTACACCGAAGGGAAAGTGCCTACAGGCCAGAGGGCTGGGACCAGGTTCCTGGTTCTGTTTGTTGTTAATGTTGTAGTAGTTGTTGTTTGTCTGCTTTAAAATACATATTAGTAAAGAACTATCCCATATCTTTGCCTGAGAGCCCCTTAATTTCAAAATTGCAATAATTCAGAGGGAAAGGGTTTTCCATTCCAAGGGAGGTTCCTGCCTTCCTTAGCAGACACCTGTCCTTCAAACCAGGACAGTAATAAGGTGGCTGAGTGTTTTGTGGACACAGAAAAGTTCTGCCTCCTTGAATTACCATATGTAGGTGTTTCTGCAGTGTTTGAGACTACTTATTTTTCTTAGTCTCCAGAATCATCTTGCATCTGACAGACTAATACATTTTACCCATGTTCTGTGTGATGATCTCTGTGTTTAAATTAGCTAAAAGTGTATGTTTAAGATCAGGTCCGAATACTTTAAATTTTATATATTCATTGACTTTTTTAGAACTGATTATATAGTTACTCTTGTGCTTAGATGTTTTTTGGCTTAGACTCAGCTAAAGCATTGCTAGAAAAACTATCTAGGAAAATCTGTATGATGAGTTAGGAGAGGAGATCTGGGTTTTATGGGGTAGGTAGGTTGTTGGTTTTGATCTAGTTTGTAAATGAAATTTTAGAGCACTTTGAGCAAACAAAAACCCAACACCAATGTAATGGATCAACATATTTTTATGAAAAATGTTATAACCATAAGATGAGGTTCAAGTGTAGATTTCCCAACTAAGCCTTGTATTTCAAGTTCAACAGGTAGTGCATGCAAAGATGTGAATATAAAAATGGTTGTACTAGATCAAATAAAAGGCCAATCTGTTCTAGCAGCATGCCTCTGATAGTAAACAGTAAGGAATGCTTAGGGGAAAGTGCAGAAACAAGGCAAACATTATGTTAATACTGTTTGACTGCTGTAACCTAACAGCTTGAGCTTTTTGTTTTTCCTTTTGATCATGGCTTAAATTTATACAAGATGCCTTCTTATTTCTAGTAGCTTTTCCAAGCTCTGACCGATTTCCTAAAATTCTTTCCTTTTGAACTTAACATATTCTTTTAATCATTGACTCCTTCTGTTAAAAAAACTAAGCTGCAACCAACTTCTTCATATTTTTGTAGTTCCCCTTTTAAATTTAACCTTAGTAATGTAACTCACTTTTATTGTTTCTGCAGAGATAGTAAATTGAAATATCCTGTGATTCATGAGCAGTCATGGATAGTCCCTCTATTTAGTCTTCACATAACACCCCCAGTTCAGAGTTTTCCAGTCCAAACTGGTAAAGCAAAGAATTCCTGTAATCTCACTTCTAGAGGAGTTGTCATCTTAAATCATCTGTGGTTCTGCATTTAACAGCTTTCCTTGCTTCTTCAATCTATTAACCCTTACAAAACCATTCTCATTTTCAGTGCCAGAAATGTGCTTCCATTTTGATCGAGATGAAGTCTATCTTGTTTATAGAGGAACACTCTACTCCAGAAGTTGCCTCTTTTTTTTTCCTTAGAGTGTTTTCTCAGTTATACATTGGGTTATTAGTCTTCAAAGGTACCTGAATTGCATAAGCTTCACATCTACATTTTATTTAGCCTAATAGATGAACTTGTCTTACACATATTTGCTCATTGTGAAAACATTTCTGGAGTAGAAAGAATGTTTTTCAGTTTGGATAAAGAATAGCATTACTTTTTTTTTAAAAAAAAGCTGTAGGTGCACTAGATATAGGAACATTGTGGAAAACTGTATGCACCTGAGTATTTCTCTTTAGAAAGATCTGAATACCTGGGGCTATTCTAAGACTGTTTTGCAGTGAATGAGTGAAAAATTGCTTGGAAGAGAAGTCATGCTATCTTCCAACTCTTCATGTACCTTTTTTATTTTATCAAGAGATAACAGGTATCATTTCTTATTTTAATAGGACTTATGGGTTTCATAATGGACAAATGGAATCCTTGCCACACAGTGTCTTAAGGTGTTATCAGGGAAGTGTTTTCAACAGTAATATAAATTTCACAGTATTTGTATATTTTCTTTAATGTGAAATTGTATGGGTATGTACATATGGTATTGTATGATGGTGCACTAAAGGACTTGAATCAGATTGTGCTAATGTGATTTTTGAGGCTAGAAACCACAACGGTTTTTGTATTGCCTGTGGAGTACTACAGTCTTGGTATGCTCATTGTCCAGAGCAGGGAGTTGGTGCACACTGTAGTTAGTGTCTGGTCTGCCTCTGGGTTTTATTTCTGCAGAAGAAATGGCAAAGCTGTTTTTCACCCTGTGTCTTTCTAAGACATATGGTTGGAGTATGGCTAGATTCACATAGAGTGGCAGAATTTTCATGGTGCTCTTGAATTTTCCAGTTCAGATATGACTTACAGTACTGCTCTTGGATCGGTGGCAATAGGATACGAATCTGTCACTTGTATTTTGTGGGTTAGATCTTTGCACTAGCCTCCAGTTATCTTTCCAGCTGCTGATAAAATCGGGCAGAGCCTTAGAGCTAATTTCTTTGGAATGGGATTGTATCAAAGACTGTTGATCAGTGTGGTGGAGATTGTAGACACGTGCCAGCAGTAAAACTGTGTCCATCTTTTCTGCACACAGTTATCCCACTCTGCTGGTTATTAAACTGAGAGAGCCTTTGTTTAACCTAAAAGGATTTTGCAGAAAATGATTTTACCTGAAAGCTGCCATTTTTCTATAATGTTTTGAAATTGATATAGCGGAAACCAGAAAACAAACCTCACCTATTGAGAAAGCTTTCTCAAGCTATGCTATATTTTTTAATAAGCTTTTTAATTTTAGTTGGGCTATTTAGTTTTAATTACCTTTATTCAATTTTTCATCCAGTTCATTAAGAATGCCAGTCTTGCAACCTAGGTCTTTCTCTTTCTGCTTCTTGCATCTAGAGTTTGCAGAATTAAGTGTCAGCAGTGGGTGCCCAGATCTAGAGGAAGGCTTTGTGATACTTTAGCTTGAGAATGTTTCTTAGAAAGGATGAAACAATAGGCTCACAGCCAGTTAGCTCACAAATTTTCATATTCTGGATTTCAGGAAACAAAGTTGAGGCTGTTTCCAAAACTAATGCCACTGGAAGGTGACGTTTCATGGTATCAGTCCATTTTATTTGATGGGCATCTGCAGCACGCTGCTAGAGACACTGATGACTTGAATTCAGCCTGTTGTGTATCAGTGTCATGCGTCCTTCTCTGCAAAGCTATCTTCTACCCTTTTGTCCTTCAGCCCACACCAGTGTGAGGAGTTACTCTGCCACAGCTGCAAGTGTCTGCATTTGCCTTTATTAAACTGGATGGGGGGGTGTCGTGGTCGGGCGCGCAGAGGTCCGACCACCTCCCAAAGGGAGAAGGGTTGAGGGTAAATTGGGACATCTCCCCACCAAGCTCGCAAGCAGACACGGAGACCGAAATGAGGATTTAATAAGTTTATGACTAAATATATTCTAATAAAACCTTATTTACTCTATGGAAATATTACAATATTAAAGAACACCACGCCCACCCATTCACTCCCTCTCTCACCCACCGAGAGATAAGGGCAATTAAGGACTTAATTATGTCAAAATACGACCTGTATATGTGGATGGTGCGTGTGCGTGCGTGCATGTGTCCTTTCGGCGTTTGGTGATGGTCTCCGTGAAACGGCGACGATGTCCGACTGGCAGACCTGGACTGTTTCCAGTGATGACGTCAGCAGCTTGTAGCTTTTCAGTGCGATTGGAGTTTCTCTCTCTCTCTCTCTCCCTCCGACGGTGGTGTCGGCTTTGTCTTTTCTGGCAGCACGTCTTTTCTGGCAGTGCAGCTTTCGGTGCAGTTTCTTCGGCACCACTTCTTCTTCAATATAGTGCTCCCAGCTTGGAGCAACTTTTTCTGGCAACGTGGCCTTCTGCGGCGTGGCTTTCTGCAGCACGCGGCTTCTTATGGCCTCTTGTTGCAATTTCTTCTTCTTGCTGCAGCTTGCAGGCTTTTTTTCTGGATTCTTTCAGTTTTGGCTCGTGGCAGCAGCTCACGGCGGTGGCAGTGATTGCGCAACTCACGGCCAGCGGCGGCTCACGGCTTCTTTCTCTCCCCCGGATTCCTGGAGCAGTGGGAGTCAGCAGTTCTGTCTGGCGGCTCTTCGCGGCAGCTGCTCCCTTCTCTCCGGTTGTTTGGTTTCTTCAGGGGGCTGCGCTGACAGCTCAGTTCAGTTTCCCCCCCCTCCTCCTCGCTCCTCTCCGGCAGCGGTGGAGGGGGGGGGCGGTGCGCTCAGCAGGAGCGATGTGCTCCCTTTGTGCAGTGAGGCGGAAAAGAGAGAGTTTGTTTTCTTTTTCAATATTTATGGCTGGCGTTATCTTGCTTCCGTCTTCCTGGAGGATTTATGCAGAATAGATTTATGGGAAATCGAGTTCTTTTGCTCACTGTTTTAATAAGGCAAAAAAATCATGTGGTCGGTTCACCACAGGGGGTCTGCTAGTCAAGGTCACTCTGGCTGGCATCCCATCCCTCCAGCATTGGAGTTGCCTCTTCACTCCCTCCATACACTTCCTGAGGGCACATTATATGCTGTTTCCCAGGCTGTTGATGAAGTTACTAAATGATACTGATTGCAGCGTCAGCCCCAAGAAATGCTGCTCATAGCTTGTTTGCCAGTTATACTTTAGGCTGTTGAGCTCTCTTCTTTGAGCCCAAAGGTGACTTTGAGCCACTTTCCAGCCACTTTCCTGTCTGTAGTGTAGAACAAACTGTATATTTGGTCCAATAATAATGTGATAGAAGCTAAGCAGAAACAGTTATTTCATTCAAGTGTTAAAAACTGAAGCCTGAAATAGAAAAGGATCTGTGTTGCTTCTTTGTTAAAAGAGTTTGTTCAGTGTTTCTGAGAAACTACATCCTTTTGAAATATCTTGGGTTGGGAACCAGAGTTACTTTCAAAAATGTACACAGTCATTCTCAAGTAAATAAATATCTCATTCTTGCAAGATAGTTTCACAGACACTTTATGACACAGGTTTTGGTAGTTAACTGATAAATTCCAGGATTCTTGGGTCACATCCCGTTTGAATTTTCTGGTCTTTTTAAAGATTTCATATAGTCAAAGATGGTATGTGGTTTTGTAGTGTGCTGCTTTTTCATATCTTCTGTATGCAGATTTACATAATGCAGTCATTGTTAAAATAACTCTAGTTCAAGTATTATATTTCCATTGCCAAAGGTAGCTCTTCTGTCTGCTCTTAGGCTGGGCTAAATTGTGTCCTTATTTTTATAGCTAAACGCATTTAACATTGGTTTTTGCGACTTTATTATTTTTTTATTTCTCAGTTACTGTGCTTGCAATAAAGAATATTTTTTTTTAGATGAGAATTGTAGTTATTGAAGTAAATACGTACATTTTATTTGCAAACTTAGCTTTAGCATTGTAGATACTTTGTACGGTGAGATTGGATTCTAATGTAGCTGTCAAACAGGAAAATTAACATTTACTGGGTTTGTAGCTTGACTTACTGTTATGCTTAGAATTGGAGGAAAAAAACCCCAACAGTTGCACAGAACAAAGCCTGATAGAAGAGGGACAATCATAATTGATATTCAGATGCATTTTAAATGTTCTTAATTATGTAGTGGTAATACATGTTTGAATTCTTGTCATTTCTCTATTTTCTGTTATAATTGCATATAAAACAGTAGTCTTTTGGTATTTATAGTATTTTTTCTGTATTAATTATATGCAGTAGCATCTGGTAGAACTGATTTATTTTACACTTCTTGCAACACCTTAATTTTTAGGAGCATGACAAGAGTAACTGTGGGTACTTCTGTCTCTTACTGCAGGGAAATTTTTCACTTTTTTTTCTTCTAGATCTTTCAAAGAACAGATTTACTGAAATTCCTCCTGATGTCTGGTTGTTTGCACCACTGGAAACTTTAAATTTGTATCACAACTGCATCAAATCCATTCCAGAATCTATTAAAAACCTGCAAATGCTTACCTACCTTAACATTAGGTGAGTACAGTTGGACTCAGTGATCTTAAAGGTCTTTTCCAACCTAAATGATTCTATGATTCTAATGCTTGTTATTTTTAGGCTTTACATACATTATCTCATTGGAGAGGTGCCATTCTGCTTCATCAGGTCTTTGACTGCCCTTGTGCTCCCATTTTTTCCCAGACAAATAAAATTATTCTGTCGTTTGTTTGCCTTATCTTTGGTGTTTTAGGGCCAGCAGTTGTTTCTTCCTTTATGGGAAGGAACTGACTGCATTACAGAATTTCTGTCAGTAAGCTATGGTGTCTGAGGATAAGGAGAGTTTGCGAAGTTTTCTCTGGTTTTAATGATAGACAGACAGGCAATGTCTGGAAACTACATGTGTAAAAATTTGCTGCTCTCAGGAGAGTAGATTACTCTGGCAAGAAGGTCCTTCTTATTGCGTACATTATTTACATCCATTGCTGTATTGCTGTTCATAAACTTGAAAAACATATGGTTGGTTCTTCTCAGAAGAACAGAAGATTAATATGAGCTCTAGAAGAACCCTCCCAAAAATAGCTGAGACCCTGTTTTCCACAATATTGCCTGTTTCTTATATTGACTACATCAAAACAGTCTTCTCAGCTATTTAACATCTGAGATTTGGTTCCAGAATTTATTTTGAAAAAACTTTTGAACTATTTTGAATTGAACTTTGGGGAAAAAAAAATCATAAAAAGACAAAGTACCTTGAAATCTGCGAATATCAGTACTTATAGTGATGATTTAAGAGTATTCTGTTCTGTGGCAATTCAATAGAGGATAAATGATACGATAAAACTGGAGTGTTTTCTGAAAGAAATTTGACCTAACTTTCTTCACAAAGCAGCAACAGCCCATTTCTCCTCTGATGATAGTTGAGGTGCTGAATGCAGTTCTTTACATAGAAGCAAAGGAGCATGTGTTATTTCAAGGGTTGACTCTTCTAATCATTATTTGTCTTATTGTGCTTTGTCTTTACTTTTATGCTTATGTCCAGGAACTGTTTTTGCACTACATGAACTTGTGGACTATGGAAGTTGAAGAGCAAGATAAAATCCTGGCTTACTAGTTCCAATATTTTGCTTCAGCAGAAATTCACATGATCTCAAATTCTAATTTAGATTCAGATGACTGAAGAAATGTATTGTGCAATTCATAGTAAAGTATGCAGCTCTTTTTAAAAAAGAAAACAAAAAAAGCAACAAAAACCCAAAGAACAACAGGGAAAATTTAAGTGATGCAGAGAATGACTGTTTCATTGCCACATTTTTATAGTCAATTAAAAAAAGTTTACTTGCACATTATGTTTTTGCTTCTCACACTCTCCAACTAAGAAAGCCTGTCATATCTGCCTGAAATACAACATAAAAAAAGACATGGCTACATCCAAAATGTATTTGTGTTGTTTACTTAGAATTAACAGAATTAATACATTACTTTTGTAAAGATACTGTTAGAAGTTTGCTTTCATTTTATGGTGTTAAAATTGCAGTAGTACTTTGAAGCTGAAATTTGTAGTTTTTCCAATATGGATTTAAATCAAATTGTTAGTAATGGTATATTTCTCGTGTACAAAGCAGACATATGTGCATGCAGTTGCAAAATTATATACACAAAAGAAACACATTTTTAATTAAAACTTGCCTTCCAGAATATTGCACAGCAAAGAAAGAAGTAAATGCTAAGAGTTTCTTGTGATGGGTAAGGAGTGACATGACCACATGACATCAGAAGCAATGGCCTTATATAATGTTCTGGTTTGCTGAGAACATGAAGACTGTCACGTGTTGGCAGACTGTCAGATCAAGTGGTCCTTCTGAAGGTATCAGCAGGATAAAAGCAAACAAAACATCATTTCTTTTAACAGATTTCTCTGTACATTTTAATGTTAGAATACGTATTCATTTCATCAAGTGAGATGGGGACCTAAAATTTACATACCTGAGAGAGGCTTTGTCTGGTAAGGAATTCATGGTGGAGGTTGTAGCTTAAATGTTTATGAAATTCTGATAGGTGGAGAATATCTGTTGCAATAGGAGAAAAGTTGTACAAAATGTGCATCTCACTCCTTGTCAGGCTTAAAAAGATTATAATCTAGCCTTGCTTGTTAATTTTTCTTTCTTTCAAGTCGAAATCTTCTATCAACATTGCCAAAATACCTGTTTGATCTTCCACTTAAAGTTCTGGTTGTCAGTAATAATAAGCTGGTCTCCATTCCAGAAGAAATTGGAAAGTTGAGAGATCTAATGGAATTGGTAAGCACAATTGTGAACTAATGTACTAAGTAAACTATAAGCAGTTTATTTACAGTAAAATAAAAATATAAATGATTTTTTAAAATATAGACCTACAAGATGTAGAATCAGTTACTGCTTGAGCTCAATTACTGGTGTAATATACTGTAGAGTTTAAAAAATGAGGTTAAACACATATCAGTATGTTGGATTAAGTAAAATGTAAGGGTTCATATATAAAAGTGAGGTACTCAATCTGAGGAGTGATTTCATGTTGTTAAAAATGGTGAATTTTCCTGTTTACCACCTTCACAGTAATCATAATTCTATTTTTCTTATATTATGAGGAATCTTCTTTCCAGCTGAAAACTTCATCTCTCTACTCTGTACTCTTAAGGAAGTTATGCTGTTCAATTGTTGTTCTGAGTTTTTTTTTAACCCATCCCATTTCTGCTATTCCTTTATTTGGATTGGGATGAATAGAATGGTGTGCCATTCACACTTCAGGTGTCTGTGCAACATGATTTTATCCTGTGGCATACTAAAGCTTTGTGCTTTTTCATCCATTACTTTCTCTATATTTCTTAATATTCTGGGCTTTTCTGATCATTACTCTGTTTTGGAGAACGATGCGCAATTATTCACTGACCTTGCACTTGGACTAGGTCTGGTTTGTTGTTGTTGTTCCCCCCTTGCCCTGGTATGTATTACCTTTTTTATCATTGCAAGCAGTCCTTATCCTGTTCCCAGAGTAGCTGTGTATGCCTGTGACCTAATTTCTGATAAATCAACATTTTTTTTACTTACAAGAAATATGAGATACTCTGAAGGTTTATGAGACTTTTCTAGTGTCCTCTACTCTTTGGTGAGGAAGTCTTTATGCTCACTTCAGTGTGGTATTGAGTGTGGATTTCAAGGTGGAATGACTGCTCATTACAGGAAGTGTATGTTTTTCAGAATTGCAGTTGTGGCATTCTTGGCTTATTTTTCAAAACTGTCAAACCTAGAATGTGTGCTTGACACAGATGAAGGACATACTAGAGAGTTTCATTCCAGTATCTGTGTTATACCTGTTTAGAATTGTCGGGGTCGGGCGCGCAGAGGTCCGACCACCTCCCAAAGGGAGAAGGGTTGAGGGTAAATTGGGATATCTCCCCTCCAGGCTTGCAAGCAGACACGGAGACCGAAATGAGGATTTAATAAGTTTATGACTAAATATATTCTAATAAAACCTTATTTACTCTATGGAAAATATTATGGTATTAAAAAACACCACGCCCACCCATTTACTCCCTCTCTCACTCACCGAGAGATAAGGGCAAATAAGGACTTAATTATGTCAAGATACGACCTGTATGTGTGGATGGTGCGTGTGTGTGCGTGTATGTGTCCTTTCGGTGTTTGATGATGGTCTCCGTGGAACGGCGATGATGTCCAACCGGCAGACCTGGACTGTTTCCAGTGACGTCAGCAGCTTGTAGCTTTTCTCTCTCTCCCTCCGACGTTGGAGTCGGCTTTGTCTTTTCTGGCAATGCAGCTTTTGGTGCAGTTTCTTTGGCACAACTTCTTCTTCAGTATGGTGCTCCCAGCTTGGAGGGGTTTTTCCTGGCAACGTGGCCTNGCTCACGGCGGTGGCAGCGATTGCGCAACTCACGGCCAGCGGCGGCTCACGGCTTCTTTCTCTCCCCCGGATTCCTAGAGCAGTGGGAGTCAGCAGTTCTGTCCAGCGGCTCTCCGTGGTGGCTGCTTCCTTCTTTCTGACTGCTTAGTTTCTTCAGGGGGCTGCGCTGACAGCTCAGTTCAGTTTCCCCCCCCTCCTCCTTGCTCCTCTCCGGCAGTGGCGGAGGGAGGGGGGGGGTTGCACTCAGCAGGAACGATGTGCTCCCTTTGTGCAGTGAGGCGGAAAAGAGAAAGTTTGTTTTCTTTTTCGATATTTATGGCTGGCGTTATCACGTTTCCGTCTTCCTGGAGGATTTATGCAGAATAGATTTATGGGAAATTGAGTTTTTTGTTCACTGTTTTAATAAGGCAGAAAAATCATGTGGTCGGTTCACCACAAGAATGTAAGTAATATATACATTAATGTAAGCCTTTAAGCCACGTGCTAGAAAGATGCTTTTTAGGAGGGGAATGCCACCTTAGATGTGGTGACATGGACAGAGAAGAACTTGCAATAGATAACACAACAGTTGATCTTAAGCAGCCTGTGCTTTCTGAGACATCCAGCTGTGTACAGACATCGTGGTTGCCAAAAGCAGATGAGCAGTGTCTAAGACGAAGCTCTGGAAGCACATAGTGGAGAAGGAGGCTGGATTTGTCTGTTTGAGGTGTGACTTCTAGTTACTGACTTCAAAGGTGGCTTCCAGTTTTCCATCAGATAGATGATCATCTATTTATCATTGTTATCTAGTCTACGAAACTAGTCTCTGAAGTCAGTTTTATTGAATCAGAAATAAATCGTGATGGAATCTGTCTGGACTACATATATAGTGGCAAAAATAGCTGTAGTCTGTTTGCTTGGTGCAGCTTTGTCACCCTCTAGTGCTTGTATCCAAAAAGTTGATGAGGCTGCTACTTACTCTTAGTAGTAAATTTTTAGTTGCATTAATTGCTTCAAGGTTTTTTAGAGTAGGAGAATTTTTACAAAAGGAACAGAATGCAAATCATTTGCCAGCAGTAGCACAAGAAGTTTTTAATTGATGTCAGAACTATACTAGGAACTCCTGATTCCTAGGCTGCAGTTTTAGTCTCAAAACCAGTCTCTCATCATTCATTGGTTTAAGTTTTTGAATTGTTTTTCTGAAACATGAATCATGAAATACTTAAGAAACAGCAAGATCTGTTATGGTGCTTTTTCCCTTTGTGGAGAAACAAAGAAAGATAGGATTTCTTTTATTTTTTTATAGTAGTTTTGATAGCAGTTTTCCTCTGTGTAATTGCATTTAATTTATTAATTATATTTTTCTTAGGATGTTAGCTGCAATGAACTTCAGGTTCTTCCCCAGCAGATAGGAAAATTACAGTCACTTAGAGAATTAAACATAAGAAGAAATAATCTCCATATGTTGCCAGATGGTAAGATACTAGTCTTAATTTCTTTGTGGTAGGTAAATTAGGTAAAGTGTTAAGAAGATACCTGATTCTTTCTTTTTATTTCCCCCAATGCAGAATTAGGAGACCTTCCCTTGGTAAAGCTGGATTTTTCCTGTAATAAAATTACAGAAATCCCAATTTGTTACAGAAAGTTACGTCACTTACAAGTTATAGTTTTGGATAACAATCCCATGCAGATGCCACCAGCACAGGTTAGTATTAAAGCATTCTAGTTCAGAAATTTGCATTTGGGTTTTAAGAAAGAGGAAGGTGTTTTACGTTATACTAGTCAGCTATTTTCATTTTTTTCTTTAGCTCAATTTCTCCTACTGGGAAGTTGTGGGTACTAACTCAGTGTAGAAAGTATTTGTTGGGGTGCATTTTCAAAGACATCCTATGTAATTAAGATTTGTTGCTGTTGTTGTTCGTTTGTTTCCCAACAGATATGTTTAAAGGGTAAAGTACATATATTTAAATTCCTTAGCATTCAGGCGTGCCTCAGAATAGATAAAAAACCAGATTCTTTGGATCTTCCATCATTAGGTAAACGAATCCCCTCCCAGCCACTCACAGACAGGTGAGTAGTTAGTTTTATTTTCCTTTAGCATTTGTTATGAACTGATCTGTTAATTACAGATAATAGCTCTAATTTCAATACTTCAGTTGTTCTTTATGTAGGAGTCATAGTGTTTATTTTTTAAATCCTGTTACTGGAAGCTTAATTGACTCATCTGAGTGGCTATGAGAAATTTTCATTATACTCACTATAAAGACTTGGAAATCAGAACAAAGATGCATTTAAAATTTACTTCTTGGAAAATTCAACTATTTATTTCCCAAACAGATACATCAAAACGCTAGATGAGAAATTCCTGTAAATATCCTGAATATTGAGTTAGTCTGTTGGATAGAATGTCTGCCTCCCACATACATATTAAGGGAAACTAACTTAAACTTCATTGAAATACCATGGATTTTATTATTAGTCAGAGTCAAAAAGTGCAGTATATTTTGATGGACTTCTGTACTGAATACCTCTTGAGTAATTAAATAGGAATGCTTTTGTATTTTCTGTCATCAGTTGGCTTGCCATTGGGAACTATATGGAACAATACTTGTTTTTTGCCCGTTTTCTTAAAATACGTTTGACTTGTGCCTGTCTGTATTCAAGGCTGAAGGAAAGATGGAAGTTATGAATAAAGCTCACACAGAACCACCCAAATCATCAAGATTCAGTCTGTGGTCTTGTTCTTGGGCAACTGTGCCATGTGGATTTAGTCCTCAGTGTCTGTAGATAGCTTCTAAATGCTCCTAAAAACTGCAGTCTGCAAGTGCTCCTCAAAAGCCTCCACTGAACTTAAAGCCTACAGCTAAAATGCATTGCAAAGGAAAAAGGTCATGGGTATTACCACTATACATCGTATTTGTAGTAGTGAGAACTCGTTTAATTAAACTTTCCAGATAGTCTTATAATTTAAATCAATCTCCAGTGCACAGTTGGAAATACATCCTGCTGATGATGCCGATTGTACGTCTTTGAAAGGCATAAATTTGGAGGGCATATTTATTAGATATTCAGGCAAAGTTAAATCATTATAACGTAACAATCTGTTAGGGAATGTATGTTTGCTACTAGTAAAAAAACTTATCTGCCAATAGAATTCAGGGAATTGTGGTTTTTCAGAGAGGCCTTCTTTTCTGAAGGAGTTATTTTTGAATGAAAGAAAAAATTCTAAAATTGCATAGGTACAGAGAGTGTCATAATTGATTGTTTCCACTTGAATTTTGCTTTGATACTTTTTTCGTGAACAGCCCCTGTAAGTTATTATGAATCTGTATGCACATTTGAATGCATGTGGGGCATTATGCAAAAAAATCTGTCTCAGGAACTGTAGATGAGCATTGAGAATGTATTTTTAAAAAGATGTTTGTTTTCTTTCAGAAAATTGAAACTGCTGTTTCTTTCAATCCCATGTGGTTTTTTGTGTGTTGTTTTTCTTAATGTAGCATGGAGGACTTTTATCCCAATAAAAATCACGGACCAGACTCTGGCATTGGAAGTGATAATGGGGATAAAAGGTTGTCTACAACAGAAGTGAGTATTTTTTAGTGTTGAATTTGTGTAATCTGGATTATCTGTTAGGTTTAAAGCAATGAAAAAAATCCCTGCAAGTTACCTATGTATTTGTGGAAATATAGATTATGGAGCTATATTTGATAGCAGTGATGTGAAACCTGAATAGTGTAGAAAAAATTTTTGAAACTTGGAATTATTACAAATGCAGAGTGATTTCATAGGAAAACTGTGGTACAAGGAATATTACTATTTGTGATTTTTAAAGAAAATTCAAAATGATTTGTGTTTTTTCTTCTTCCCAGTGGTCTAACGAGTCAATGTAGTTTGAGTTAATTCTTAGCAAATCATACAATAATGTAAATTATATATAAGTTCTGTCTTAAATGTGACTGTCTTTGCAGCCATCTGATGATGATACAATCAGCCTTCACTCGCAGGTATCAGAATCAACAAGGGAACAGACATTAAGGAATGACAGTCATTTAATGGGAAGTAAACTTGATCCACAAAAAGGTAATATCTGTTGTGCATCTGTTATTTTAGGCAACAGAAATACTTTTGCTTAGGTAATCTAAGATAATGGCAAAAAATTATATGGTTGCATGTTGGCATTGTATTTTCATCATTTCAGAAAACAATGTAATAATCATAGACAAGGCCAGAAAGAAGGAAAAAAGATTATTTTTAGCTCAAGGAGACATGATTTCATTGGTTTATCTTGATCTGACGTTTTTCATAAGTATTATTTATCTCAGGAATAACATTTTTTGTGAGAGAACTATTTAATACCATCTTTTCCATTCTTCATCAATCCTCCCTAGACCAGGAGGTGTATGATTACATTGATCCAAATGCAGAAGAGGGAGCTGTTCCTGAACAAGGAGATGTACAGATCGGACCATTACTGTCTTATATCAAGGTAGCTTGACAAAAGAAAAACTGTTCAGCAGGCTTAGGTTTTTTGAATTCAAGTCTAAGTTTATTTTTTGTTCTGTGTAAGGAACGAGGGAAACATCCTGAGAAATCCCAGAAAATAGAACAGAATGAGGACTGGGGAGATGAAAAAAGGTAAATCTTGATTTTTAGGGGGAAGGTTTTACTGGCAGTGATGGCTGAGGGTGGTTTTGTCCTAAGCTTCTTGCACAAGGAGGAAAGTGTCCTGGGTTGGCCAGGACAGGGTTAATTTTGTGTGGAGCCAGGTAATTCTATACCATGCTGATGTCATGCCCCCAGGCCAGCTCCGGGGAGGGGCCAGTTCTGTTGGGGGCGGTTCAACTGGAGTTCAGTTCGCCTTGAACTTCGCTCGGGTTCAGTCCCTCGCTGTTGTTCTCTGGTATTGTTTTTTTTTTGTATTGCTCTTTTCTTACTGCTTCATATTTGTTCTTGTTAACTGCAAACTGCCCATTGTATGTTATTTTCTTTTATATATATATATATATATAAAAAAAACCTTCCTTAACTCAACTCAAAAAGGCACTTTTAAACCTTCTTTTCCTTTCTCTGTCCACGGCCCGCGGCAGAGGGGAGGGGGCGGGGAGAAGCAGCCGGCCGCGCGGCTCGGCTACCCCGCAGCTCTTACTAAACCAACACAGAAAGAAACCACATGTTGGGCAGAGTGTGCTCCTTCTTGGACAGATAATAAGCTTATAGGAAGTGCTTCTTAGTTATTGTCCAATAATGTAGCCATTTCTGTTACTTGCTTTACCAAAGTCAGACAAGTCAACGTTTAATTTTTCAGACTTCAGAAGGAACAGCTGCTGGCTGAAGATGATGAACTCAAAGAAGTGACTGACTTGAGAAAAATAGCAGCTCAGTTACTGCAGCAAGAACAAAAACACAGGTATAGAAATGTTAGTTAAGATAACTTGTGGTAGACTTATTTTTTTCTTTAACTTGCTCTACATCCAAAAGCTCTTGAGACCTTATCTAGAAAAATTTTGTCCAGCTGTTAAAGAGTTAGTGGCAGACTCTTTCAAGATACCTGTGATTCTTTTTATAAATTTGGAGAAACAGTGATATACCTCCTGTGGAGAAGAGGAGGTGAATGTGACAGTCTCTTGATTTCCTGGTTTGATGTATGTTAACCTTTTTATTTAATTTTTTTTCAAAGCAGTATACTCAGGTATGGTTAATGTTTGTATTAAGTAGATTATTGGTAACGTACTAAAATTAGTTTTTCTTAGTTTACATGAGTTACAGAACCTACAATACAGTTTGTTTGGGTCTGGTTATTTTGATTCAAATATGATGTAATTTAGGTGGTACTTCTTCTGTTCAGTATGTGAGATTTTCTATGGACTGAGGGGGAAATTTGTTCAAACATGATTCTGTTGAATAATGTTTGACAATGACAGAGCATATATATTATACAAAAATAAATAATTTGAACAGTGAAAGTTCATCCTGATGAACTGCCTGACTTTCACAGAATGGTAGGGGTTGGAAGGGATCTCTACTCCAACCCCAACTGTTAAAGCAGTTTTGCCTAGAGCAGGTTACGAAGGATCATGTCCAGGTGGGGTTTGGATATCTCCAGAGAAGGAGATTCCACAACCTTTCTGGACGGCTTGTTCCAGTGCTCTGTCACCCTCACAGTAAAGACATTTTTCCTTATGTTCCAGTTTGTGTCTGTTGCCCCTTGTCCTGTCACTGAGCACCACTGAAAACAGACTGGCCTCATCCTCTTGACACCTGCCCCTTAGATAAGCTTTCATAGGATCCCCTCTCAGTCTTCTCTTCTCCAGGCTAAACAGCCCCAGGTCTCTCAGCCTTTCCTTGTAAGAGAGATGGTCCACTCCCCTAATCATTTTTTGTAGCCCTTTTTTGGACTCTTTCCAGTGGTTCCCTGTCTCTCATGAACTGAGGAGCCCATAACTGGACATGGAACTCCAGGTGCAGCCTCACTAGGGCAGAGTAGAAGGGAAGGAGAACCTCCCTTGACCTGCTGGCCACACTCTTCTTAATGCACACCAAGATACCATTGGCCCCAAGGGCACATTGCTGGTTCATGGTTAACTTGTTATCCATGAGGACTTCTGCTTCATGTTGGGTGTCACAACAGAATGATTCTTGAAAAGGAGCTGTAGAAAAAGTGGTAGATTAAAGCAGTGTAATAGGACAAGTTGACAGCTGTGTAAAACGAAGATCAGGAGTTGCCTAGGATGTGAACAGACTAGGGTAGGAATTATGTTCTCTCTGGTTTTTTACTAAGCAGGCAAATAACTAGTGAGATACTTTAGTGAGAGTAAGCTCTATCCTGAAAGGTAAATGTTGTAGTTAATAGTAGTTCATAAACTATTTTAGTTACAGTTGTTCATTATCCCATAGTAGTGGATTTAACTTCATACCAGCTTAAACAGTACTTTGGTTTCCTTTGAATTTCTGTGTAATGATGAGATTCTGCACTGCTGACTCTTTTAAGGTAGTTGAAATACACATGAAGCCCTTAAAGAAACTGATATCCTGATGCTATGAATTGCAGAGCTTTAAAAATGCACCAGTGTTTTTATATGACTGGAAATAAAATAGCAGTGTGTGGGGGGAAAAGATAAAATAGACTTTACTTATAATTCCATGCAGTGTATTTAAGAGTTGGTTGCTCACATTGTGAAGGGAGAAATAAGAATGAAATCTTAATGCTAATGCATTCTTATTACCAAAAGTATTGCAAAAAAGACCAAGAATGCTAAATTTTGTCATATTTATTAATAGAGAGAAGTGTGTTTTTCTTACATTAGGTATGATGATTCTATGATTCTGTAGTTATTTATATTGCACGTGGATCTTGTTTGATTACTTTTAATGTTTCCTGGTTATCTAATAATTTGAAATATCAAGCCACTCCTCTTCTGAAGTGTTGCAACTTAAATTTTACTCATCGTATATTTTATATCTTAATACAGTGATCTTGCTGGTGGTCCTGTTTTGCTCTTGAAGTGTTCAGACATATGCAATCTCACTAGTCTCTTAAGTTTTACTTCTTAGCTTATCACTTATTTTGAAGCTTGCTTATGCATCTTTAAGTACATGGGGGCAAAATCACTTTTGATATAAAATTTACCCCTGATTTTAAGTCTGTAGTTTTGTGAATTTGTAATTTCTCACCATAAACAGCAATAAGAATAATATTTAGACATTTAGGAAAGACATTTTCATGTTTATTTATGGCAAATATGTTCTGAGTAAACAATCCTCAGAAAGTGAGCATCATGAAATAATAGTTTACTAATTGTATTTCTGCTCATTCAGTGTGGATTTTTTTTTTAAATTATGCAGTCTCCTTTCTTTTTGCTTGCTATGCTAATGACTTCCCTGTCCTCTCCCATCAAACTATCCTGCTTCCTTCTTCCGTCTTTGGCTTTGGTGTACATGAAATATGAATACAGACGAAGGCCATTAAGCTATAGAACTTCATTCAGTGAAAAACTCTTCCAGAGGACAAGGGCAGCAGGACGTGCATCAAGGTATAAAGTGTTTGTAGAGCTTCAGATTTCCGAAGTTAAAATGTGTACAAAAGAAACAGTTTTGGCCATTTCTTGAACGAAAACAGAGTAAAGGGATTGGCTAAGTTAGCCTAAGATATTTTGTTTGTTACTTGTAGTACCTCAAGTATAGGACCTCAGGCAAAAGTGTTTCTTTGGTTGGTTGGTTTGTTTGTTTAAATATATATATTTAAGATATCTTGGAGTTTAAGTGATCATTTTCAAATTAGCATGACCAGTGACAATGTGTTATATGTTTAACAGCCGTGAGGGAAGCATTTGCAGATAGACAAAACTCACAGTTAAGAAATCCAGAAGGGGCTGTGTAGACAGTACTCAGACTTGCAGGTTATGAACCAAGTGATTTCCGACTTTGTTAATTTATGAATTGAAACTCTGTAACTTACTCTGGATACTCCTGGTCTTTTTCAAAAGAATATAGGATATCTTAGGTTAAATAATCCCCATTAGTACCAAATGAGCCTGTTTCAGTTTGCATCAAAGTCCAGTATGGGTTCTTACCTAACAGCAGTAAATTCTAAAACTGTCTAAATCCCTAAGCGCACAGCTTACAACCACAAAGCAGAGCCATATGTGAAGACAGTAGACTGCTCCCAAATGAATTTAAAATCCATTTTTTCTTTTTCTCACTGTAAGATTTCCAGTGTCTTTATACACTATAGATCCTAGGTGGTGCTTGCTTGTTCAAACTTGATGATAGCTAACCTTAAAACTGCATTATCATAATTCACTTAATCTGTGTCCCTTAATCATGATGTTTGCTCAAAATATGGAAGTAAAAATGACTGAAAAGAGATTCCATTTTTTAAGTTTTCAAACTTTAGAAAATATTTTCCAGTATTATAATCGGTCTTGCCATCGCCTTTCCCATCTAGTCAGCAGTTTGGAGTAGAAGTTATGCTTGCATGATATAAAACTAGAAAAGTGAGTCACAATGTTGTTTTCTCAGTTTAGTATATATCAATGTGTCATTGTGTATGTGCTGTTGAGTAATTTACAGTTCAAACTTTGTATAAGATCTAGAATACTTTAAAAGTAATAGTTTATATGCTACCTCTGTAACAACAGAATTTGTGTGGTTAGTTGGAACTGTGAGTAGGAAATTAATTGCAGTACCAACACAAGTGTCTTAGGTGAGTTCTTATTTAGCAAGTAAGTATGACCTTCACTAAGTAATTGGCTTGGTAATTGATCTGATAAAAAGAGATGGGGATCTAATGAGGTATCCTATGAATGGAAACAGTTGCTGAAATCTTTGCACCATTGACACCATATTTAAAGGAGTATGACTTCTGAATAATGGGCTGCTTTTGCTTTCATTTTGCATACTCAATTTTGCATTGTACTTGCTGAAAAACAGTTCTTAACATGACTACAGTTAGGTTCCCCTCACCCTTCTAGCTGAATGCATTACTTCGCCATGAATTCCTTAGTCTGCAATTTAGTAAATTCAGATTAATTTTCTTTAACTGAAAACTTCTCATGTTCCTTATTTCACAGGACAGTCAGATCTCTCTCACCGGACTAGTAACTGCTAACCTGACAGTTAGGGAACTTGCTGTTACTTCCTCATCAATATTCTTCAGTTTTTAAAGAGGAAGTTTCAAAAATTGATTGTTTTTGTTTCACAAAGTATAAAAATATTTTGTTTGTAATAAACTTATTTTATAATAAACTCAAACATAGATTATGTACATGTTTCATAGAAACAGTGTAGCTGAAAAGTGCATGCATATATTTGAATTAGCTGGAATAGTTTTTCTTTACCTTTTGTATGAGTTTAATAAAGAAATTACCTCTTACATACAGTCATTGAATTTACACTGATAGTGTTAGTTTTGGTGTAAGTATTGCATTAAAATCTTCAGGTGATTCAAATTTTTTTTATTAAAGGTCATTCTATTTTAATGGTCACATCTTGCTACAAAGTTTCTAAATTTCTCATTGGCTAATCTAAATAGGATTTCTCTCTAAAAATTACTTTAAAAATGCTGTTATGTTGTTTTAGTTTGATAACCTGTGCTACAACTATTAATTTTTTGTGACTTTTTTCAGGCTATAGTATAGTTTATTTCTGGAGTGCACTCTCAAAATTAAGTTTCTGAAGACAAAATATAGGGAGCAGATGCTGCAGACTGAATGCTGCAGACTCTATTGGTTTACAGGCTTAACTTCTCATAATCCCATTAAATTGAGGTTCACACAGTGAGAGATTTAAACTACAAATGAGATTACTGAGCTCAAAATTATCACAATCTGGGAAGTCTGAAAAATCATCAATCATTTGAAGTTAATCGTTGTACTGCCCTATGTAATGATAATGAAATATAAAAAGATGCCTACTTTTTTACTTTATTCCATTGAATAGTTGGTGTTCTTCTGTTTCTTAATACAGTCTATTTCCTTATGTAATTCAGCATAAATTTACTTTGATCACAGTTCTGTGCGTAAAGTCTGTCGAAGTAATGTTACTGCCTCCAAGAACTCTGAATTATTCATCCCAGTTACTGTTTAACATGACACTTACTTGAAAACATCCATAATAGCTCATATCTTCTTCCTGTGTGTGCACATGTGGTTATGTGTTTGTTCCAGATAAAAAACAATTTCTGAATCTTTGTGTATGTTTAGGCTTTTTTGAGCATTTAGCATTTAGATAAATGGAATTTTTATTGGTTCATTTCTGCACCAGACTTTTCATTTAGTTCTTAGCCTGTGTTTCTTCATTTTCCACCTTTCTTGCATTTCGTTTGCACTTGCAGTGTTTGTTACTCAGCTACCTTCTTACCTGCTCCTACTGAGAGATTCTTATGCTCAGTCTGTGTATTGCTTCTGGTCTGCTTTAGTTTGATTGTCTTCTGCCTTCTAATTTTAATGAACAGTGAGGCCTTTTGTTTTGAGGGCAGCATGACTTTACACAGATGTGAGATTAGTTGAAATAGTATGTATTTAGAGAGAAAAATAAGAGGAGACTTCATTTTCATTCGAATTATCAAGTTTTGCTTCATTAAAATTTAGAACTTGAAATATTTCAAGAGCTGGAAACAATGTTGTTGATTTAAATGGAAGCAGGACTGGGCTTGGATTTCACATCTGTATGCTCATACATATTTTAATATTATGGCAAATGTCACCTTAATGTTCAAAACTTTATTTACAGGAAATGTTATGCAGTGAAAGTAACATATATTCTAAGAAAAATATATAACTACAAAGCTGTTGAATAAATACGTCTTTTTTTTTTTTTTTATTTCTAGGCTCCTTAATCATTCAGTTTCAGTGACTGTGAGGAACAGGCTGAAGCAGCCAATGGAATCTGAAAAATGGTATTGATATACTTAAATGTGTCACAGCTTTCAATATTTCATTAATTTAATTTTTATATCTATTCTGGTTTATTGCTGCCATCTTCTGTCATGATGTTTTTAGCTCAAGATTAAATAGAAGCTACGCAAATAAGCTGCTTTCTTTCAGATTTCCAAAAAGAAAAAGTTCTTTTGAGCCTTTAGGAAAGTTGATGTTATCCAGAAACTAAATTATGGGTCTGATTGTGACAGCAATTCAAGTGCCTAAAGATAGGCATTCAGTGATGTTTTGGACATCCAGTTCCAGTCCAGAAGGGCATGTCTCCCATAGGTAACACTCCTGTGTGGAAGTGTTAGGTCCAGTGTTAGATAAAGTGGCACTGTAGCTGTGCTTAGGCATCTAAACTTTCCACCTTGGCAGTCTTTGTGTGCTCTTAAGAGCTGTTGGAAAAGTGTTAGGGGGAGTTCAGCCTGCAAAACAGGAGCTGTACTGTCATGCTCTTTTTTTTGAATTAAAAAACAAAATAGCAACAACAAAAACAGCAAACCACAAAACAACGACAAATAAAAGTACCCAGAGCCTTGTCTTTAGAAAACTGAGAAATCACAGCTTCCAGGGTGAGAGATAATTTAGCAAGTTTTCACCCGTCCCTCTGTTAAGGAATCCTAGATCAGTTCTTTTAATCACTTTGGTCAAGAAATAATCTATTTTCATTTTTAAGTTAAAGAAGGAGAGCTTACTGACAGCCTCCTAATGAGAACTCCATTTGATGGTTTGTTTGTTGTTGTTTTGTTGTTTTTTTTTTTTTTTTCCAGCTCCATACCCTTCTAAAATCTGTGGTTTCAAAAGCATCTGTATCTTCTTGTGTCCAGACCCTAGTTTGGCTGTAAATCTAGGAGACGAAAGCCATAACTGCTCTTAGTGTTGCTAGAGAGCACTAGAGCTGGTAGCAGCTCTCTACAGGTTCAGGTACACATCAGGAAAGCATTTGCTCAAACAGAAAAGGGACACAGTGTAGATATTTCAATGTGAGGCATCCTGTTTTAGCTGTCTTCTCTCTCATTGGTACCTGTGCTTTTAAAGAGCTAGTTGCTCCCACGTCCTGTGGTTATATGAACCATGCTGCAACTATTATTCATTTGCATTTGGAACTGTAATCAGTCCTGAATTACTTAACATACAGTTTCTGTTCTTTGAGGTGCTGTCACCCACCGTGGTGTATGGCCTTCATTTTATAGGGTGATCCAGGAAAGAATAAATCTACCTTTCCCTGTTTTGTTAATGAGACAAAAAGAGTTCTAAGACTTCAAACCAAACAAACAAAAAACCAAAACCAAGCAAAAAAACACCCCCCAAAAAAACCCCAACCCTTAATTTTGAGGTGTGCACACAAGACAGGGTAGATGTTGCAGGCTATTTGTTGTTTTATTGCACTGATTATAGATAGGAATCCGAACCACACACTGCATAAGGAACATACAAAGAGTACAAAGACCATCATATCCCTAAAGAATTTACACTTACAGAACATGTCATTGTTTAATAGATACATACGTATCAACACCCAAACTCATTTTATTGCAGCAGTTCCTGCAATCTCAACTGGGTTGTTTATCAAGCTATTTGATTTCCTATGCCTAACAGCTTTAAAAAGTAGTATTATCGGTTTGAGGCAAATAGAAAGAAAAAGGAAGGGAAAAGAATAGAAAGCAGCAGAAGCTGAGTGCCTGGCTGTTTTGCCTTTAGGATTTATTACAATTGCTCATGGTGTTATGTCCTCCTTACATTTAATACCCAGCTGTTAGTCTTTTGATACACTGCATAGCTTCTAAGCCAGCTATCACAATGTGGATGAAATGGTTGCTGGTTAGACGATAGAAGTTAATTTCACAGAAAGTTTTAGAAAGAAAAATTTGAAGTGACACCAAATGTAAACATTTTTATTTTCCTGAGAACCTTCAATAATCTCAGGTAGTCCATGTTCCAGAGTGTATTGTTGAGATTTTTTGCAGTTCTACTGTCCCATCTTTTTCCTTTCCCTACTGATCTTAAGCTTCTACTTTACTGTATAGAGCAAAGAGTGAAATGAAGCATGTGATCTTCCAGAAGTTTAAGAATAGATCTTCTGTCAGCTTTGAACAAAGTGTTTCATTGATTGCTTTGAGAAACAAAACAATGAAGGTGTGCTTACTAATTTAGAGATTACTATCTGGAAAGATCAACATGGTTAAGAAAGCTTTATCTGAATAAAGTGTGGTAGTGTGGAAGATCTATTGCCAGTGTGTGCTAAAGGAGAGTGAAATACGATTTGAGATTTTAGTCAAATGGTTATACTTTTTAGCCAAGTGACATTCTTATAAGGGTTGAAAAAAATACTGTAGTGCTGCAGAGAAGCTGTTTACAAGTGTTCACTTTTTTGATACTTCAGAGTAACTTGGTTTTAAAGTACACAGAAAAGTAGTACATTTCATAATGCCTCTCATCTTAATTTTTAGTGTCTCAGTGGATGAAGTGAATTCTCCAGTGTTCCCATACAGCTGGCAGGTAAGTACTCAAATGTAAGTGTGGTGGAGTCACATTTGAACGATTTTTGTTGTTGTTGGGTGTTTTTTTTGTTTTCTGTTTCTGGTGGAAAACTTATACTTTCATATGGTTGCTTACACACATACTTATTGTATGTAGGTAATTGTGGTGGAAAATAGAAAAGCTGTGAAGAACTTATGCTTCACGATAATTTGGCTTGTATGTCAAATTATGGAGGCCTTTTGTTTTAAGAGTACATGGTACTAGCTTTAAGATCTTGAAACTAATGAAACATAAGTTTTACTTCCGTGGTTTTAGTATTTCTTTACATAAAAATGTTATTGCCTCCCCACAATATTATTTTTATTTTTGTTTTTTTTTAATTTTGAAAGGATTTGAATTGTGTAGGTCTGTCATTCCCCATACTTCACTGAGAAACTTGCATGATACAATAAAATTGCAGTGAAACTGTAGAGGGTGCTTTTAAATTGTTTTAGATTTTAATCCATCGGGTATTTGCAACTGTTTGAAATGGCTTGATATTCTAATATGAAGAAAAAGCTGGAAATATGATTTTAGCCTTACTAAATGGTCTCTTTAGATGGTTTGCCTTCAGTTTTCATAGACATATTCGTACATGTTCATTGTTATTTTAAGAATAAATCTGCTTTAGCTGTCACTTCAGAACACCTTGCAAAATACAATCCTTCGAAAGAGAGATTTCTCTTACAGGTAGTCAATGTATATAATCTCTTAGATAGGAACAGCAGACAAATACTTAAATTGCCTTGTTTGTAGCCATCTTTTTCCTGTGCAATGACTATTCGGATTGAGAAGTGTGCTAGTGGCTAACCACGCTTCTGGGTTTTTTTGAGGTTATTTATGGCAGCCTTAGGTGGCTTCCCAACACACCTGCAAAAATTAGGCTCAATGCAGGAAAGGGTGTTGTTTTCTTAAGAATAGTTTCATAGATCCTTTCTCTTCTTTGTTTTAGGATTTTAAAGGAAACAAGTGATTTCTACCAGAATCGCCATTAAGACTGATAATACTTCCATGTTATAAAGCTAGATTGTGAGAGGCAAAGAATTCATAATTATAGTTCATAATAATTTCTGTTAATACACACAAGTTGTATTTACCTACTATGTAAAAATATTTCTGAACCTTGTAGCCACAGGAAAGTCAGAAGGATTCAGTGGATGAGCAGCATTGGCCAGAAACACAGCCAGTGATTTGGC
>VZZY01006548.1:173347-288712 GCA_013400335.1 Eurystomus gularis | reverse complement strand
TGGAGTAGAGGGGGAGAATCGCCCCCTNAGTAGAGGGGGAGAATTGCCTCCTATGCTTTTCTTGATGCAGCCTAGGATACGATTAGCTTGCTGGGCTGCAAGTGTACGCTGACAGCTCATGTTGAGCTTCTTGTCCACCAGTACCCTCAAGTCCTTTTCTTCAGGGCTGCTCTCAAGCCAGTCACTGCCCAGCCTATATCGGTGCTTGGGATTGCCCCAACCCAGATGCAGGACAAAATACAAGTGTCTTGTGTCTGTCTATGGCTGGATGCTCCTGTGAAATAAAACAAGTCTAGAGATCAGCTGAGGGCTGGACCAAATTCTTCATAGGACCAAAAATCTTCCCCTTTTTGATATCCAGAGCACCTGATTGTTGAAGTCGCATAGAAAGGAAGACTACCTCATGCAAGGTAGCCATGGTCCTCATGTATTTGGAGCATATTTTTGAGCATAGTGCACACTTCAGCGTATTGAGTCTCACAGGTTTACTTCCTAAGGAAGGAAGAATATTTTTTCCCTTTATTTAATGGAAGTGTAAGTGTTAAGTGATGTCTCATTTCCCACCAAAAGTCTAGCTGAGCAAGGAATTAGTCATTTACTTTCCAAATATCTAGCTGGTAGCACTGTCTAGTGACCCAACCATCTCTGCCCACAATCAGGCCAAGTAATGATTCATACGAGTGGGAATGTGCTCTCCACAATCAGAGCAAGGGGGGACTCCGTCCATGGGATGGCAACTGAAACTGTCCAATCAATTTCCCATCAACTATTAGAAGATTAAGGAATAGTTTAAATTCATCCAGTGAGTTTAAAAGTGCCAGGGACTGTATTTCACTGACATTTGCAGAGCCAGCCCTTCTGTATTCTGTTGTCCAGGAGACACTGACATAAAAATAGTAGGTTTGTGCTTTGGTAGCTTTGGTATCTCCAACTGTCTGCCCCACAGGCCCACTCTCTGTACTGGTAGGGAGCAGGCACTGGTAGGTCTCCAGCCTTCCTATTGTCTTCTTCCAGGGTAATATATGCTGCATAGCTGAGGGGCAGCCTCTAGCTTTATAGCTCTTTCATGCTAGTTGATAAAAGACCAATTTATGTCCTTCCTACTTGTAGTAGCTGGCTAAAAATAGCAGTAAAAAAGTGTAGAGTGCTGTTAGTCCTGGGTGGTGTGCTAATTAGTTCTTTGCTAACTCTATTGCTGGCAATGATTATTGTCGAGTAATTACAGGTTTCCTATGAATCTGGCTTCCATTTGCTCTGTGGTGTAACAAGAGTAAGGAAATGAGAAGTGCCAGTACTATGGATACCCAGTGTTATTTCTGCCATAGCAGAATTTTGTATTATAGGCAACAGTTATCCTGTACAATGGTTTTAATTGCTGGAAACAGACCTAGGTGAGCTGTGGAATGGAAAACCAGTATTTTCACTGCATTGAAAGTCTGTTCTCTTCTTGAAGGAGCACATAAAACCCCCACGGCTTTCTATTAAAAAATGTATGGAAAGGAAACTAGAGACTTCTGCCAAAATGCTAAAAATAATAACTATACCAACATAGCCAAGTTGTCTGTTCCTTCCTCCCTCCAGTATGAATGAGTAAATGTTTATGTACAGCTATCATGTAGGAATTGCTTTAGCTTGATTTCTGCATGTTGCTCTGTAGCCATATGGACTGCAGCTTTCATTGTAAAAGGAACTGAAAAAAAAATCCAATTATTTGTGTGAAGCAAAATCCTGCAAGTGTTTTAGTTCAGAAATCCAAAACCTTTTTGTTCATTGGTAAAACTGTTTGCTCTGTAATCTTCCCTTTGGGTTTTCAAAGTGTGTTTAGATATGTATGTGCCGAAGTGTATAGAAAGTATCTGCAGGTAGTAGAAGGCAAGATCAGGTATACCGGAGTCAAAGATGTGTGAGGAGGCAAATCAGAGTTAAACACTTCAAACATCTTTGAAGATCTGCACCCTGCCAGTTAGAAACTTTAAAAATCCTTAAAATTCTGGCCTTTGAGTTCATTACTTCGATATTAAAAGTTATCTGTAACTATTCAGTAAAATTAACCAAAATTTCCATCATGTGGTGGGTGATGGAAACTGTCTGAACAGCTGTCTGAACAGTACCTCCATGCTACAGTAAAAAAGAACCTTTAATTTGACTTTCCCACATTTATTCTGTGTCTGAGAGAAGTGTTTGGACGGCACTTTCATAAAAACAGATGCCTTTGTGAAGATAGAGTGAGGAAAGATTTTCTTTTTTTAGTAAGCGAGCAATTGTTTCCTGCAATCTCTTTGTTTTTCTCATTACTCTATGAAGATCAACATACAGCCATGTAATTAGTGGCTCTGGATTAGATCACGCTGAAATACACACTAGTGTGACTCCACTGTTTTTACAGCACTGCACAGTCAAAGCAAAGGGTAAAATTTAGTTCACAATAACATCTTTATGAAAGCATATGCTATTTCTTCAATTACTTAAATAATTTTAAAAAGTAGTAGAACCATCAAACAATGGAGGTCATCTAGTCCAACCCCAGCTCATGGCAGAGCCAGCTTATTACATCACATCTGGAGCTGACACAGGGTCAATCCAAATCCAAAAAGGAAGATGGACCAAGTTTACAATATCCAGTTAAAGAAAATTATATTTGTGCTTAGTATTAACTTGCTGATTTTTCCTTTCTTCGTACAGTGATAAGAAGACATCCTGGCAGCTCTCATTCATAATATTCTTGTAGTAAATAGCAGCTGGAAAAAAGTGTTAAACCGATACAAGTGTTTGATATCTAATCCTCTCAGAAATAATAATCATAAAAAAGTAGATATCCACAAATTATGTTAACCTGAGTTTTATAAATGATTTTTCCCTGCTGTCTTGAGGCATGATGAAATGCTAATAATGCTGATATAATTCAATGCTAATAATTACGCTATGGCTGTGAATCAGAAAAAGTCATCTGGGTTTGCTCAGGACAATGCCAGCCCTCATGTTACTGGGTTGTATGTAGAGGACAGCTTCTTCCAAACTGCATGAACAAATGACATTCTGCTGTTTGGAGTTTAATTTTTTCAGAAGAATTAGACAGGACATCTTTTTCAGAAAGAGCTAGTAAAGAAACAGGAGGATCTAAAGGCAGATCTCCTTGTAGTGTTAATCAGCTGGTAACGGCAGATAATCCTGATAACACCAGGTGGGAGCTCAGTGCTTCGTTGCAATCACTGTGCACAAGCCATGGATTAAAACCCCTCTCTTGAATATTTGAGCTCTTCTGTATATGCTGTATTTTATCAATGTTTCTTGCGCTACAAATTACTCATCTCACACAAAACTCCAGAAGGAAGTGTTTTAATCTTAATTTATGATAAACAAGAACTGAGAAGTCTTTTTTATTAATACATCAAAGTGTTATCTCCAAAGGGTATTGGTTTCCTGTTAGTGTTCAGTGTTTAATATAAATTCACAGCATGAAGACCACCTTGGATGGGTAGAGATTCTCTGATGTATATCTAATTGCTCACATGTAATTTGAACATCTACAGCACATGAAGGGTATAATCAAAGAATAATTAACATGTTGATAAGGAATTATGTTTTATTCTACTTACCTGCATAATTCCGAGGGAAAGTTTACGATAACAACATCTATTTTTTGGGATATTGTTTACATTTACAGTCAAAATTACAACATGAAGCATTCTCCTACATTCCATACTGCCTTTCATCTGACGAACTCAAATTGCTGCCTGACCAATTAGCTTCAGTACTGCACACATGCAAACCACGTTGGGTATTGTGGAAAAACTAAGTGAGGCACTGAAGTCTGAAACTTGACCTCTGGTTTAGGATGCTGAGCTTGAAAACCCTGACTTACAGAGACATTAAATCTCTGTCTTTAATTGGAGTTAAAAGCACCCATGAGAGCTGAAACTAATGCTCAGACCAGCACTACATCCTCTTGGGAGGCCTCTGAATGTTAGGCCACTCCAGAGACCTTGTGCATCTTGTATGCAGCTTGAATTCAAGCTGTCTGCAAATCTCCCCAAGCCTTGCAGGAGATGACATTTTCAAAACCTTGCGAGGACGGAGGGTAGATGCAAGCTGTATGTAGTGGGATCCATCTGCTGCATCTAAATTCAAACCAGATCTCAAGGGCAGAGTACCAGACCAAACACCTTGTGCAGTTTATGTGAGCTGAAGAAACATACCTTGTGTACAGATTGGAGAATTTACTGCTCCTTTAGTTAAAGTATTAGCAATCTAATCACAGAGTTAGTCCAGATACAAAGATAGTAACACCTGTAATTCCAAGTATAAAGTTATGGCAAGCTTCTAGGAGTGGTACAGTTGAAATTGAAACGTATATACTTCCTATTAGCTACATCTCTCCCTGCTGTTATGCTTACCCTTCCTATGACTCTCTGTGCCCTAGAATCAGTGGTGCTAGTCTTCCCCAAGAAGAAAAGGAGTGTAAAGGAGCTTACAGGAAGTCTTCATCTGAAATTCTGCACTAGGAGAAATATGTTGTTGCTGGTGGAGATATTTTTCTCCTCACTGTTGAGTCAGTTTAGGGTTATTTTTACACATTTGCTGAAATAGGCACAGAGTCGCAGAATGGTTGAGGTAGGAGGGGATGTCTGGTGGTCATCTTGTCCAATCACACTGCCTAAGCAAGGCCACCTACAAGCAAGGCTGAGTAAGACCAGGTCCAGATGACTTTTGAATATCTCCAAGGATGAAGCCTCCACCACCTCCCTGAGCAACATATACCAGTGCTTGGTCACCCTCATAGCAAAAAAGTGTTTCCTGATGTGCAGATGGAGCTTCCTGTGTTTCAGCGTGTGACCCTTGCCTGTCACTGGGCACCACTGAGAAGATCCTGACTCTGCCCTATTTGCACACTCCTTTCAGGTCTTTATACAAATAGATGAGATCCCCTGAGATTTCTCTTCCACAGGCAGAACAGTCCCATCCGTCTCAGCCTCTCCTCATCTGTCAGACACTCCAGTCCTTTAATCATCCTTGTAGCACTGTGCTGGACTCACTCCAGTAAATCTCTATCTTCCTGTTACTGAGTACTGAGCAGAGAGGAAGGATCACCTCCCTTGACCTGCTGGCAACACTCCTGCTAATGCAGCCAATCATGCTGTCTGCCTTCTTTGTCAGAAGGGTACATTGCTACATCATTATCAAGTTGGTGTCCACCAGACCCCCAGGTTCTTTCCTGCAAAGCTGCTTTGCAGCATGTGGGCCACTCACTTGCTCTTTCACTCTTCAAAAATAGTAATCCAATAGAAGATATATAACACAAACATAAAACATGAATAGATACATATAGCTACGGTGTTTCAATGACTGCTTGTTAATAATATCAATTAGTTACGGAACTATCAATGGTACATTGTAAAAATCCCTTTATAGCATGTCTGGGTGGCAAGTGAACATACACTTGAAGGTTCACTAAATACCAGCTGGACTGAACATTTCCCTTTTCAGTAACAGCTCAGAAGCTGTTTTGGTCTTCAGGCCACTCTTTGGTCCACGACATACATAAGTTTAGATGCTGCCTAGATCTCTTAACCTGGGAATCCAAAAGCAGAAACTCATAAAGTAAGAGTCTGTTTTCAAAATTTGGCCCATTGTGACTCTGTGAGTCACCAGAATTTTAAAAATAGATCCCAAGGGATGAGATTGTTACCTCTTCTCTACCTATTTGATAATGTTCCTTCCACATTAAAAATTTATATTATATTGTAGTCTTTATATATATAAAGACTCACATTTTCCAGACCTTGATCCAAACACATTTTTTCAGTGGATGTACAGTGCTCATGTGTCAAAAGCCCTGTTAATTCTCAAGTCAGCAGTGCTCAGCTTTTGAACAGCAGGCCAAGTAGATGGGAAGGGCAGCATGGTATTGAAGAATGGCTGGGTGGTACTCTGTCCTCCAAGTCTGTGCTGAGCCAACACTCATGGGGGCTGTTGGAAGGCAAGAAAAGGAATATAAATCCTCATGGGGAAGGGGGAGGATGTGAAGGGAATCAAGCTCTTAATCACTTCTGCCCATTAGCCATACCAGAGTATTTTTCCTAAGACTAGAGGGAGGAGAGCCTGGTGTCCTTGTCAGCTTCCAATATATATATATTATTTGAATTTTATCTATCTCATGAATCCGGTTAGTAGTTTCAGCTGGATAAAGTATTCTCCTTGTTTCTTGTCATAAACTGCTGCAGCGTTCTTTTATGTAGCTGCCACATTTCATCCTAATGCAGCTGCATTTCACCCAGGGATGAAGTGATCCCTATATATAACTTTTGCATCAGTTTTTATAACCATTTAAAGTGCCTCCAGATGAGATGTGGGACGCAAGCTATTGTTTTATTAGTGTCATCACAAAGTGCTGCATTGTACAAATCAATTGTAAGCTAAGGAGAAAAGTGGTTTTGAAGTGATACTTGAATATAGGAAGACATTTTTGGTGTTAGGAAGGATTTTAAATCCTGTTTCAGGAATTTAAAAGGAAAATGGCAAAAAAAAAAGGAACCAAACTGGTGTGGAGCAAAGTTGTATAAACTGAGTGGACATGTGGTACAGTAAGTAGCAAAAATGTCAGAGAAATGAATGGCAAAAGATTAGTTTCAAGTGACTTCAGAGTAGAAGACATGGAAAAGGAGAAAGATAAACCAGCAGTAAATAGAAATGATCATGATGAAAAGTACAACCAAAGACCTTAAGAGTACACTCAAAGGTTAAGAACCAAATCTCTTTTTTATCATATAGCTGACCTGTGTAACCCGGATGTGACTTTTCAGCATAGAATCATAGAATCCTCTAGGTTGGAAAAGACCTTTAAGATCGTTGATATCCCTGCTCTACCAAGTCTGCTGCTAAACCATGTCCCTAAGCACCACCTCTGCACAGCTTTTAAATGCATCCAAGGATTTCAACCACTTCCCTGGGCAGCCTGTTCCAGTGCTTGACAGCCCTTTAGTGAAAATTTTTTTCCTATTGTCCAGCCTAAACCTCACCTGGTGCAACCTGTGGCCATTTCCTCCTTTCCTATCACTTGTTACTTGTAAGAAGAGACCAGCACCCACCTCTCTAGAACCTCTTTTAATGTAGCTGTAGAGAGCAATGAGGTCTCCCCTGTCCCATCAGTTGGCACTAGTAAATGTCTTTGCTGTGTTATTAATGTTATGTCTGAGACTTTCAAAAGTTAAGGTGGCTTGGTGTCCAAATTTCATTCCATTCTCATGTTTAGGTGCCTGATTATGCTGAACACCCTGTACCTTAGCATGGAATGTTACTTAGAAGTCTACATAATGGGATCATTCCCTGGGGAACCAATTTTATGCTAAAGACTCTTAGGGACACTGCTGGCTGCCTGGAAGGGTGGCTAGTTACTCTGAATTGGGAGTCCCTCAGGTTATTTCTTGCTCTTGAGGTCTTTATGTGTCCCTGCTGGCTTGTTGTGCTGGCTGCTTCAGTGGCCCCCGCAAGTCACCTCTCAACTTAAGGAGCTTGTGGAGTGTAGCACGTACAAAGGTCTCCCTTACACTGCAAATTGTTAGTGTTGTCCCTGTTGTTGCAATGCTGTTTGCATAGCTGGCTTCAAGTTATTTGCATGAGGAAAATCATTGTGCTGTATACCTAGCTCTGAGGAGATCTAGATGTAAAAAATACTAATACAGACACTGTTCCCAGATGATGAACCTGCCGTAAATCTCAGGCCTACCGGTTTTACCAGTATTCCATTTTTTAGGAAAGGGATTCAGCATAATCCTTTTGCCGAAAGGGGACTTAGGTTCCTAAGTCCTTGCTGGAATAAACACCTTTCTTCTTGGGAAATGCAGCCTTACTCAAGATAAAAGGCTGACGAGAAGTCTCCCAGCTGGGCTCAGCAGAATTTGGTTGTATTAGGAATCAAATCAATTGTTGCAGTGGCTGAAAGAAACATTTTATATAGTCCCAGACTATGTCTGAGCAATAGAAATGTCAGTAGCCCAAAAGGAAATACTATGTAAGGGGTCATCTAATCAGGAAAAAATAATCTCATAACCCTGTCTTCAGTTTGGTTTCATTTATTCCATTCTGGAGAATCCCTTTCCAAATCTGTGGTGGTAAGCAGTGAGTAGTCAGATAAGACTCCAGCTCAGTTTTGAGCCCACTCATCTCCTGATCTCAGTGTTCTTTGGCAATGAATTTTATAGATTTTATTAAAAATAATACTTTATCAGTGCAGATTGCCTTCCTTCTTTTTCATTCCTCTCTTTTCATTAATCTCCCTGTCCTTGTGCTACAAGGTAGAGTGAATATACGTTCCCAATTTCCTATTTTTGTATTACCCCTGATTTTGTACCCTTTTATCATAACCCTTCGTTATTCATCTGCTCTCCAAGGTAAACAGTCCCAATCTTTTAATCTCTCGGCATATAAAATTTTTTTTCATGTCCATAAATAATCATGCTTCTCACTTTCAACTTTTCCAAAAAGTCAGACCATGAATGGACATCATCTGACTATTATTCACCAAGTATAAAGAATTACACATAAAGAAACTACTTGTGAGCTTAAAAGGATCTTTTTCTATTGACATTTGAATTATGTTCAGCCACAGTAGTTTAAAAGGTCCATATTTTATTGTATTATTACTAGTACCACAATACTCTGCAAGAGCTTAAGGTCTGTTAAAATAACACTTTGACAGCTTTATTTGTTCCTTGCTTACAAAACATATCCTTGCCTCTACTAGTAATTATATGGCATGATATAAAATAATTCCAATGAAATTCCACTTTTGAAAACCTTATTATCAGGATTTATTGAAGAGTATGCACCATAGTGTAGTAAAATCATATAAATTCATTGTATGTTTATGTTTTATTTTATTTATGATACATTTGTACTATAAATGGTAATTTTATGGGTGCATGATACAATTACCTATACATTATTATTGGAATTCTTCTGGAAAAGTCCTACGGAGTGGAAGGGAATGGGGTAAACCATTAGACCTCTACCTAAAAGCACTCCCTCAAATGGAGTTCTCAGGAAATTATGCTTAAAGCCTAAATAATTTCAGAGACACCAATATCCTTTGCACAAAAATTTATACCATCCTATAAATCAAACTTTAGAATTTTCCATTTTAAAGAATTCTTTTGGGTACAATGCAACATGAAAGGTTGCAGAAAGTTGTATCTGTCTTTATTAAGTTGCATAGGAGTTTTTCCTTAGGGAATATGAGAAGTTTGTATTTTTCCATTATCTACACCAACCTTCTTGCCATAGAGAAGCAAGATGATAGTCTGGTGGTGAAGGTAATTAACGTGTTCCATGCAAGCTATAGATGTGAGCCTCTATTTTGACGTGAATTTCCTGTGCGACCTTGGAAGGTCATCTTTTCTTATGTTTACAAATATTTTCCTGTTCTTTACAATTTGGCACCTTTATCCTACTGTAGTCTGATTTCTTAGCTCTGAAGTAGCTTTGCAAATGCCATTCACTGTAAACCTATCAGCCTTTAGTGTTACATAGTAGCTGAGTGACAATGGAGTGATGGGTTTAGGTATCAGAAATACAGGATTTGGTCTGTCCAGATGAGATTTCTAAGGGTATTAGTACCAAAGGGATGGCATAGATATGTTTTTATGGGCAATTAAAGGAGTCAGGCACCCAGTTCCCACCAACCATATCTCTAACCTGTTTATATACTTCTGAAGTGCTTTAAATCCTCATCTATAAAATAAGAGTTACACAGATAAGTATCCAAAAAACTATGAGATGTAGGGGCAGGAGAGTAATGGTGGCCATTGAAGTATCTCAGACTGGGCTGCAAGAAGAAGCTGAAATGCACTACAGCTGTTCTCATACAGTTACAGCCTGACCTGAGCTTTCCTACAGATCCCATCTGCCCTCATGAATGCTCTTCTGGGAAGACATCAGGGTGGTGACATGACTTGTTGGTGACATGGCAGGTGTATGAGACACAAGGGATACATCAAGACCAGTGAGGCAAGGCTGATGCTCTCCCACAGTGTCCACAGCTGCCTTGAGCATGCTTCAGATGTAAGACACAATCAAAGTTTCCTCCCAAGGATTATTCTCTGGTTCACCTTCTACACAGGTCTATGGCAGCTCCTGAGAGTAAAAGGTGTTATTGAACCCAGGGTTGAGCTGAGTCTCCAAACTGACCCTAAAATGCCAGACAGATGTTGTTCTGGAAGATGCAGTACAAACTCTGTCATCCCAACAGTTTTCGTCCTCTCAAAGGAGAGAGTAAAGCAAGGACCAGAAGTTTATGTAAAGCACAGCACCAAACTAACCACCTGCAAACCCTGTGAGCTGTAACTAAGCTGTTTCTCTACACCCAAATAAGGCTTGGAAGAGTGAGACCTCTTCTTCGTAACAGACCGGCTTGGAATGGCCACTGGAGCTCACTGATGTGGCTGCACAGCAAAATACACTTGTTTCCAGTGACTTGATTAATCGTTTTCTCTAACACTCCCAAATATTTTATCTTAAGTCTAGTAAATTAGATTTAAGTAGAGAGCAATATAGGGGGAATAAAAAAGTAAGCATAAACAGTGATTTATTACAGACAGATGAATAATCATGGTTGTCACATAAAGTTGGCATAAACAAAATAGATGGAGTAATTATGTGCTTTATTTATTGTAGTTGCTCTTTCATTCACTGCATTGTGCAAATGGGTATCTGAATCTTAAATAAAAAATATAGTTTAAAAAAAAGGGAGAAACATCAAAATAGAAGTGACAGAGGGAGAGTGGCAGAAAGGCAGAAACGTGATAAAATGCAGATGTGTAGGCAGGAAGAGGGAAAGGATGGTAATATCTAGGTCTTAGCACCAGTATTTGTGGACAGCGATAAGGTCCCAAGCTAGAAAACTGATTTATTTACATTATTTTGTCAACAGAGCCATTTTCTCCAAACGTCTTTGTAGGCAGCTCTCCTGCTTTCTTTCACGTGAGGAAGGACCTTCCCAGCGGTTTGGTTTTCTTGGGCTCGTTAAAATGCAGCTAATGTGGACTAAACAAGACCCATTGGGGATCTGGATCAGCTGGATAATCCAACAGCAGACCAATCCCAGTTTGGGGGGTTAGTTTTCTGCCAGTTTAGGGAGTTGAGCTAGATCTCTGAAGGGTTAGCCAGAAGCTGGTGTGGCACAAAGTGAGGCAGGAGAAGGAGCCAGCTAACATGGGGTAGGCAGAACAGGATGTCCCCTTTGGTGGCAGCTAGCTGCTGCAGTCTTCCTCTAGGGTTGGGCACCATTGAAGCAGTTTGTGGAGAATCAGAGAAAGTAATGGAAGCGAGAGAAAGACTGCAAGCAACTGTCTCCATTTCAGTCCCAGAATAGCCAGAGCACCCACATGGTCTGTGGGAGACAAGTTCAAACCTGCTTAACACTAAAGATGGACTCAAAGCCAAGTCCCAACTGTGCTCTGAACATTTATCATGTTTCGTGGGTGAACCTCTCTCTCCTTATTCATTCCCCTTACATCCTAAATAAATTTAAAAATGGAGCAGGGATTTGCACTTCAGTCTCTGCTGTGCAATATATTCTTTGGTCTACTCTATCAGTGTCTCAGGTAAACATTTAATTTAATACACAGTGGGACAACTCTAGGAGGAAAGATTAAGATACAATGCCATGGTGCAGGGGGGAAGATGGCTTGGCTGATTAAAGAGGTGTGTGACAAGGATTTAAGTCCCTGCTTGCATATGGACACTGGAAGGTTTTGGTGAAGCAGGGGCAACTTCTTGTGGTGCCTCTGGGGCGAGATGCAAGGAAGGTCAGCAGCAACGTGTGTGCACAGGGGACTTCGGACGTAAATCTTAGGAAGAGCTGGTAGATGAGGGGGATATGGAGGCCACAAGGATATCATCATCTTCATCTCCCCAGAAATGTGGCGCGAGGGCTTTTGTATGTATGAATCTCACTTGTAACTTGTTACTGGTAGAAAAGTGAAATGAAAAAGAGAAACTAGTTTCCTGTCAAGCTTCAACTAAAACCTTAAAAAAAACCCTGACAATTCAAGTACTGTGAGACATACTGATGCTTGTCAATACTCGTGACTGAATTATTACCTAGCCTTAATGATTGTCATTAACCGCTGTCCAAGCAAGTGGAAAGCAGTAAGTGAATTATACCTGACTTTTTTTCTGTCAGCAAAGCAGGGCAGTCATGCATAAGGACAAATCCACCATCAGGTGCACTGTGGTGAGCAGCCTTTTGGTCATGCCAAGGGGATCTGCTTGTGGGTTGGTGGTGGCTCGCATGCTTCTGGGAGGAGCTGTGGCTCCTTCCAGTCTTGAGCACAAAGCTATGAGCCATGTCCTGTCTCAAAGTCACTCTTCTCAGTGTGGAAACCCTTATCTGTGCTCTTGACAAGCTGCCTTGGAGCCACCTGTGAAAACATGTAGTTTTTCAGGTCCTTCAGGGTTGCGCTAAGACAGTGCAGCTTCTGTGGGCTGGTTCAGCCCCCTGCATTAGCCTGCACATGGGAACAGAACTGGGCAAACACTGCCAAAAATATTTCTGCAACCCTTCATCGACAGCTTCAGTGAGGTCTTTTTGGTGCTATACTCATCCCTTCTAGCAGTGTCTTCACCGAAGGTTAACTAGCAAGTAACAAAAAGTGAATATTAGAGTATATGCACAGAAAGAGGAGGTTAAACGGAGCATCTCAAATAATGTTTTAAGCATTACAATATCCTGTAATGAAAGCCTCTGTATTGCATTCTGAACTGTAACTTGGATGCCATGCCCGGAGTGAGATAATATAAATCACCTTTGGGGTCTGCTGTACAAATGGCCGGAGGGGAATGGCTGGAACAGGTGCCTTTGGACAATGGAATTACACTCCTATGAGCAAAGTCATCTTTTTGGCTGGACCAGCAGCACATTGCACTTCTCTTCCTCTGCAGTCTTATGAATAAGACCAAAAAGGAGAGGGACATATGGGAGGGAACTGGCATCATTCAGAAAATTAGAATACTCCCCATAGGGGCCTTCATGGAGGAGACTGAGTCAAAGTTTTGAAGGCAGAAGTTAATCAATCCATCATTTTGTGACTGGTTGCCGTGTGTTACAAACAGCCTCATTAAAAAATAAAATAAAATAAAATAAAATAAAACCAAAAACAAACCCCACCAAACCAAAACAACCTTCAAAAAACCAAAACCCCCCAAAAGGGTGAGATTTAGTTCCTTGCTTATTCCCTGCAATTATTCACCCATGCAACCCGAGATTTTTTAGATCTGACTTGGGCTGCAGGAGGATTCCTCAGCAAGCTCCTTGAGCAGCCAACTGCAAAAAACATTGAAATATGATAAGCGTATGAGAGCATTAATAGTAGCATTCTCCATCACCCACAGCCTCTGTTAGTTGTTCTTCCAGGCCAGATGAACCTATAATGTACGTACAGCTGTTCTGAGTTGTAAAATACATTTTGAAATGGGATTGATTCATCTGTGTTTCATGAGACTGAAGTAAGCAAAAGAAAAAAGTATAGACTTGTCTTTTTTCCAAGCGTTTAATAAAAATATTCAGTCTCACTGGAACATAATAGAGATGTGCTTTCAGCACACAGATGTGCAGTAGTGAGAGCCACGTTTTATGTAAGCTGCTCATTCTGTTGTGCAGTGTTAGGAACTGAATGTACTTTCATACTCCGTTTTTTGGCCTTGACATGAACTAATGTCAAAGCAAATGAAGACCTGGTGGTAAATCCTTTTCAGCACTGCTAATGATTGCAGCCATTGCAAAGCTGTTACTGGCTGTCTCCTCATCTTTGGAAAACTGGTCTTTTGATTCATAGATCTTGTTTTCTGAATTTTGATTTCTGCAACAAAATTTGCTGGCATGACTCGGTATTTAGAGGAGCAGAAAGGTGTGTGTGTCACATACTGCAAAGTACATTCAAAGCAGTTTTTATGGTGAGCTTCAGTGGGTGAAGTCATTAGGGGTGTAATGAGTGAACAGAATTACATGGGGAAAAATTTACACCAGCATCTCCTATCTATAAAAATGCATTTTAGTAGAAAACGGATTTACAAGTGGAATTTTTTACATGCAAGGCAGAACATGCAGAAGAGCAACTGAGCCTGATTTTTTTTTTCCAGTTTCACTGCTTGTTTTATATTTAGGGTTTTGTATAATGGCTGCCTAGATTTTACAACTACAAATGTGCCAAAACCCGTGACTGGTTCATTCAGGTTGAATAATAAGCAACATAAAATATGTACTTTCTCCAACACCTGCACAATCCATTCCTTAGTATTTTGCAAATGTAGGAGGTGCAGATCCGTGTTTTGACTTCAATCTTCTAACTAAAACTGTTCAAGTGGTAGAGCCTGATGTAGATCTGGGCAGTAAGGAGATGTTGCCCAGGTTTCCCCAGCAAGCCACATGTATCTGGGTGAGCCTCTATTTTCAGTTTTTCCTCCAGCTGCCCTTCTGAGCAGCTGCACATGCAGGCACACTGCTTTCCATAAAATGAGCCCATGGAGCTTGGTAAAAAAATGAGGCACCCTACTGTCCACATGCAGCAGTCATCACAGATGTTGGGTGCCTAACCGTGTGTTTGACTGCTGGAGAGTGCACAGAGTCTGTTGTGCTAGAAACACCTCAAAAAATATTCTCTGGTTTTGTGTAGCTGACATTTATTTACTGCTGCTTTAGTAATTGCACAGGGTGGATCTGCCCCTCCTGTGCAAAAAGCTTTAGACCTTGAGAAGCGAAGGCTTAGGGGAGACTTTATAATCATGTACCAGTACATAAAGAGTGGCTAACAAGAAGATGGAGACTCCCTTTTTAGAAGGAGTTATCAAAAAAACAAGGGGTAATGGGTACAAATTACTCTAGGGGAGATTCCTATTGGACTCCAGAAGAAAAGTTTTCAACATGAGAACAATTAGACATTGGAATAATCTCCCAAAGGAAGTGGTGGATTCCCCTGCATTGGACAGTTTTAAGATTCAGCTTGATAGGGTGCTGGGCCATCTCATTTAAACTGTATTTTTACCTAAAAAGGTTGGATCCTTGAGGTCCCTTCCAAACTAGTATTCTATTATTTTATGATTCTTACGTTGTCCTCCTCTTGAACGTGACTTTCTTCCATGCCATCATGCTCACCTGTCTCTACTGTCACCTCCAAAATAAGGAGGGACTATTCTCCCGTCCAGCTGATGATTCCTCCACCTCTTCCATAGGGGTAGAATACATCTCACCTGTTTGAAAGGGGAACCCTCATCCAGCATCAGCTGTGTCCATATCTCTAAATAGTGGAGAGGCAGGGACAAGATGACTCAGACCGATTCCTCTCCTCACTGCTGAGTACTAGCCTCCTCAAGAAAAGATTTGTCTTGATAGATAACTGGAACAGTCCAAAACAGGCCTGGAAGTGGATCAGAATTAAAAAGTGAGCAAACTAGGGTGCAGTGCTTGAAGCTACTGCCTGTATCTATTTCATTAAGCTGCACAGACATACTGGTAGCTGTTTATCCTCCCTCTGTTAGCAGCCACAAGAGAAAAGCATTGTCAGTAGTTGATCTATCCCATCTATTTTAGACACTACTTTAAGGTGAAATGAATCACCCTTTGCAAGTAACTCTCTCTCTATTGACTATGGAGGTATCCTACATAACAGAGTTCAGATGACTAAAGGTAGGAATGCAAATCCTAACTGTGCAATTGTCCCTTCAGTAACATGGGACCTGCACTAGAGTTCTCCCGGCAGAGCTTTCAGTGGCTTTCACGTAGGATTTTTCTCCGCAAGAACTGTCAGAGCAGGAGAAAACACAGTGCATGCTCCCTGCCACCATGTTTCCATTCTGCTGCCCCAGCAACTTACCCTTGCAGGAGGATAGGACACAGGACCACAGACCTGGATGAGCAACTTCTGCAGCGTGGTGGAGATGATTAACACTTCATCCCAACCACCAAGTGGCTATGCAAACCCCTGGGTCTTGTGGAGACAGGTGGATTTCTTTGAGGGACTCTATTTTATTTTCTGATGCTACAAAAAAATGCTTCAGAGTGATGACAGTACTTTTAAGCAACAAACAGCTACTACCAAATCTCTTAGCAATTCCCTTATAATTAAAAGAACTTCTTATGCAAAATAACAAAGTATGAACTTTTCTCTTCTCTTTCTGCTCAGAAATTGAAGCAAAGGAGGCGTGTGACTGGTTACGTGCAGCTGGATTTCCCCAATATGCTCAGTTCTATGAGGGTAAGTAGGTTTTTCTCTTTTTGCAGTACTGAAAGTGCACTGGGCTCGTGCCAGGAGATCTTGCAGTTGGCCAGCTCTACATTTGACTGAGTTATGGCCATGGCTGGCTGCTTCACAAAGCCTCAGCTGCTGGAGTCATACCAGTGCCTAAAGAAAAGTAAGATTCTTGCCCTCATGGCCATGGGAAGAAATAAAAAAGAGGGAGATAGTTTGTGTAAATCTCAAAGTTTAACAAAAACAGGTATAAAAAATCTAAATACATAGGTCTTTTTCTTTTTTAAACTTCCTGAACTGTGTCTCGAATAAGATTGAAAGCACTGGAAATTACTGAAAATAAGTTTGAAACCTCTGCACAAAAGTGAATGGTCTGAGCTGCGTTTTACACAGCAAAGCAAGAAAAGCCAATAGCTTGGTGCTAACTCAGAGCAAATGGCTATGTCCCCTTCCTAGTTGTAAAGTTCATGCACAGGGAAGTGGTGTCCCCAAGGGCAGGTGAGTGGTTGCACTGCTGCTGTGTTCAGGAGCAGTTTGGAGACAGGGTCTGGGATTTTCCTGCTCTTCCCTCGCTCAGTGCTGAGAGGGAAACTGCAGCTGATCCTCATTTTTCCCAAGCTGCATATTATCTCTGCCAGAGACACAGAGCCAGCTCAGGCCTGCACAGGCTTATTAGCTGAAGCACAGCTCCGCCAAACTCCACTGGACACCTTCCAGGGTCAGCTTGGGTCTGGAGGCAGCACGGCTCCATGCATGGAGCGAGGGCCAAGAAACCTCATGGGTCTGAGCCAGTTCTTCAGAGTGCTGTCTCGGACACCATCGATCCCCTCACGTGGGGCTGAACATGATGCCAAGGATACCTCCATAGCTTCTAGTGGCCAGCTGAGGTGCCCCAAGACTCAGGTGCTGGCTCCTGATGTGCTACTTGGGTGCCTGGGGATTAGGAGCACCACGCAGAGATGCTCAGGTGGTTCCACAGGAGCCAGGCAAGTTCTATTACCAGCAAGGAACTAAGACTAATAACCCTTCCAGACCAAAGCTGACATAGATGTGTGTCTACCACAGTCCCTGGGTATCAGTAGTACTTTTGCATCTGCCTTGTAATCAGAGTATCTCAGATACTGACTCCCCAGAGAAAGGAGAACCTGCTGCCTGCTGAACTCAAAGGGATATTCCCTCCAAAGAGAACCTGTGCTGGGCTCCCACAGTTCCCGTAGAGTCAATACATGCTCCAGACAGTCTCTGAAAACAAGGCCCTTTTTACAGGCATCTATTATGTCAGTGTTAAGCAGTAGTGTCTGAAAAGGCTGGCTGGAGTTCCTGTATCCCAGCATCCTGCGGTGGTACCTAGGCATGGCAGAGCTGTCTGGAGAGCAGCCACAGCGCTGGAACCCATCCCACCGTTACAGAACCCACTAATGTGTTGCAGCCATGTCACTTTTCATTACAAATGTCAGCTTCCAGCACACTAGTCTGGCTTTTTAGCTAATATTAGATATTATAATTCCGCTCATTTTGTTTGTCTCTGTTACTTGAGTAATCCTTTGTCTGAAATCATTGTTATTGGGACCTGTATTAAAAGCAAAAAGTACAGAACATTTCTGTTTCATGGGAAAAGTCTGTCTAGCAAATAACTCATTAAGTCGCTGTGATGCAAATGGAGAACCTTGTTGCTCGTGTGGATGAAGAAAGTGTGTTTGCAATTCCCTCATCTCATTCATTCATGCCAGGCGCTAGAAAGAACAGCTAACAATTGCGTACCTTATTAAAGCCAAAATGAAACAATCTTGCTGTCTTATTGGTGCCCTGGACTTTCAACTATAACTTTAACAGAAAAAAAATAATGAAGTGACTGAAAGGGTCACAGATACAGCTGGAAGGGAACCAGAGCTGAGTGAAATCAGTCATACTGAATTTCAGTGAGCAAGCACATGCAAAGCAATTAGGATGAAGACGATGTATTTTCATTTAAATAGCAAGCAGTCATCTTAATATTGTGTCTTCTTTTATAGATTCCCAGTTTCCCATTGACATTGCTGCAGTGAAGAAAGATCATGATTTTCTTGACAAGGACCTTGTAGAACCTCTTTGCAGGTAAATAACCCCTAGAGTTTGTTTTCTGTTAATTTGAAAACATGAGCTGATTTGTAATTGTTATAGCAGTAGAAGCAGCAGCAGCTGTCCATGTGAATTAAACAATGATATCTATAACACTACCATTCTGAATTCTTTTCTCTTTTGGGAAGTAGGATCCCCATTACACTCACAGAAAACTTCACATCATTTGAGAAGACCCAAATCCAATGGATTTGAAACTAAGAAATTAAGAAAGAGCTAGCAGCAGTACTAGCAAACCCTGAATAAATGAGAGTCACATTTAAGTTGCACATGAATAACTCCTATGTCCAAGCACAGCAGAAAAGATGAAACTTCATTACACAGAATTCCACAAATTCTTCCTCTGGCAGCAGACGTGGTTTTTATGCTACTGTGATTCCCTCGGTACTCTCCTTTTGGCACCAGTAACAGAAGTGGGACCAGAATCACCCAGTACTGCAGCTGCTACAACTAATCACTGGTTTGCCCCTCCCAGAGGGCTTGTGTTTGCTGCTTATCTAGCTTTTTATACCCTGCCTGTGATGAATATACCATATTGCATTGCTCAAGTACTGTCCCCCAGGACTCGAGAAGCAGCAATTCTGTGGCAGTTTTGCAAAACCACATTGCAGAGGCATTGTTCCCCTCTTCTCTCTCTTGTGCTCGCTCAAGCTGGGTTCTACTCGTCTCCTCTTCAGCAAGGACAAAGGAGCATCTGCCCCCTAACCAAGCAGGCTTTATTATGTGTTATGGAAACTTTCACAACACCAACATCAAGCTAATTGGACAAAAGTCTATTCCCCTTCTGTGACTGTGGCCAAAGTCATCAGAGAGTACATGCTGTTCCACAACACATTGTACGGTGCATTGCAGGGATTAATGAGTCTGTGGTGGAGGGCTGCAGAAAGGATTTCTGAGAACCATAGAAAATAGGGCTGGAAGAGAGTTCATCTAGTCTATCTCTCTATCCGGGGAAATTCTCTTCTTCCTGGAGGCTTCAGGAAATTCCTGAGCATAGCTGTCAGAATGCTGTCTCAAAACTCCCTTGCTGCAAGCGAGTCCGATTGCTTCTCATTTTGTCTATTACAGATCCAGGGAACAGTATATTCTCCCTCTGTGTGTAGCAGCCTTTGTGCCTGAAGACAAATCATTAGGAAAAACTTGAATCCTTCCATGATTGCTCTCAAGGATGCTGGGGAACAGAATAACTGCAGAGATGATCTCCTGCTGTTTCATACAGCCTAGTGCGAGGGATGCCTATGCCCACGTGTAGAGAAACCTTCTTTCCACAGGCATCCCCTGCTGTAGTCTGGCATGGTGGAATACATACTTTGCTGTAATTTGGGAACTGTGAAGTGGTAGGAGGTTGAGATCTCTTCTCCTCTGCCCTTTCCTACAAAGCTGAAGGACTGTTCAAAAGTGCAAGTATGGTGTCTGTCCCTGTGTCTTTCTGTGAGAGCAAATGGTGAAGTGCAGACATTGCATAGCTCTGTGACTCTCTCCAGTCTTCTCTGAAGTAATTGGCAATGGTAGTGGTTCAGTCATGGTCACTGGGCATCCAACACCTACAAAGCTAAATGGGAACAGCTCCCCTCTTGCTCCTCCAGCCTCTCTGTAGACTCACAGATACATCTACAACAATTGCGCTAGGTTTATATATTTATGAGGATTTCTGTGTGAGCTGAACAGCTAAAAGCAGGGGTTTTTCCTCTTACTAAAAGATGGTGTTTTGGAAAATAAACTAGCAGCCGGAGAGATGCACTCACATAACAAAATGCTTTATATTAGCCTAAACCAAGTGGTACTCCTGAGACCTGTAGTATGCAACCATAGACAGAGATATTTCCAAATTATTTTATTCAAAGATAAAGAGTTTATGACTGTCTATTCACTTTTTCTGTAATGATTTTATTCAGAAGACACCACCTGTGTCTTAAATTCTTGTTGGGAGTTTTTAAACAGTTTAGATCTAAAAAAGGAGTAACACCTCATATACTTAGCCAGGTAGCAATACAAGTGTTGTGTACAGGTTATGTTTTCAGATTGCAGACATTTAATTTGCTGTAACTCAGCAGCTCCAAACCTTGAGCTGAGAGGGACCTGTAAAAAGCGATTATGCCAAATGTCAAGATTCAGGTTCATCAGCAACAGCAAACAGTGTCAGCTGCTGCCCCTAATATCAGCTTTGTTACTGTATTACCTATCAAACCAACATCTTCCAAGATTTCCAGTCCACTGGAAATCCTCCCAGCCCGGCTGATCACTGTGGCCAGTTTTCTACCTTTGCTTTGCTCTGTAATGGCATAACTATCAGGTGCATGCCAGTATATCATACAAGAGCCAGAGGCTATGATGCACTTTCATGAAACAGAAAGCTAAAAAAAGGTTAGTTATTATTTTTATATGCACCAATTCCCAGGTCAGAAACCAAATTTCCATTCTTCAAACACCCCAGACTGCCCTCAAAGCTATGCATGACCAAGCCTTCAGACTGACTAATAGTGTATTAAGCCTGTAGTACTGAACAAAATGAGTTTCTCATTTTTATTTGGAGGATAATTTTAAAGCTGGAATGCCAGAGTGGATAATCAGTTTGAGCAGAGTTTTAGCTCTGAACGGTAATGGTTCTAGCATAAACACTGAATTTCTCTGCTCTTGTGGGTTGAAATCAGACTTTCAATCTCATTTTATAATCAGTTTTCTTATGGCATTGCAGTATGCAAGACAACATGAGGCACAAATGCAGAGGAACTTTTTCTTATTTTAAGGCAGCTGGTAGCATTTTAGTCAGAAAGCCTAAGACTCCCTGTTGGAAAAGATTTCAGTGACCTTTTTGTGATATTCTAATACTCCTGCTGTTTACAATATCATTTGAAAGTTTGGCAGAGTAAAGACCAAATTTGAGGCCTTTGGGTTAGAGGCCCACTGATTCCACTTAGATTTTATTGAGTAATGAACAATAGAAAATTGCCGTGCAATCTGCGAGTAAATGCTGCTAGCCTGCCAAAATAGTTATTGGGCATGAAAATTTTATAGCTGGATCTCTGTGTCATTTCCAAAATAGCAGCAACCAGCTCTGCTCTGGGAACTTTTGTGGACACTGTGATAAGGGGGTGAGAAAGAAACGCCAAGCCATATTGTAGTTTTTGTATTCATGTAAGTACAGTGACTAAGAATGTAAAGAACAAGTGTGTACCAGTCTGATACATAGTCCCCTAAACCAAGCTCTTAAAATTTGAACTGTGCCAAGCAGCCAGCAGCCTTTTTATCTATGGCTGTTTTCGCTTAGGTAGCTTGTAAATAACCTAAAGGTTGCTATATATGGGACATCCTACCATTAGAGTTTTGAAATGCTGATTGTATAGTCAGTACCGTCTGCTGAGTAATGTTGCTCTAGGCACTGTTAGGAGGTAAGCCCAGCTCTCCACATGCAGGATGGAAAGCCCTGCTCTGAAGTCAGTAGAATGGCTCTCATTGACCTCAAGGAGAATTGACTCACCTCATGTGAGCAGGTAGCCTATAAGGTACCTCACTCGGTTGCAAACACAATAAAAAGTGGTAGGACTGGGAAAAAGTATATTCCCTTCACACATAAAACTGGTGGAGCAGGGCCATACCTGTGTGAGCTTCACACACCAGCTCTGACAGTACTGGGACCCTTCAGTATTCAGACCTTGTTAGAAACTATCAAGAGGAGCTGGCTGTCCTCTTCCCAAATTCCACAGCACCAGAAGAAAACCCATTAGGGACGTGTGTATGCAGCACCTAAACCTTGCTAGGAATAATGCTAAAACAAATAAATGGTGTTGTGTTTCCCTCAGAGAGGATTTTATGGAACCATATAATGTGCTTGCCTGGTTATGATCCATAAGAGGACATTTGCAGATCTGCTGAGGTAGGAAACACTTTGGTCTCCAGGCTAGCACTCCCCATGGTGCCTCCTCCTGCATGACCAGCCGGTGCATTCTCCACCAGCTACCTGGAAGCAGTTGCAGAAGAAGGTCCAGGGGAATGCATGGAGCTCTCACAAGGTTTTCCAGCTAATCAGATCCTGCATTGCTACAAGCTTTTATTTATTTGTAAACATTGCTTAGTTCTGTACAGGATGCAAAAGTCAGAGATTTCCTGCTTCTCAAGAACTTGCATCATAAGGCTTAATAATTACAGCACTGGGGTTGGGATTCAGAGCCCTAAATACCTATGCCTATTGCCATCTTAGATCTCCTAAGATAGATCAGACTTCTCCATGGGCTGGCGGACCAAGAGGACCTTTAGCAGCAGAAGACCAGGCTTGATACTCTAGAGAATCTAAAATAGTACTAGATACCTCTCTCTGAGTACCTGAATTGCTCTGCTGATGTTTAAGTATTGTTTTAAGGGACACTTTTCAACACAGAGATGATGTTTCACCATAAACATAAGTGTTAAACCGTAGTAGTTACCTGTAATGGCCTGGAGAAGAAATAAAATCAACATCAGTGAAGCACTTGCTATAATAAATATTTTTCAGGCTTCCCTTGAACACTGCAGAGCTTTCCAGACAAGCATTCAAAAGCATCTGAGATTATTTGTTTTTTATATAGCCACCTCTCTTGTGTTTATTTCATGTGTTTTTTCCTGCCTTTTCTCAACTCCAGATGTTGTGTTTTGTTAACATTGCAAACATTCTTTTCTCGTGGCTTTAAGCAGTGATGTGAAAGTGTACTGCTTCTCTCACTTTGACTGGGACATTAGTGACAGCCTTTTGTAGCCAGAGAGTTTTCTTTCTTGTTTTTTGAAAAATGTGCTGAGGACTTGGCTGTCAGTCACCTAACAACTTTAAACAGATAAGAAAAGCTTTCTGCCACCACTGGCACATCAACAAGGCAAAAGAAGTAGAAACAGACTGGCTTTGATTGGAGTTGTTAGTACCAGGCAAACTCATAAATATGATCATTAGTTCTCTAATTTCACTGGCAGATCCTTCCACAGCACTGGAAGAGCCCCAGAAAGCATGCCGATATTTCGTAGATGAGTGAATTTAAAGCCTGAGGTTAAGCCCCTGGCACCCAGTAAAAAGCCATTTTGGTTTTGAGCATAGCAAAGCCAGGTTAGAAAGCAGCCAGGACAATGGTGTGGCTTCCCAAGCCTCCATTTTAAGCAATAATATTCATTTTTATAGAGAGGACCTCTCAATTCCTTCTGAAACAGTCTCACTCTTGGATGTCATTAGTGGGAAAGCAATGGTTTTGGATGGTCTTGTTGGTTTGATCATGTGTTTTTTGCACTTTCTCATGCTGAAGAAGCAACCCTTCTTAGTATGGCTTGACACTTTCTGCTGTTGCTGGACATGTACCTGGGTGCAAACAGGGCAAAGGGTACATCAAGGGCTGTTGCATCCTCGTCTTCCCGCTCATGAAGTGCATGGCTTGCTCCTTAGTTTTTAGAAGAGAAGCGACACCATAGCGAATGGAAGGAGCACTGGTCCCTGTATTTAAGATATTTTCTTCTACATCTTCTCCTTAACAAATGCAAATAGGCAATAAGTATAGAGGTTTTTTATAGACTATTGAGAATGCAGTTGCAGAGATCACCTGCCAGGGCCTGTTGTGGAGATAGCCCTCCTTCTCAGGAGAGTTTCTTCAGTGCCTGCAATTGTGGAGTGGCTTGGTTTTCAGAGATGATGAGCAGCTTGAAAGGAGGTGGTGGTTTCTCAGAATTGCTGAGCCTCTGGGCTTGAATTTAGCTGATGCCTGTCTCCTGCTCAACCTTACAGGACACATTTATGTCCAGGAAGCTAGGAGCACTTCCCCATGCCTTGTCTGGCTGCTCACTGTGTAAAGGTGTGAGGACATAACAGCAGTTTGGTTCCGATATGCAGCTGCAAGCACTCAGGTGGCACAGAGTGGCATGTCAGTGTGGAAATGTGGCTACAGACTTGTCACTTTAGCACAGCCCAGCTAATGCAGAGGTGGAAGGACTCCGATCTGAGGTTTTCCGAGGAAACTGTCTCCAAGGATAGAAAGTTAGAATCTTATCTAGACTGTACTTTTCCAAGAAGGGTTGTCCCAGATGAGGTCCCTTCCAACCTAGTATTCTATGATTCTGTGATTCTATGATTAAAGCTGGGCTGGAGTCCTTTGAAAATGTGTCTGTACTTCTATATATTTGGAATTGATATCAATATGCAAATTCAAGCATTTTGCACTCAAAAGAAGCACTGAAGATTATTCAGCCCCAGGGCCCCAAGAAAATGCAACTTTGGGTTGAGATATTCCATGTCTGGGCAAAAGATGAGCTTTGCAATAATAGATATAATCCCAGAGGAGGATTTGTGGGCAGAAGGCTGCTGAAGATATAGCTACAGAGCCACAAAGCCTGAAATTTATTTCAAGAACATTACTGTCATGCATGCAGGGTGTGCTTGTGCATGCATTATACTCACATTAATATGATAAGCACAGGAGTTTTCTGATACGGTGTAACAGGTTTATTGGATTGAGTTAGGGAGGAGTATTTTATCAAAAAACTGAGCAGGTGATACTTTATGAGGGAATTTTTTTTAAGAAAGATCCACATTTGGTGGGCTGGTTCTTTATTAGTGGTGGCAATTTGCAAAGATTTCTAATATTAGAAGTTCTGAGGAGGAATATGTTAATGCCATAATGTTCTTACACTATGTGAGAGATCATATTATTGATGGGATACTTTTTTGTGTGTGTCCATGTAACTTATCACATATATTTCAAATGTTACCTGTTCTGGAGATTTGCAGCCTCTTCCTGAGACCCAGAAGCAACAGGGGCAGCTCTTGCTGCAAAGACATGGGAGATGCAGGCAGCCTACAGAAGAGGGTTGTGCACACATGGGTCTCTCACTCTGCCTCTGTTTATTTTGAAATTTAGCCCTTCATCTGGAAAATGTTCAAAGTCAAGCATATTTAACTCTGAGCCTGCTTTTAGTAGATGAATGGTTTCATTAATCAGGACCTTTAACTATAAAGAAAAAGGAATCAGTTATGATTAGCATGATAGATTCTCTACTAAAAGATCATGTTTTCTTGTCCTCTGACTGCCTCTGCACGTAGGCACACACACAGACATTCCATCTTTATCAGATCGTCATTTCAACCCACTATAATCATGGGGTAGCCTTGGATTTAAAGAGTAGAAGCCTTATGAAGGCCCTGGTATCATCATGAACATGGTCAAAAATAACTAAAAATGGTTATGTAAAATGTTAGATTTGTTACATGTTCGGTGTTGTAACCTGTTTATAAGATCCACAGGTATGGGAAAGGAACTATTGGCTGTGGAGAAACATTCAAATAACTGCTAAAAGTTCTTTATGTTAACTTTTTAAAGGAGCTGGTGACCGCCTAAAGTGAGGAATTGCATATTTTTCTTTTGTCTTTCACTGGTGTTTTGAATCCTCATTTTAGACCAATTATGTTATGGTCCTGCAGAAGACAACTTAACCACTTTCTTCTCTTGTCATTTCCCAGCCATCAGAGGTGTTTGTTTATACCTGTTTCAGTTGCTAAGTATTTAAATGCCTATGAATTAAAAAGCAATGTATAAAACCTGGCTATCAAGTAACGTGAAGCTAAGATTCCCTTTTAACAGGGTGGTCTTATAGCCTGGAATAATATGACCAGTATAATTTCTGAAGCCTGTTGTATGCAGTTGACACCCTACAGGCAGATAAGATAAAAGTTTTTGAACTTAGGAAAAGTCATGCCCTTTAATCTGAGGCTGCTAATCTTTTGAATTTGCTTTGCCCTGTAGACGACTGAACACACTGAACAAGTGCGCCTCAATGAAACTCGATGTGAACTTCCAAAGAAAAAAGGTAAGGAAATTTCATGAAATGTGCTGGCTTTGCCGTGGCTTTTGTGATAAGACTTCCCCAAATTAGCCTTTAAGTCAGTAATGCTCTTAAAACTAAGTTAAGTATATTTAACTTTGAACACACGAGCCAGCATTATCTGGGTGCCTGATAATGTGAACCGCTGAATCTTGAAATTATAAATAAAATGGAAAAAAACTGTGACTAGCACAGGAGGAACAACACTAGGTGTGTTAAAAGGGCACCCACAGTACTTAAAACTTTACGTATGTGCATTTCAAGTTAGGGTGAAAAGACAGTGTGGTTTCACGAGGCTGCCGCCTTTGCCAGTGCCATGTGAGTATACAATGGAAAATCCTTCTTGGAAAAAATGGAAGCTGCTTGGACAAAAACAATAGCTTTTCTTTATTTCTTGTACTGACTTATTCCCAGTTAAGAATATGAAAAGAAACTCTGTCATCCTTACAAGCTCCTGTGTAACATGGGAATTATTTGAATTAAAGGGTTTTGGCGAGGACTGCAGAAACTGCCTATTGATTTTGAGAGTTTTGTAACACATCCAGCATTAACTCTTGAATGTTTAGTTTTCTAGTCACAAATTCCCCCAAGCCCTTCAATAGTGTACAGTGGTTGTTATCGACTCTGAGAAATCTTGGTGTCTGTTTTTCCTTCCTTAGAGTGTTTGTCTAATGCTTTTTAAAAACTACTTCTGCGAGTTGCCTTTTTGGTGTCTTTGCAGATTCAGTCTATTCATTCTCTATTCACTGAGGGAACTTGAACAAAAAATTGTCTTAATGTCCAGATATCCTCCTTTTGGCACATGCCTATTTGTTCCTCTCTGTACATAGCCTCTTTAGCTTGCTTTTTGTCCATTCACTGGAGCTGCAGGGACCTCTTCACTGCGTCAGACTTGATGGATTTTTCTTGTCTTTGATAAGTGCCAACACTTCCACATCAAACACTCACGTCATTCCTGAGAGAGGGAACAGCAAAATCCCAGTAAAATCACAATAACTTTATGATTTGAGCAGGTAGGCACTATAGGAAGAGGTCATCATCAAAAGTAACTCAAATAGACTGTGTCATTGGCCTGCTTGTAGTGGTGTCTGGTTTGTGGCCATGAGCTCATGTACTTGTGTTCAAGCAGAGATACTAGAGCTGCACAAAAGACAGATTTACAAAAAGCAACATATAGGAGAACACCAACTATCCTCTGGAAATTTTGTTCAGTTCCTGTCCTTCTCTTCAACAAGTATTTCGGGCTTGGTGTGAGGCTTGTGTGCTTGCTTGCTTGCCTGCTTCTGTAAGTGTCTAATTATATTGGGTTAAAAAAGGAGGATTTTCTTGTTATCTTTGTTTTTTATTAACTGCACCTTGAGTACTGTGGTCAATTTTGGATGCCACAGTATAAGAAGAACATTGAGGTGCTGGAGCGGGTGCAGAGAAGGGCAACAAAGCTGTTGAGGGGTCTGGAAAACATGAGGAGCACCTGATGGAACTGGGATTGTTTAGTCTAGAGAAGAGGAGGCTGAGGGGAGACCTCATTGCCCTCTACAACTACCTAAAAGGAGGTTGTAGTGAGGCAGGTGTTGGTCTCTTCTCCCAAGTAACTGACAACAGGACAAGAGGTAATGGCCTCAAGTTACACCAGGGGAGGTTTAGATTGGATATCAGGAAGAAGTTCTTTACTGAAAGAGTGGTGAGGCATTGGAACAGGCCGCCCAGGGAAGTGGTGGAGTCACCATCCCTGGAGGTGTTCGAAAAACAGGTAGATGTGGCACTCTGGGACATGGTTGGAGATGTTGGGATGAAGGTTGGACTTGATGGTCCTAGAGGACTTTTCCAACCTTAATGATTCTATGCTGCCACTCCTCCCTGTTATGAACAGATTGAAGCGCTCAACTGCTCTCCTTACAGATGACCATTCATTTGCTATGGAAGTGAGACTGCCCTATTTCGTACTCTTTCAGGGGGACAGAAGCTGGTTGCATCCATACCTGTACTAGGCCAGGGAGAAGCAGAGCACAGAAAAATGTAGAGAAAGAGGGAAGGAAGGAGGCTTGGGACAACAGATACAGAGCAACTGAAAGTAGAAAAGAATGTGTGGGAGAGAAGAGGGAGAAGAGACTGCTGACAGGAAGAAATGTAATTGCAAGTGTAAAAGCTGTAAATTGGGTCTGGAATTGAACACTGAACCAAGTGGACTTTTTTGCTGTAGACACTGCCTTTCCTAATAATCTCTATGGTGATCTGAACAATGAAATACAAAATCAGCTTGTTTTGGGGGTTCAGCGTAACAGGTTTGCACAGGACTAGCACAGCTGCTTGAGTGATTCTTCAAAATACGGCCAAGAAAGCTGCCAGGCGAGGTTACTGTGAAATCCAGCACAGTGTGAGCGTTTCTCACTGCCTGCTCTCCCACCCAAACCATTCACACTATGGGCTGCTCTTTTCCCCTTGGCTTCATGAGGTGCATATAGAAATCCTCGTGTATGTGTTGCAAATATGTCCGTAAGCGATTTGGACAGACAGAGATTAGCCTTTGGATTAACTGCCTTCTGCAGCTGTCGATTTATGAGAATTCCTGCCCCCAGCTGGAAAAATGTGGCAGAATTCCACCACAAATAAACCTGGGTTTTGCCTTTTGTTAGCATCCCTCTGTATCTCAGGAAAGTACACCCTCAGTCAAAAAGCTGTACTATTTTAAATCAGCTGTGACAAATCTGAGAATCAAAACCTCTTTCTCTTTGGCAACTGTTATCAGCCACTCCTCAAGAAACTTGCCCCTTCTCATCTTCCCAAACATAATGGCATTAGATGGACTTCTGAATATGCTCCAAAACCATGCACTTAACTTCACCCTAGGTCAGTAGAAGCATAGAGTCACTGCTCCAAGAGGTTTGCTCCGCCTGTGTAAGATGAATCATTGCTTTCAGACCTACTCTTGATCTACTGTCCCCATAGCTGGTGACAAGTCGGTTGGCAAAGTGCTCTCTGCATTTTTTTTAGGACAGTCTCATTTGTCAGGGCCCTGTGATATCTAACAAGAACAGTGGGTCATTCAGGATGTTCATGGCTTCCAGAATTTCTACTGATTCAGTCAAAAGAAAAGCACATTATGTCACAGGACTCATAGTGCAGCCACATTTGGAGTGAGTCACCATGGCAGCATTTCAGTATCCAGATATTTCATTTGTCTGATTTTGCTTCTGATGAAGTGCAAACATGTTTCATTACGAATTTAAAAAAACTCAAAATGAAACCTTTTTTTTTTTTTTTAATTAAGCTGAAAATTTCAACACTGAAAACTGTATTTTCTGAATGGTTCTTGGGCAGAATATAATCCTGTCTTTGTTCTGGTTAGAGGCAAAACCAGTTTACTACCAATGTCCATTACCGTTCATCTCTATTTTCCCCCCAAAAAAAGAAATCTCAAAACTTATTTTCCTCTAAAAATTATTTAAAGTATATTCCAAGTTTATGTTTATTTCTGTACCCTACTCTGTGGTCTCTTCTTGGTGTTTTTCACAATGTCTCTACCCCTTTGGCCAGTTTAATCAGTTTCAGCTTGTAGAAAATACAGACATGTCAGTTTATACAGTAATGTCAGTGCAACTACAGGGATTTGTGTCAGCCAAGAATCTTCTTTAAGGTCCCTTTGGCATATTGGGATGTATAACAAATTTTTTTAAATCTTTTTTTATCCTGTTGGTTGGTGTCATCAATACTTTAGCAGTGGTATGCTTTGTAGGTGTAATTACCATTACTAAATATTTAAAAGTACGTACCCTTGTGGTTTTTAAAATATCCACATTGTGGCACTACTAAGACCACAATAGATGAATTTTTAAGTGCCTGGGTCTGTGCAGTCCTTCGCTCCGTTCATGCATACGGCAAGCTGTTGAGCTAAAATGAAGGTAGAGGTGTCTGATAGGCCATTTCTTCCCTGCAGACAAAACAGCCAAAGCAGTATTTGCCTTTCCTAGCCCCTTTACTGATGCTTCACTAGCTGCTTAATTTTTCTCTCCGTCTAGCCACCAAACTAAGATCTCCATTCATTCCTGTGAGCTAACATCAGCTGCAGGAGCACTGCACACCTCAATGTTAATGGATAAAAAAGGAATGACTAAACCCAGAATTTCACAGCTATATTTTATTTTATGGTTTGGACATAATCTAAAACATCTGGCCAACTTGAAGTGATAAACTGGCAAAAGCCTATGGCATTAGTGAGACCTGGCAAGCTACTGATCCCAATTTTATCTTTTGAGATTTTTGCATTATTTAAGGGTTTGGGCATTCCTGTAAAATATGGTTTCTGTTTTTCAATTAGACAGGCCAGTAGAGATCTAGTCAGAGATGGGAGATAACTTTACCATCAAAACTTCATAGAAAAATACTTCTAATAATAGACTTTTAAAATGAGAATTTTTCCAGTCCCAAAATAGTCTTTCTGGTTTAGCACCTCGTTTTAGTCTGACAGCCTGTCATATTTTACTGCCTTCACACTGCTTCCAAGAATGTGAAGAGCTGTTTGGATGTCATGTAGGTGAAGTTATTTTGTTCTGCTTTAAGACAACCATACAAGAATAATGCAGAATAAACCCAGTTCAAAGTCAGGGGAAGGATACTCATTAGCAGCTGTGGGCTTCGCATCCTCAGAGAACTCAAGTTCGACACTGACTGCGCACCTCATGCTGAAGATGTATCTTTTTTGTTTGAGCGAACAGATGAGAAAAATGTCATAGGGAGAGCTTTTATATCAAATTTCTTTTTGAGACGCACGTTGTCTGTGTTGCAGAGTAGCTCCTGGAGCTGCCTAAACATAAGGACAATTCAGCGTGCCCCAGGCTGAGGGGTGAGACCAGGGAGGGCTGTGGGGCTGCTTCTGCCTTGAGGGAGGATGGGGAAAGCCAGATACAGTGGGGCAGGCTGGGGGTTGTCAAGCTTGGAGTGCCTCTGATGGCAAAGGCAATGAAAATAGTGGTTGCCACTGTTGGAGACTACCTCACCTGTAGATGCTGCTCCATCCAGGACTGCACCTGGCTGCTCCTTCTCCCCACACCTCCATGGCTTTGCCTGTGCTCAGATCCACCCTAAGCGATACCTCCAATTATTATCTTTTTACTGTTATTTTAAGCATCATGGATATTTATCCGTAGCTCTCTCCTAAAACATAGATCTTCTTAGATGTGAAGTTTATAGAAGTTTACTCAGTTCTCGCTACAAAACTAAGTGCAGCACTGGATATTTGCTTGGTTTATTAAATGGCTCTTATTGCTGTAGTTACTTCCCAGTCTTTACCACATATATCTTAACACCATCCCTGCAAGTCAAGATCCCACTACTTGGACCTTTCAAACCTCTTTTTTTTCCTAATCAGTCACTATGGGCATCAGTCCTGCATAGTTTAGTACACAGGAAATCTGCCCCACAGAGGCCAAGAGGCACTAATGGGATTCATTAGCTCCCTAACATATAGGAGACTTTTATCCTTTACTTGTTAAGATTTCTGCTGTACTCTTTACAAATAAATGAAAGAGGCAGTTATAAAAGGACTGATGACCAGTCTTTCATAAATTAGACTCAGGGAGACTTGACCACCTGTTGCTCACATGGAGCAGCACAATCTCATTAATTCAAATAACAATTAAAAGCACCTGCTAACTGTTTTCCAGAGTGAAGATTCAGATGAAGAAGACCTCTGTGCTATCAGTAATAAATGGACTTTCCAAAGAACCAGCAGACGATGGTCTCGAGTGGACGACATTGATGCTTTGCTTCACCAATCAGACAGACATGGATCTTCTGGAGACATTAAAATGAAAAATACAACAAGCAGCGAGAGCGTCCTTACAGATCTAAGTGAACCTGAGGTCTCATCTATTCACAGTGAGAGTAGTGGGGGAAGTGACAACAGGAGTCAGTCCGGCATCAGCAGTGCTGCCAGGGAGACCTGTGACTGCTCTGGCCAGCATGATGTAGAAAGCACGCTGCTGCAAGACTCCACTGCAATAAACACCACCCTGTCCCACAAGGACAACCTGAAGAATGAGAAACCAACACGAACCAAAGCAAAAACCTTTCTAAAGCGCATGGAGACATTGAAAGCAAAAAGTGTGCATGGGAAGCTAAAAGGCTCAGGAAGAACAGGTCCTTTAGAGATAAGTGGACCCATTCTTCAGTATGAGCCGAAGTCCTTGAAAGACATGCATTGTGTACAGATAGTCAATGGTGATCTCCAAAACTTAGGACAAGATTCAGTCAAAAGAGGACTTTCCTTTTCTGCCAAATCCAGTAGTGACAGCAGTCAGTCCGAAAACAGCAGCAGTGGGGTGAGCACACCATGTTTGAAGGAACGCAAATGCCATGAAGCAAACAAGAGAGGTGGGATGTACCTGGAGGACCTAGATGTTCTGGCAGGAACAGCCTTACGGCAGGTGGTGGACCAAAACCGCAAAAATGAATTTCATTCCCAAGAGAACTTGGTTGTACATATTCCCAAGGATCACAAACCGGGGACCTTCCCAAAGGCACTTTCTATTGAAAGCCTCTCACCTACAGACAACGGTAGCAGTGTAAATTGGAGGACAGGCAGCATTTCTTTGGGAAAGCAGAACTGCTCTACTCCAAAAGAGTCTGGACTGATGGCTTGCTGTCCTAAAGAGAGCAGAATTAGTATTTATGACAATGTGCCAGGTTCCCATTTGTATGCTAGTACTGGGGACCTCCTGGACTTAGAGAAAGATGTCCTTTTTCCTCATTTAGATGACATTTTGCAACATGTCAATGGACTCCAGGAGGTGGTAGATGGCTGGTCAAAGAATGTGTTGCCGGGTCTGCCAGTTGATGATGCGTCAGTCAGGGAATCTCCATCATTGCCTTTCCAGTCGCCCACACAGATCACTCTTGATTTTGAAGGAAACTCTGTCTCTGATGGCCGGACCACACCAAGTGACATGGACAGAGATGGAACATCTCTGAATGAATCTGAAGCCACTGCTGCTAGGGACAGGAGAGACTCTGGGGTAGGAGCATCGCTAACAAGGCCAAGCAGGTAGGTAGCAAAATTTTATATACAATTCCTAGGCTGTGAAATACAATATAATGAAGCAAAGGCTCTCAGCCTACAAGTCAGAAGGTGCAGAGTACCTTTAAAGTTGTACTCATCCTGTATGGGGATGGGGACTTCCCAGAGAAGGGTGGGACTTTGGGAGAATGGGCATCCTGCTATGGAAGTTCTTAAGTGCAATCAATGGAGAATTGGTTTAATAGAGCAAATGAAAGCACTTCTTTTTCTCTTGATCCATTGATTACATGGTAGGCCCCTGAATATATTGTGGGTTGTATTTTCAGTTTGTCTTGATAGTATTTATGTGTCAGGATCCCTGTGCACTTTTAAAATTCACTGATCAGCTTTCAAAATGTGTCCCTTTGTTACCAAAGACAATTTTCCTACCCTGCCTCAGTCCCTTATGTGACGGGATGGAATGATAGTATATAATTTGCTTCTTAATAAAAGTGAAAAGCGGAATTTTGTTAATAGTTTGCAGACCTGTTTTATGTCAGAGGGATGAGTTCCTGTTGAGCTAAAGGAGCATGATCCTGGGTAAAGGCCTTTGTGGATCCACACTGATGTGTGTAGGGCAGCTTTGCACGTGTAAATGCAGTGAGAAAATACCTGGTATTTTCTGATCTGCCATCAGTCTTGCCACGTCCTCAAAGAGGATTCTGACATGCCATGGTTTATTGCAGCCCATGCTTGCTCACCACCATCACAAGCAAGCAAACTCGAGGAAACTACTGGCTGAATGAGCAGTGCCTGTTTTTAGGATTTGAGCCAGACTCATATTTAGAAAAACAAGAAACTGAAATGAGGAATTTTTTTCCACTATATAGAGAAAGTGCATTGGACTAAAGAGAAGATGTGAGTGTCTCAATAGCTTGGTGGTTATGGCGCCTGCCAAGGAGACACAGGGTTCAATCCCTTCTCCAAAAAATCCTTCAGTATTTAATAATAGGAATATTTGGAGAACCTTGTCTCCAAATACCTTGGTGGTCAGGCCAGTCCCCTGGGAGGTGAGGGACCAGGCATCAAATCCTGCTTCTGAGTCAGGGCGAGAACATTTGAAACTCCCACATCCTGTTGGAAATGTATGGGCTAAAGGGCGTAGCAGGCAGCGCTGCTTCCCTGACTACAGGGATGCAACCCACACTCACTTGTGAATCTAACATTAAAGAAGCTAAGCTTGGGCATTTCCAAAATTAAAGAGATTGAGCAAATTGTTTTATTTGCCTCCAAGCTACATTTTCTTTCGGTTGACACACCACAAGCCATAATGTGCATGTGTATGTTTATATATGTTTTGTATATTGCCCAGCCCTATCTCACAGTATACCATCTTTTTCTGCTCAGTTAAAGCAGTTGTCTGATTTTTTTTGTTGTTTCATTTGGTAAAGGCGATTGCGATGGCATAGTTTCCAAATCTCTCATTGCCTGAGCCACTCCATCGCATCACTTCACATCAGCAATCAGTCAGCAGCCCAGCTGAATCTACTGCAAAAATTCTCTCTGCTTCGTCTTACTGCCATCATGGAAAAGTACTCTATGTCAAACAAACATGGCTGGACCTGGTGAGTACCATCAATAACTGGAAAATAGATGTTTTCAGAAGAAAATATTTTCTCCTAATTCTGTTATTCTGGTAGCAAATTCAGTAAATGCAACTAGAAGAAACAATTTACTTCAGCTGTAGAATTTGAAACTTTCCCCTTTAATCCACTGCTGCCTAGTGACTCAGTGGCAAAGTCAGAAATAGATCCTGGAGATCTGACTTCATTTCTGTTCTCTAACAGAGAGACAACCCCGGCCTCTCTAACAACACTCCAGTTCCAGAAAAATAAACAGGAGTAGGAAAGAGTGATTAAAAGTAGGAAATGTTTACAGTAAGTCTTCCCCAGAATTCATTTTGTGATACGAAAAGGAACAGCTGCTGGTGAGACTCCATGTATTTGATAGTGGTTTGTTTGTGCTTTCAAAGAAGGGTTAGAACAGTTTCAAAACTTTCCTCTGCAGATCAAAGGATGCAAGCTTTAACCTCATCCCGGACCCATGTTAGAGGGAACTTGCAGCTGTAGCAGCTGTAACAGCTACGTGGAGTGAAGGGTAGATGGACATGAGTATAAATGGAGTCAAATCCAGTTGGAGACTGGTCACAAGTGGCGTCCCTCAGGGCTCAGTTTTGGGACCAGTCTTGTTTAGTATCTTCATCAATGACCTGGATGAGGGGATTGAATGCACCCTCAGTAAATTTGCAGATGACACAAAATTAAGCACAAGTGTCGATCTGCTTGAGGGTAGGAAGGCTCTGCAGAGGGATCTGGACAGGCTGGAGCGATGGGCTGAGGTCAATTGTATGAGGTTTAACAAAGCTAAGTGCCAGGTCATGCACTTTGGTCACAACAACCCCCAGCAACACTACAGGCTTTGGAGGGAGTGGCTGGAGAGCTGCCTGGCGGAGAAGGACCTGGGGGTTCTGGTGGACAGCTGGCTGAACATGAGCCAGCAGTGTGCCCAGGTGGCCAAGAGGGCCAACGGCATCCTGGCCTGTATCAGAAACGGTGTGACCAGCAGGAGTAGGGAGGTGATCGTGCCCCTGTGCTCGGCACTCTTGAGACCACACCTTGAGTACTGTGTCCAGTTTTGGTCACCACAGTACAAGAAGGACACTGAGGTGCTGGAACGGGTCCAGAGAAGGGCAAGGAAGCTGGTGAGGGGTCTGGAGAGCATGCCCTATGAGGAGTGGCTGAGGGAACTGGGTTTGTTTAGTCTAGAGAAGAGGAGACTGAGAGGAGACCTCATTGCTCTCTACAACTACCTGAAAGGAGGTTGTAGCGAGGCTGGTGTTTGTTTCTTCTCCCAAATTACTAATAACAGAATGAGAGGGAATGGCCTCAAATTGTGCCAGGGGAGGTTTAGATTAGATATTAGGAAGAAATTCTTTACTGAGAGAGTGGTTGGGCACTGGAACAGACTGCCCAGGGAGGTGGTGGAGTCACCATCCCTGGAGGTGTTTAAAAAACTAGTAGATGTAGCACTTGAGGCTAAGGTCTAGTGGCTAGAGAGATGTTAGGTTAAAGGTTGGACTTGATGATCCTGGTGGTCCTTTCCAACCATAATGATTCTATGATTCTATGAATGCTGGCAACGTGGCTCCTTCAGTAGTAACCAGCTACAGAAATCTGCATGTTTAATAGTATACAAACCCTGATGGGCCATGCACACTGAGGTATACTGGCATGGAAACAGGCATAGGGAAGAGGGTATAAGTATCTGGGAAATATGCAAAAGAATAACAGAAACTTTCCCTAATACACAGAGACACTGAGTCAAAAAACAATACAACTTGACATTTACATTGTGATTTTCACTTTCAGAGCACTTCACCAAAAATCCGCTAAATTCATCCGTGAGCTAGATAAGACAAGTTTGCCTTTAGAAATAGGAAAACACATAAAAAAGACTACGTATAAGGTCCACCTCACTGACATCAGCCACTCCGAAAGTTTAACCTGAGCAAGTCAGTTTGGCTGTCAGTAGTCAGCGCAAAAAGACAGGCAACTCCAAACGCAACTTATTCTATCCAAGGCTGAGGATTTGGGTTACCTTCCAGAGATGCCTCACTACACAGTGGGTATAGAGGCAGTCTGGACTGCCTTCCAAAATCTCCTTTAGAGAGCTAAAATTCAGTAAGATGAACCCCTAGCTCTCTATTCTCCTCTGGTGCAGCTCCCTGTGGCTGACAATGTCTGTACTAAAATGAATCTCACCTTAACTAACTCCAGATAAGCAGATTAGAATACAGCAAATTCTAGATCCTGCTGTTTGTACAGAGGTTTCCATCCTGACAAATATTTCTCCAGTTTGTATAATCAGTCTCAAAAGATTTATAAGAGTGAGACTCTAAATAGCTGTAAAGTTACATTCTGTACTCCTTCAGTAGGTCATTTAATCCAAGTTTTATCTCCTTCCCACACAGATGAGAAAAATCTTTGTCACATTCAGGTCATATTCATCCTTTTTTTTTTTTTAAATTCCACTGGAGTCATGACTCCCACAAAGGGAATCCAGTTTGTTCTCGCTTTCACCATCATTTTTGGAAGAAAGCACACTCACCAGCTTCACTTACGTTGCTCAACTAGAATAAATAATATAACATCAGGGATGAATCTGGAACATAGGGATTTCCCACCATCATTTATTACTGTAAATTGTTAGTCAATAGAAATACTAAATCATGTAACTGGTAGTATAAAAATTATTCAGCGTGTTAGAAGACTGAACCTCCTTTTCTCTCAGATAGCCTCTCCACTATGCTTTGCTGTGCCATTCCTGTCCCTTATGGGTGCCTTAAACTTTGTTGGCTTCAGCTGGATGACAACTGCATAGTAAAAGTTTTTTGTTAGAACAGATTGTTATGCTGTATCTTGGAGCCAGAGGCCATCTACTTACTAAAGTTGTCAAAAAATCCATTGATTATACGGATTTTAAAGTGTCCATTTATTGTGCATTAAACATTACTTCACCATCTGTATAAAAAAGGCCCCAGTTACCAATTTCCACCAGCAGTGCTACTCAGAGGGACTGTGTAAATACTCTGATATTTTCATGCAGCCGGTTCATGTTAATTTTCAGGTCTGTGCCAAAGTTCATGAAGAGAATGAAAGTCCCTGACTACAAGGACAAGAACGTCTTTGGCGTGCCTCTGATAGTTCATGTCCAGAGAACAGGGCAGCCTCTTCCCCAGAGCATACAACAAGCGCTACGCTACTTACGGAGCAGCTGTCTAGATCAGGTATGAACTTTACTCCAGGGACTTGGTTCACTTTTTCTGAAAAGCCACCCTAAGCATGCAATGATGAACCTTTTTGCACTTAATATTCGAATTATTTGAAGATTGTTATCAGGCTGAGTCCAGATCTCCTCTGGTGGTTTGATACTTGGTCCCAATACTAGAAGTTTGACATTTTGAGATTTGTTTCCAGCTAATCTGTTGAACTCATGTAGCTATAACAGTCCTGCTGATTTGTGTACCATAGTCTACCTCAAAGAATGACATGAGATCTTTATCTCTATTGAATCAGACCTGGGGAGAGATCTGGACTCCCGGCTTCTACCCATATCTTCTACCCCTATCTGCACTGCTTATGCTTGATTGCTGCCACTGAGGGTTAACAGCATTCACCATTTCACAAGATATGGTACAAAAGGTTTTATTTACTTAGCAAAGAAAGAAAAGTCCAAGAATAGAGAGCAAACTCAGCAAAATATTCCAAGTATTCTGTTGACAAAGTCAGATATATCCAGATAGAGTTAGGTCAGCAGGGGTTCAATGCCAAACCATTACGGTACCTTTCCTTTTACAGTGTTCTTAGCTGCAACAAGCAATCTGGGGCACCCTCATGCTCAAAGTATTTCAGATTTTTTATTCCTTTTAGCTACAGAGAAGGGACATACCAGTCATATTTTTACTGTTCTTCCCCTAAGGGTGAGGATATGGGAGAAATCTCCTGGCTGATTATGTTGAGTTCTGTACTATTATTGACCTCATGCCATGTGACCTCTTCCATAACTGCTTTTAGATAAGTTCAAGAGGAGCAACCAGCATTTTACTCTGCTGACTTTTCTGCTTTCCTAGCTCTGAGCACACGAACAGGCTGGAAGTGGTCTGTTGTGAATCTTTACATTTTCTGATCACCATTCTGGTTGCTGTTCAGGTTGTATTGTTGAGTAACAGTCATTTTCCCAAAAATGGAAGTATAAAAATTAAATGCCTTGCTGTGAATCACAACCATTTCCCTTTACAGCCAGTGGGGAAGGCACAGGTCCTTTCTGTCATTTTTCTCTGTAAAGAGATCCTGTAGTGGTTCAAACCTTGACATCTAACTCTGGGATATGAAAAGTGAGGTGAGATGAGTTCTGCCTACAGGAGTTAAGTGTGGGAGGAATAGCCTGTTGGAAATGTATTAGTAGCAGATGGAAGGGGAAGATGCTTAGAGACAACTAGAACTAATATATTCAATAGTTAACATCCCTGATTATTACTGTGTTAATCTGGGTTTGTGTACAGAGCTGGGAAACCCAGTGTTGGAAGAAAAGTGATACAGCAAGACTGGAATCAGTGATGGGATTGGAGGGGGAAACACCTGCCCAAGTATGAGGAACAGGAGATGTGGGGATAGTCGAGGGCTTGTCAGATAAGATACAGAGCAACAGGAAGAAAGAAAAAAGAGAAGGGGGGATAAATGGGAGAGGAAGTAAAAGGGAGGGTAAAACCAAAGAGAATGGAGAAGTCTTGAGAGATTTGAGGCAGTCAAAAGGAGTGTGGGTAGTCTCAAACAAATATCTGCCCCAAGAGGGAGAGTTTACTTGCTGGGAAGCATCAGAGCTACATGAAGGGACATTTCAACTCAGCTTGGATTTGCACTCAGAGTGCAATTGGGAAAATATTGAATAGAAAGTGAAGGAAGAGAAGTACAGATCAGGACTGCTTGAAGTATCTTTCCACCATGAACCTTTCTAGGCCAAAAGCCTCCAGGCAATTGAGCTTCTCTGCTTTACAGTCACTCCCTTTGTTCCCATTTAATTCAAAGTCTCCTAATGCCCAGCCAGAGGTCTGAGCAGCCTCCTTTCTCTCCCAGAATCTTGCTTATGTGTCTCTTCTGTGCACTGTAGAAGGCACTCTAGAGTCCTGAACAGGCATCAGAGCTTCTCCTGAGGACACTTGGTAAAGTTAAGGTTGCTCTAAATCATTGTAAGGTCTGGCTCCTGGCACTGAAATGTCTAAGATGATACGAGGAGCCTCACCATTATTTGTAGGATATACTACTCAGTTTCAGCTTGTGAAAAGAAACTGCTTTGCCTTTGTCAACTGCATCTTTATTTCTGTCATGCATTGTATGGCTACTTGATCCACAGCATGAGGAGAATAAAGAGATTGGACCAGACTAACCTCTGATAAATCACTGCATTTTATTTACTGAGTCTGTAATATTGCAGAACAGAGATTGAAACATTTCTATCAAATGAAGAACTGCCCTCTTTTGATTAATTATGATTTTTTCCAAGAAAAAGGAAAACAGAGGTTTGGATACATACCATTAAACAAAAACAAAGATTGAGGGTAGTAGAATGACATGCAGCAGGAGATTGCACAGACGAGATTTGATGTCTAACCTTTCAAATCAGACTTAGCTGGAAGTATTTAAAGGTTCTTCATACTAGCAAGGACACCGTCCATCAAAAGCAGAGAGCTGAGCCTCTGCCCTCACATTTGTCTACTGCATGCCAAAACTGTCTTTTTTGGATAGAATTAAGCATGTGTCCTTCTGCATCTTCAACACACATTTCTAAGGGGGAAAGGGATTTAAAAAGAAGACAAGAAAGGGAAAGGGAAAACCAAATGAAAAGAGCCAGATCCTCTTTCTTGTATTCTCTTGTCAGAACAAAGAGCAGAGCTTCACTTGTGAAGCATACAGTGCATGGGGATGTACAAAGTTCTGAACTTCCTACAGATAAACTTAGCTCACAAGTGACGCTATATTCATCAATAAGACATAGCAGAATAGCTGCCTCACAGCCAGCCTGCTCTACCAGAGCTGTGTGATTCATGTAACTAGTTGCATTACTGTGTGAGTTAATGAAAGCCCTAAATACTGTATGACTGGGTATGGGAGGCATTCAAGGGAGAAGGGGGTCATGCGTGCTCTGTGCTGGCAGAAGTAAGGGGAAGAAGGCCAGAAGGCGTTATTTCCTTGCCTTTACATGTTTTTGTTGGTAAACTACGCCATGCAGAAAGCTGAACAGACAACCAGCAGAACAGCAGGCATGAAGAAGTCTGTAATTCCAGACCTGAAATGCGCTTTTTTCATAGGTCTTTCTCAATATTTCACCTTTTCCCCTGCAAAACTGAAGGAAAACAATGTTAACACTTCCCAAATGAAACACTGTAAACTCACTTGGGAATAAATAATGCGGTTGAGGCTCAGGAATTTGCCTCGGGGGAATTCCACTGGCAAGAAAGACTTAAAAAGGCAGCACTGCCATGAAGGCATCATTTGAAGAATTACTGCTTCCTTTAGAATAGAAAGCAAACAGGATAAAAATGTATCTTCGTGACACTGCACAAGGAATCCCTCTGTGGCTCTCACTTTCAAGTGGGGGTTTTCAGTGGGATTTGGGAGAACTGCTGGAAGCAGAGAGCAGGAAGTGGAAAAAATAGATTTGGTTTTGATTTTAAAGCTCTGCCAGGATGTACTCATCTTTTGCCACAGCATTTATTACTTAGCTGAGCATAATATTTTCTTGTTAGTCTTCAAAATATATACCCAAATAAACATGAGGAACCAGATTCTCAGCTGGAGTAAATCAACAGTCACCCAAGCCAACCAAGCCATGCTGATTTATATCAGCTGAGCATCTTGCTTAAACTCTTCAGGCAGCAGGGAAACCACTTCCACTCTGAACTTTCCCTCTAGATGGGATACAGAGCAGCAGCATTATTAATTCATAGAGTCCTGCCGTGAGAGCATGCGCTTGCCTACGAGACCTGTGGGCAAGTCATGGCCATTGCATTCGCATGTTTTTGTTGTTCTTGCCTAGAATAAAATAAGCAACCCAAGCTTGGGTCATGGTCAAAGTCCCCTGTAACAAATATATATATATATTCTTTAAGTAACATTTTCTTCTTACTCAGTTCTACATGGTTCTTTTTCAGGTGGGTCTCTTTCGAAAATCTGGAGTAAAATCCCGAATCCAGGCCCTGCGACAGATGAATGAGAGCTCCCCAGAAAACGTGAGCTATGAGGACCAGTCGGCATATGATGTGGCAGACATGGTAAAGCAATTTTTCAGGGACTTGCCGGAACCTCTTCTCACAAGTAAGCTGGGAGAGACTTTTCTACACATCNATTGTAAATAACTTTGGTAGGTTAACACTGGGTGGGATTCTTTCTGTTCATCTTTGAGATGTATAAAAGAACCTTTCTGCTTTCAAAATCTTTCGCAAAGATATTTAAAACTACCTAAGTGTTTCAGTGTCAAACACTAGCAACTTTAATGGAAAGACAGCATTCAAATGTTAAGAAGCTTTGAAAATATCAGCCTCATAATCGGAAAGAAGCCAGAAGGACAGTCTGCCATGGACATAAAAAGCACAAAGACTCACGTTTTTGTCAGATTTATTTAAACTGTGGGCCCGTTTCATGCAAACATCTCCATACAAGTGAGTCTTTTGGGCACGAAGAAGTGGTACTTGACCTCGAGAACATGTACCTGTGCAGTGACCTGCATTGATGTGACTTCTGATTATTTGCTTTTCATTATAGTCAATAAAATGTACATGCAAGAAACAAGCTGCCTTCATTTAGATCTTCAGCTTTTATGTAAAGATCTCACAGAGAAAGAAAAAAAACCAAAACAACAGAGGCTTGCTTCTTTTCATTTCAGCATAAGCGATCTTCAGCAAAATCTGAAACTTGGATGCATAAGAATGATGAAAACCCTGTAAATCAGGAAATGACTGTGTATCTCTTCTGCAGACTGAGGGAGAAATAAACAATGAGGAAAAATCAGAGGGATTAGAATATTTTCCTGACAATGTTCATTGTGAAGGCCAGTCGGCCAGTGCTCTGACATACAGAAAAGCGTACCCAGCCAACCTAAGCCAAGTAATTGGAAGCCTACTAAAGAGGAGGGTGTCTGGTCTTTCCACTTGCAGACATTTCAGCTGACAAAACAATAGAAAGCCATTTTTAAACACTGTGTAATACCAGTGCTAAAGGATGTAAGTTATTTCTGTTGCCTCCCTTTACTGTAAAAATCTGTCTGTGGTGCGTATTCACTAATGTATTTAACATCACAGTGTCTGTAGCTGGTAGAGAAATGCTGTGATCCTGCGCAAGAGACAATATCACAAATCTAGTGGATTTGATCATATGTGATGTCTTGGGACACAAGTTAACTGAACAGTTGGTGCCTAGCCATGGACCATAATTTCCTTCTCTTTCCTGTGCACAAGTTGCAGGTCTTTTCTGCCTATACACACACATCAATGAGCTTGTTCAGAAAAGCAACAAAAATTCTTGGTACTGATAAAATGACAATCGCAATTGTTTCCATAGTTAAGTGACCAAGAAGAAGGGTAACTGCTAAAAGTACGTGTCCTACATGTCCTGGAAAACAAATCGCCTTTAAAATATTGCTTGATGACAATTCGAACCGGCCTATCTTGGCAGAGGAGACACTGCAAGTTAAACTACCCCCTTGCCTAATGAAAAGAGACATGACAGATCTCAATGTCATTGGCATTATTAGTTCTGTAGCCAGAAGGACTCCCCATCTCCCGAGTCAGGAGTTCAGCGTTAGGATTCATAACAGCCACGAGGCTGAAACGTGAAACATTGCCACCAGCCAACAAAAAAATGTAAAAAGGGACACAGGCTGACTCTGTAACCCTACATGGTACTATACTGAGGAGACTGAAGAGTTCTTCTTTATGCTGATTGGAGGTGGGGGGGGGAAGTGCTAGGAAAGATTTTTTTTTTTTTAACAGCACCAGTAGTTTAAAGGATTTCAGAAAGACTTGAGAATGGGTCTGTTTCAACCAAGGTGGGAACAGGAAAAGATGGGCTCTGTAGACACTGAAGACCAGTGTTTGGATGAAGAATGAGTAGTAGTGGGGTACTTTCCATATGACCAACAACAAATATATTTTTCTGGTTTAGACGGTACTGTCAAAACTCTGTTCACAGGAAGAAAAATGTTGAAAATTGCTGGGATACCAATTGTATTTCATAATGTCTGCAATTAAATAAATCTGTAGCTGGGAGTTTTTCTTCCCCTTCATCCTGTTTAACAAATTATTGTGAAGTTAGGAAGGATTTTTTGTCTCTTAGTCTGTTGGCAAGGTATTTCTGATTTTTCTGGGACCCTCTGAAGATCTTTTTCATATATCTGGGACCTTTTCATATATCCAGAATGACATGATTTGCTGTAACAGAGAGGATTGAGATGATTAGTGTAATAGTTTATATGGCATAGCATTGATGAAACTTTCTCCATTTTCCTTTAACTCTCTTTTGCCTAATGTTTGCCTATGACTTGAAGGGCTGGCCGGTCTTCTTCTCTATACATCAGACCCACCAGTGCAATGGTACAGGTGAGGGAGTACCAGGAGGCAATGTGGGGAGAAAAGACCCATTGCATGGATTTAGCAAACGCTCCTCTGACTTCTCAGAAAGACCTGGCCTTGCTGCTTCTAGAAAATCAGAAGCATTGGGCTGTGTTCAGTTTGTCATTAGTGTCTGAAAGCTTTTAAAATAAAGTGCTTGTACAAGGCTAACAGGCAGTGTTTAGAAGCTGCCTGTTCCCTCCACTGTAAATCTGCTTTTGTTCTCCTTCTATTCAATTATATAGAGCATATGTAATAACCAGAGGAGGGCTCCAAGTCAAAACTGAGAAAACTTATGGTAGTTTTAGAAATTAATCTGTCTGAGGCACTATCTAAGTGTGTCTATTACTTCTTGCATTAAACTCTTTCACAGTTTAGGACACAAGTGCAAGTATTTTCCAGAAGCTTCCCTAAGACTTTTGAACTGTCTTCCCAGGGGACAAAAGAAACCTGAAAAATACCATTTAAAGATATGAGTACTGGGTACTACTCTCCTTTCATAAACTTTAGGTGAAGTTTAGTCGCTTTCTTGGGGAACAGCCTTTCAAACAGAGAAATGTCATACAGTGGCTAGGCGAGCTGTGCTTGATGGAGGGGCACATACCATGGCCCTCCAACAACCAGCTGGTCTTTGTGTCTTCATCCCGTCATCTGCCTCTTCAGAAGGTCATTCCCAGAGTGTGCATGTCTGTGCTAACTCTATCTTGTTCCTGGCTCCTTATATTGACTCCCCTGAACATCTCTTGCTTATCCCCAGACGTGCCCAAGGAGCAGCGGCTGCAGGCAGTGCAGGCTGCCATCATGCTGATGGCTGATGAGAACCGGGAGGTTTTGCAGACTCTGCTGTGCTTCCTGAGTGACGTCACCTCTGTGGAAGAGAATCAGATGACTCCTATGAACATAGCTGTTTGTTTGGCCCCTTCCCTCTTCCATCTCAATATAGTGAAGAAAGAAAGCTCACCGAGGTAAGTTTCTTCTCAACACTGTAAATACTTATATCCTAATACAAAGTGATGCTTTCAAGTGTTTCTGAGGGTATGCAAGATAAAATTTTTCAAGGCATCTGTTTTCCAGCACATGTTGCACAGGGCATGGCTTCAGTGAGAGGGGAAAGCCCAGGCTGCAGAGCCAGAAGCACACTTGTACATGCACAGAAGATGTTTTCACAAGCCCAGCAGGCATTTCTGGCTGGCTGTTGTAAATATGCAGCGCTTGCTTTCCATGCAAAATTTCAGTGAGGCACTAGTGAGTTTTGCATAAGTAATATCTGTTTTTGTGAAGGGAAAGGGCCTAATTTTGCTCCGGTTGAAGTCAAAGATTGACCGTGTTTTAGAATATTTTAATACATAGGTTATCAGTGAGGGGTTTTTCACTCTGTATTTTCTGGCTGCATTCTGTCGCTTGGGGAACTGAGTTTATTTCAGGCCACATAAAGATGGCACGTAACGTGGTGAGAGTACACTAAATAAGGCATAAACCCTGCTAAACGTTAGTGGTCCCAACTTGATATCCCTCCTGATTTCCGCCCCCCCCCCCCCCCCCCACCCCCCCCATTTAGTTCAGAATACACTGAGATTCTTGGTTACGTACGTAAAAAGCCAGTGTGTGAGCAAGCACTTTAAGCATTAACAATGTAAACCATGGTACATCATGTCTGTTAGAAATCCACTTCAGAATGTACACCACCCTAATGTAGAACATGCATAACCTTCCCTGCTCTTACCTTTGGCTCAACAATATTTTAGGTAAACATTCTTCCTTTAAAAAAGGCCCAATGGTCTGAGCAATCTTTGTGATAAATAAAACCTAAAGATAGGCCTTTCTCTCTGGTGTTCTGAACATCCTGCTGCTGTTTGCTTTCATATTAAAAAGATTCAGCTCTTTTTACCTGAGACACTGAATTCAATTACAGAGTAATACAGAAGAAATATGCAACAGGGAAGCCAGATCAGAAGGACCTCACTGAAAACCTGGCAGCTACTCAGGGACTTGCTCACATGATAATGGAATGCAACAAACTTTTTGAGGTGAGTGAGAGACTCAAACGGCATTATTCATGGCCACATAACGTAGCATCCTTTGAAGTATTTATGTTTATGCTTACATTTTCTGTTGTGTATTAGCTCAGAGATTGATGGTGCCTCACTTATTCATAGACTTGCTCCACCTAAAGTTTATTTATCTCATTTCTTTATGAGAATTCTAGCATTCTAGCATTCAAAGACACAACTATTAAAAATGCAGAGTAATTATTCTGTAGCAGTTTTCATCCTAAATTACTGAATTAGGGAACTTTAGTCTAATCAAAATCTGCTGGTTTAACTTTTCATTTTATTGTAATGCTTTTAACACCTCAATTAAAACTTATTAATCTCAAAAAGAAGAGCTGATACACTTTATTTCCGTGTGTCTCACATAGGGAGATGCAGTCATTCCTGCAGCTACTTTCACTGCAGGTGGAGGAAAGGTAATGCTCTTATCTCCCTCAGAAGCACAAGGAAACATTTCTGGGGGCTAGAGGAGTGTCACAGGTGTATTGACATACAGCTGATCAGTCTAATACTGTTCTGCATGAGTAGTGCCATTCTGAGCCATGAACCGCTTCATTCTACTACTTTGATTTCTCATCTTGCAAAAGAAGTAAAGAGATAAATAAGTACCAATTTTACAGATCATAGGCTCATGGTAATTGGATGACGAGTGTCCCATAAACCTAGAAACACATTGACTTAAAGGTAAGTTCTTAGCAGAAGGTTTTCCCTCCCTTTTGTGACACAGGTCCCTCATGAGATGGTCACCCAGTCCCGAAACTCCTATGTTGATGCAGAAGTGCATTCTCCCACCCTGGACGAGCTTGGAAAACAAGTGGATGAGGAAGGAGGGACCTATCAGATGTACCTGGAAAGTCTCATGCAGAATCTCCAGAAAGAAGCAAAAGAGAAGTTCAAAGGATGGGTCACATGTTCCAGTATAGAGAATACAGAACTCGCCTACAAAAAGGTAATCTGGGGAGATGTGGAAAAAGCAGTAAAGAAACCAAAGCAAAATACAGCCTTGCTCTGGGACACCCTGACTTGTTGCATGGCTAAATACATACCCTTCTGCCTGGTGAGGCAAGCACTACTCAAAGCAGTTAAAAATGTAATGTGATGATGATTAAAGTATGAGATTCCAGGAAAAGGCACACAAAGCAAGCTAAGGTCTCCAAAATGCATAAAGTGATACAGCAAACAATACAACGAGAGAGCAAGCCAAGACTTCAAACAACAGATTAACGTTATCTAGGTAAGCATTTTGACTAGGGGACAGGCAAATTCTCTGACCATCTCCTGTTGTCTGCCAGCAGTTTGGAGAACACAGCCAGAGCATAGGTATTAAAAAGCCTCTTCAGGCTGCCCGCTGCTTTGGTTAGCCAGGCCAGCCATATGGCCCATTTTATCCCAGATACTCTTGTCCTTGTTTCCAGTGGATTTTTGCTAACTGCGACTTCTATCAAAATTTCTGAGGTTGTTCCAGGCTCTGTCACTTCTGCAGGACAAGCCAGACCACTGCAGCCAGGAGGAGGGTGCTGCAGGGTCCCTGCAGATAATGGAGGTCAGAGCTGCTGGAAATGCAATAGCAAAACAGAGGTCTACAAATGAGAAGCAGTGAGGGAGAGGAGGGGGTGGATTAGGTGTGGGTGACACTAGTTAGGTAGGGGAAAGGCACTAGAAAGATCTGGATGGTGAGGGGGCAGGAAGCAGTATTACCCCTATTTGGGAAAGTGTTAGAGCACTCTAACTCCCCTCTGTTAGAGCAAAGGATTCACAATTACTCTGGTTTGTAGCTCGCTTCCCTGAGTGACCTCTCCAGTGAGGGGCTGTGGGAGGTTTGGGAGGGATTAACAGGGCTCAGGTGGGAGTAAGAGGTGGGAGAGGGGAGGAAGTGAACAGAGGCACACACAGGGCTGGGGTCAAGGGTGTGAGAAAATACAGAGGGGATTGGGAATCCCTAGGGCAGGGGGTGTGGGGAACTGAGAGCTTTCAGGCAAAGAAATTATAACAACATAAAGTAATTTCAGGTGGGAGAGGTGGGAGGTGGGTTTCTGGGGCACAATCCTGGGTCTGTGGGAGGTGCTGGGAGTTTCTGGAGCATTGGCATTTGTATGTGAGGGTGCCAGGGTAGGGAGGGGTTAGAAAATCAGGGCTTGCAAGAGCCAGTGCTTACAGTTAACTTGTTTGCTGCTTGAAATATGACCCCTAAAGCATGAAGAAAAGCTGTACGTGTGGAATTTAGGATATTCACCCTGTGCATAGCCCAACCCTTTCTACTCCCTTATTGCCCATGGTGGAGGTGTAACAAGTTGCAGTAGCTGTGAGCTAGCAAGAGTTAGCAAGCAGTTTGTGTGTTCCTTCTTTGAAAGGCGTTTTCCCAATACTGCCCTTGCAGGCATTTTGAGGAGCAGACATCTGTGTACCTGACACAGAACTGATTCAACCTATGTTCTGCCCTTCCGCCAATTAACCAGGAGGGTTACTGGGCCCTCAGTCCCAGCTAGGGTATCAGACTGCCCAAGGTGGTAGATTTATTTCAGCCCAGGGTTCCAGTCTGTCCTTTCATCTGTTTTTCACTTCTGCACACACATTCTTCATTACACTTAGGATGCTCAGGGTTGAAAAAGTGTCACACCAGAAATAATACAACTTCACTGGCAGTATGGGAACTGGTCCAGATATACACTGGTGTGAGAGCAGAAGTAATCACTTCAGTTTTCCATCCAGGACTAGTATGCATATGTTTTTACATACAGTACAGCAGCAGCAATAGCAGTAATTATTAGCAGGGAAGTATGCAGGCTTTTAAGCTAAAGGCAGATACCTATATCAGGATTTTGCCCTCAGTTATCCTCTGGTGAACATAGGCGTATAAGTCATGGGTGTTTGTGTTCTTTCTTGCCTTACTCCAGGTTGGGGATGGCAACCCACTAAGGCTTTGGAAAGCCTCGGTGGAAGTTGAAGCCCCTCCATCAGTTGTCCTGAACCGAGTGCTGAGAGAACGTCACCTCTGGGATGAGGACTTCTTGCAATGGAAGATAGTCGAGAGCCTGGACAAGCAGACAGAAGTTTACCAGTATGTGTTGAACAGCATGGCTCCTCATCCTGTCAGAGACTTTGTCGTTCTGAGGTAAGCTAAGGGCAGTTCTCCAGCACCTCCCCTCTCTCCTGCAGTGCATACAAGGGAGATCTGATCTTATCTCAGCCTTTACATTTGTATAATTGTGTTGCCAGAATGCTACTTCTGGGCAGCAGTGTTGATGTCTCAAACAGAATTAAAATTGTACACCTAGAGCATGCTGACCTTTTCTCTGATGTAATTTGAGCAGCACATACTCCTAAGGCCATAAATATCATTTCTTCCTTAGAACGGATGTCTGATAATAGCTGCTGTTCTCCCTTAGCTTGCTTTGTTGTCAAAACAGTGCAGATAGAACCCAATTGTTTTTCACACCGCTTTTGCTGTTCTCTGGGGAATGTTTGATGTTTAAGAGCCAAATGTTTAGTAGAGAAGATAGTGATGCTTTTAAGCTAAGATTGTTATACGGTGTCTATATAAGTTGTTATTTTAGATTTGCAGCTGGAGTCTTTGTAGACCAAGAAATGCTAACCCATAAAAATCCTAGTGTGGGAATGAACAGGAAGAAGCTGTAGATATGTATTCTGACTGTCTCACAGGCTATGGCATCTCTCAAATAAATGTATAGCTGTGTATCAATATTCCAAATTCAATCTCAGTTCTGCCATTGTCTATCTGCCTGTACAGAGCAGACAAAAAAAAAAAAAAAAGAATCCTCTTATGCACCTTCTGCCTTTGAAATCCTGGTCCTTTGCTTGCTAGGAGCTATTGTAGAGCTCCTGACATATTTCGCTTACAGGGTCAATCCTACAGTTATTTATTTCAGAATGATTTTGTGCATTCCCGTTCTTGGTCTCTGCTTTCTTTGATTGAAATGATGTGCCAGAGAAATACTAAGAAGTTTTGACAAAAGAAATAGTCCAGTGAGTCATAATTGTATTAGAGGGAGCAAAGGTGGAAGGAAAAAGATGAGCCCAATAAAATATAATTATAATAGTACATCCCTTTTATGAACTTCAGTATTCTTTTAGAGAATGATAGCGATACAGATATTGTTGGTAGAAGAGAAGACTTACTGGAACTCTTAGGGGAAGATTTAAAAAATGTTTTCTGTAAGTTCTTTATAATGTCAAAACACCAGTCCTCTTGTTATTCTTTTGTTTCCCTTCTCTCATTATTTTAGAATTAATTTTTATTATTTAAAAAAGATATTTAATTACTTTTAAAATTAAGGTTTAATTAATTAATTATTTTATTGCATAATATTATTATTGACTCAAACCAGTGATAAATTTGGTCATCCACATAGTACCAAGAAGGCTGTCTGGGAACAGGGGGGAGGTTTTGATGACCATAATTCTGTCCTCTTATTTGCCACGTAGTTCACTATTAGGTTTCATGGTGCAATCATATCAGTAAAGAAAAATTTTGCCGTTGAGTACTTATTCTTTTCATTAACCCAGGCAGAATAACCCCAAGGATTGAAATACATATCATAAAACTGAATCCTGGTGGGTTTTTAATGGCCATCAAGCAGATCTGTCAGATTCTTTTGTTTATCTCTTTTGATTTATGTCATTAAGTCTAGAGCAAGGTTAGCCAGTGATACCACAGTCCATTTGATACCTTATGGTTGGTGGGAAGTGAACAGCGAAATTGTAATTCACCTCTGGGGACATGAGTAAATGTATTTTAACAGACGGCAATTTTCTCCTTTCCAGTCAAACTTTCGGTTGTGAAAGGATAAACTTAGTTGTTCTTTTTTAATTTTTTTTTTTCAATTTGACAGTCATAACAAGGGGATTAGGCTCCCTTGAGAAGATTCTAATGGTACGAGGATAGGGGCGATGATATTTCCTATGCCTAGGACCTGACGCAGCTCTCAGCTGCCCTGCACACATTGCTTTTCATTAAAGATTCTCAAATGTTTAATGTTTATTAAGTATCACAACATCTCTGTGAGTAAGGTGCCGTGCCCGTTTTTACTACTGTGAGATATTTAGAGAGGTACAGAAACTGGCCTAAATCCGTATCACTGGGAATAGGAATCCTAAGCCTTCTGCAGTCTCTGATACATAGTTTTCCACTTAACAAATGGTCCAAGTAAGTTAGTTACTAAAATGATATGGTCACATCTAAGCACTGTGCAGGCATTCACAGTAGATGGTTCAGCATTTCATAGTAGATCTGAGGCGTGATTTCCTACTCTCCATCTGTTTCATCTGCCAAGATCACTCATCGTTTTTATGAAGGCGCAGACACATGTGAGACCTTCTGAAGTCAGTATCTTCCTGCAGTGTCTTCAGCTCAATTTCATGTAAGGCAGAATTTTACAATTACCTGCTGAAGCCCAAACTTCAACAGTCCTTGAAAGCAGCTTACCTGCTAAAATGTGATACTTCCCAAGGTAGCATAATCCCTGTCTCAGTCCGTGGCAAGATGATGCACATTACACAGCACAGTGGGAATTTCTCATTTCTTCCTATAGCATAGGAAAGAGCATAGACCTGTGCTGTGAGATTCAGGGCAAAGAAGAAAGATGTGAGACACCATAATATGCATACAGAACCAGGAAAAAAAAGTGAAGTAGTGAAGTCTAGGTCTCCTGAAACTGGTGGAAAACTTCTGCAGCATGTAAGAGGGGCTAGAAACTTGGGACAGAGAAAAAATGAAAGGACGTTTTACTTTTAATTCAGATGTCCTTCAAACATGTTCTGGGAGTTTCAGAAGTCCATGTGGGTAGTAGTGAGGATTTCTGCTGTGCTAAACTGTATTTGTTGTTCTGTAAGTCTGCATAGATGCAGTGCAACATCTCAGTGTTTGCTGAATGGCTTATGCTCACTTTATCTCCTTTCCAAAACTTATGTCTGTCTGCGAAAGGCTGTATCATGCCCTGTAATACATAATGATTACAAAATGCTCATGTGGAGAATTACATCTTCTCCACCTGGAGCCTGCAGCAATGTAGGTGGCTGGCTATTCCACATCATGGTCAGACTCCCAGCTGGGGAGCATGAAACACCTCCAAGTACTCCTAGGAGAGTCCAGCAGCATTGCAGACAAGGATAGGCAGACATGTTTAACTTTAGTTCTGATTCTGACTGATGTGCCCAGAAGTTTTGTTACTAAAGTGATTCCGTCTTGAATGTATTCCTGCAGGACATGGAGGACAGATTTGCCAAAGGGGATGTGCATGCTGGTTGCCGTCTCTGTGGAGCACGAAGAGGCTCCTCTTATGGGAGCTGTGCGAGCCATTGTGATGGACTCTCAGTACTTGATAGAGCCATGTGGCTCAGGAAAAGCCAGGCTGACCCACATCTGCAGAATTGACCTAAAGTAAGTATCCCACCAGCAAAAAGCAGACATCCATTCAGCAGAGCAAAAGCCTCCAGCTCAGGAAGGGGAGGTGTCGGGAACAGAGAGCATGGTTAATGTAGCTTGGCCACTTTGGAGTCTTGCTTCAGTCTTTTCTATCCACCAGGCAGATTTCTCCACTTGGCATCTACTGCTGTTATGGTGTGACCATAGAAATAAAATCTGCTTATTTGATTACTGCTCAGGAGAACCTCAGAGTACACTTACAATGACCAGTATTTGAAGTCCTCTCTACCACTGTGGGCAGCGGGGAGTAGGAAGCATGGTGAGCCTCTTCCAGTGGGGCGTATTTCTTGAGTATTTGAGTTTCTCAGTAATTCTCTTTCCATTTCTTCAGAGGACATTCCCCAGAGTGGTACAACAAAGGCTTTGGACATCTGTGTGCAGCAGAAGTTGCCAGGATCAGAAACTCATTTCAGCCTCTGATTGCCGAGGGACCAGAAACAAAAATCTGAGGAAGCGTTCCTGGGAGTGTGTGAGTGTAAATCAGGGTCTGGAAGAGAACAGGAATAAGGAAAGTAATGATCTTATTTAAGCTGCAGAAATCTGACCAGACCTGGGTCTGTACAAAGCTGAAACAGGAATTTTATAGAAAGTTCTTTTATTCTGGAGACTTCACCTCCCCCCACCACATCCCTTCTGTATTAATTTCAATTATTGAAGTAAACATTTCTTCAGAGAGCTTTTATCGTTATTACTTTAAAATCAGACTATTGCCATTACTTGTGTGTTATGTAACTGATATTTAAAGGCTTCTAAGAAGCATATTTTAACTGTAAATAAATTATGTACAGTATGTATATATTTATCTATATTATATCTATATATATGTATATGTATAAATTAATTATTTTGTATATAACTCAGTGCAAATCACTTGCATCAGTTGGACCTTAAGTGAATCTGTCACTTGTTTCTTAGTGTGTCACTGCTACATAAGCTGTGTTTGCTATTATCACAGGGCTACCAGGCAAAATCCATGTGATAACAGAAACACCTGTTCTCAAATATGTTTTGTGTTTGTGTATGCTGTGAGAAGGTACCTAGATATAGATGTAGGAAGAATTAAAAGAGCTAAGGAAGAAGGAGGTTACTGTACGTTTAAAAATAATGAGGAGTGGATCAGTTTCACCAAATAAAATACATGGAAATGTAACTGGGATAGACATTTTGAAGGCTATTTATATTCAGCTGCAGAATTGTGACTGTTAGTACAAGGTGTTGAAAACTTACCTACCGCCTTAATTAATGGTATATCTGCCGCTAGACAACCTCACTATCTGTGGCGTTCATAGTAACTGCTCGTTCTTGGAGAGTGCAAGATAACGCTGTGTGTACTGAGGTGTCTGAAATCAGATCGGTAAGTTATTAAGCTGTAAATCTTTTTTTTTTGTTTTTTAAGCATTTTGTCTAAGTTCTGAGTAAGTGTTTCTGTCTTGTTCTTTCCTTCTCCCACAGAGATGGCTAATTGTTAAGAAACTCCAAAGCAGATTTTCCACACCCAGTGGACACAAAGACATGCAGATGAATGCCACGCCTTTTCGTATTCTTACTATACAAATAATGAAACTTTTTAAAGCTTTTAAACACATCTTGGAGATTTAAAAGACTAAATGCAGACTATGCTTGGCAAGATTGCTTTTATAGTAACAGCAAGCATTTTTATATTATATTGCACTGATCTGCATGATCCTGCCTCTGTAGGCGTTGAGGGGAGCAGGATTAGCCCCTGACTATGAGGAGTAGGAGCCATTTAAGCCTATTATATAATTTCATTTTCAGGGACCTATTATTTTGCTAATGGAAGAATGCTTTAAAAGTAATAATAATAATAATGTGTCAACGTTACCTTTGAGGCAGGGTTCCGTTTTGTTTTTAACTAACCTAAGACCAAAAATCATATTGCATCTGTGATTCGGTAAGAATGTACAAGCCTGTTAATACTGTTCATTAATCGCATTTGTTCACTTTGACTTTATTTATTGCTGCATAAACCAGTGGAGTAATTCATAGCCAGTGTTTTAGCTCAGTCCTTCAAACAAAAGTCCACTAAGGTTTAGTATGAGGTCAATTAAGTAGGATATATTTCCTACACAAAGCTACAGTTTTGTACCCTGATTCAGTAAACTGGGAAGTCCCTTCAAAGCCAGTGCTTTGATCTGCCCCAGGTATGAGGGCTGTGGGGTGGGCCATGTGTGGTCCTTGATAGCTGCTAGAGCACAGTCCCATGTGCCATCATGCACATGTCTAAGGGCTGTGCTGGCAGGTGACAGCCCTGAAATCCAAGGAAGCAAGCCGGTGGGAGCTTGGGGGAACAAGGAGAGTGTGACCCACCATAGTGTCCACGTGGAGCGGTGGGACCCCCAAAAAGTTGTCATCATCTTCTTCCGTGAGATGTCTCACCTACATTTTATTGTACAGCTCATAGGATCGGGGAGGTTGGCTGCCAGTGAGCTCCTGCCTTGAGTTTATGGCCAACAGTAGTTGCAATGTGCAACCATTGCATGTTTTTAAGTCTTAAAAGACAGGGGAGCTCTCACACCCTCACGTGGCTGTGTTGAGGTCTGGCAGTCACCAGCCAGCTGCAGGCCCAGGTCCAGCATTCCCAGAAGCAAGCTGTGGCTTGTGAGCTGGTGAGGCAAGGCCTGTCCCCTGATTCCAGTGGGTCCCAGAAAGTGGCATCTCCTCCTCAAATGCCTGTAGCCATGGCAGCAGGTTTTGCGCCGGCTGTTTTCCAAAACAGGAGCAATTAGAGCACTTCTGCTACATTAGTTTGCGTAAACGAGTACAATTGTGCCTCAGTATTAATGGGCGCAGAATTTCTGGCCCTGACAGTGGCAACTGTTTGACAGTAAACAGTTTTTTAAGGAAATGAAGGGAAAACCTGGACAGTGGTTTTATCCTGTCTGATGAGTCATCTCTCAGCTGGAAGGGGCCCTGTGCCACCTGCTGCCGCTAGCAAGGTAGGGTTGTCCTCCTACCCTTGCAGAAGCTCTGTCATGTGCTTCTGGCATCTCTAAGCCATGTAACAATGAAATAAGATTTCTTTAAAATGCACGTTATGCCATGTCTACCGTTCAGCTACCACAGTATTTTGTATTGTTACGTTGCCATTGAGAATACATTATGATAATTGCATTTTTAAATGTTATACTCATATCAATACCTCATATTTTTACCTCATCTGTTGGTATCAGTCATTAGTATTTGTAAATAAATAATTGCAGAGTTGAATAAATTTGCATACACTAAAGAATGATGTTTCCTTTGTGCACTCATTTCATCCATTGGCACAAGAAACATGGTACACTTAAGCCCTTGCTTTCTTTATTTCTACCTGCTGTACACTAAACTGTTCTGGTACGAGACTTCAATAATGACTTCAGGCTCCACATGATATTGTTGTCCATTATGCTTATCCTACAGTGCCCTTAAGTATACATGAGCTTAATGGGAAAGATTGTTTTCCAAAGAAGCCACTAAGCTAGGATGGCTGGCCTCAGAAAGGTAAACTCGGGTCCTTGGCAGTGTTTAGGCCTCTGACTCCCAAGGAATTCAACTATGTTTCTGCATCCACGTTCTTCTCAATAATCTAAGTCTAGGTTCATAAGAGTGACTGTGGAGCTGGGATGCTGGATATTGGATTCACATGATCAGACTTCAGCCACCTCAAATCCATCAAGGTACTGCAAAAGAGAAAAAAGATACAGCAGCAGGATAGTGATTCCTGTGGTTTCTCTTACACATGTCTACAGATGGAATAAATGTCCTTTTGGATGGGCCGCTATCCCTCCACTCTCTCTTGAATTATCAAAAGCAGCAGAATCTCACAAAATAGGATGCTGAGCAAGGATCTGGATATGAGAGACCACCTAGGAGAGGATAAACCTTTATGTACTACCATTCAGGGAAATCTCAGTATTAAACTTTGGACTGAAAGGAAGCACCTTTCTCCAATTCTGTGCTATGGCAGAGATGGTCAGCTATGTAAGTCTGTCCTTTCTTGCAAAAAATGTAGTATGTGATACTGTCTTATTCTCATTTCACGCCCCCCCCCAAAACAAACAAACAAAAAAAAAAACCAAAACCAAACAAAAAAACCCCAATGTCCGGACAATCAGACTGTCTTAATCCTAACAGCATTGATGTTTCAGGCCCTGGTATGTGCAATCTTTATAATGTTGAGTTCTTGAGCATCCATCCTCTTTACAACACCTTGCAGAAGCCACCAGCAAGGCATCTCTCTGTTTGATGCACTTGCTGTGCAGAACCGGTGTCAGCCATTGAGGATCTTGCCATGCCGAAGAGATATTGCTCTTCAAAATGGCAGTTAGTTGTTAGACAAGAGCACAGGCTGAACATACTGAAATGACAGTGAGATGAAAATTGTAGAATCATATAATAGTTTGGGTCATCTAGTCCAACCTCCCTGCGGTGAGCTGGGACACCTCTAACTAGATCAGGTTGCTCAGAGCCCCATCTAACCTGGCCTTGAATTTTTCCAGGGATGGAGCATCTACCACCACTCTGGGCAACCTGTTCTAGTGTTTCACCACCTGCACTGTAAAAAATTTCTTCCTTGTATTTAATCTAAATCTCCCCTCTTTTAGTTTAAAACCATTACCCCTTGTATTGACACAACAAGCCCTGCTAAAAAGACTGGCGCCATCTTTTTAATAAGCCCCCTTTAAGTACCAAAAGGCTGCAATAGGTCTCCCTGGAGCTTTCTCTTCTACAGGCTGAACAACCAGAACTCTCTCAGCCGTTCTTCGTAAGAGAAGTGTTCCAGCCCTCTGATTATCTTTGTGGGCCTCCTCTGGACCTGCTCAAGCAGCTTCATGTCCTTCTTGTGTTGGGGGCTCCAGAGCTGTATGCAGTACTCCAGGTGAGGTCTCACCAGAGCAGAGTAGAGAGGGAGAATCACCTCCTGTGACCGGCTGGCCACGCTTCTTTTGATGCAGCCCAGGATACAGTATCCAGAAGACTGCTGGAGCCTGCAAATAGGAGAAGATTAAAACTGATACTGCTGCTCCAGCTCAATAGTGATATGGAAGAGCCGTGGAGTGAAGACAGACCTTGCCAGACAGAAAGCAGCACTTAAATGGCATCACCCACTCCCAATCTCTTTAGGGATTTAGAATGGCCATGCCATGCTCACCTTGCCAGCTCTGCACCAGTCACAGCTGCTCAAGGGCTATATCTGGATGGATGCTAGGCCAGGCAGACCATCTTGTTACAACAGCAGTTGCACATCATGATGTGACAGGATCAGGAATACAGTGCATCAAACCCCAGATTCATAACAAGGTGGGTGTTTGGACTTTCCTAAAATGTATGATTTAAATAGTGCCCCTCAATATCATGGGTCACTCAGCTGTACTATGTTGAAAGCTAACATTTTCCCCCAAAGCAGCAATGGATGCAGAGCAGATCCCACCTCGTACTGTGTGACTGTCGACAGTCTAGCTTCAGTGCACAAGAAATTGGGCTCAGCAAATACATGGGTACATGGAACTCAAGTGCTAACAGAGCAGAGCAGCAGGTCTGGGTTAATGAGTAAACAACTTGGAAAACATTACAACATTGCAGATAACTGTTTGCCTGTCTCCTACAGGCTGATGTTGGAGAGGTCTCGCACTCCCAGATACCCTCCCTAATCCACAGCAGGACCCAGGCACCAGAGCCACTGTGCCTCTCATGAACATTAACATCTCTTGCAGAAAAAGTAATCTGGACATTTATTTCCTTCCACCCCTTTGAATCTGAAATGAGGCTCAATATTCCACTACCTTAATACGTCTCTCACAGGTAGCTATTTTCCACTGCTCTCTTCCACTGTCTAAGCCCAGTTCTTGAGCCCAACATGCCCTCTCCCCACCTCAGTCTCTGCATGCCTGTCTGCAAGGCTGGGTTCCAGCACACCCAGCCCAGGCTTCACAGGAGGCCACAGGCTTCAGCCTTCAGGGCAGAGTGATCATGGCCAAGTGGTCAATGGTCCCAGTCCCAGCTGCAACAAGAGTGAGTCAGGCATTGCCAGCCTGCTAGGGCTCAAGTCTGCAAATGTCCCATGCCCAACATGAGGGACAAAACTCTGGGGTGAGGAGAGTTTGTTTCTGCTTCTCTCCTTCAAGGAGGCAGGAAGGCAAGAGCCAAAAAAACACCCAAGAGCCTGTACCACTGCAGAGGTGCTCCTCAGTCCCACTGCAATGGTAAGTTGAGGCTTTCAATCCTCTCCCAGGGTGGAGGTGTCCTAAAGGCGGCTGTGGTTTGAAGGCAGTGAACCGCTCTTTACCTCGAGCAGAGACTTGAACCGCAGTGTGCAGTTCATTGGCAGCAATGTGCAAGGAGACAGGATGGGGTCCTGGCTGTGACTGTGGTTTAACGAGAAAATTCTGTGGCAAGAGTTTCTGCTCCAGCAGGAGACTGCCCTGCTTGGCTAGAGCAGCTGCATGGAGCTCCATTGGCTGCCAGCTAGAAGATTATGGCTTATTTCTTAATCAAAATACTCAATTCTGCAAAAGGCACTAGGGAAACTCAGCCTAAAGCTGCAGACTTCACTCTTTCTCTTTCACCTGCTCGTAGCAGCTCCGAGACAAACACGTGGCTGGAACACAGATCATCCAACACTTGCTGCAGTGAGGATTTGCAACAGCTTGCAATTTATGGGAGCAAATTAGCTGCAGGCCCATCTGTCCCTCCCCAGACCACACCTGGCCCGCTCCTTGCTGGAAGGACTCATTTTCCTTCAGAGGATGCATATCGAATTACTTACTTTTTTTTTCTTTTTTAATTAAATAAATGTGGGAACCACAGGTGGTGGAGCAGACGACAGTAACCTTCTCAGCAGCATCTGCTGGCCAGCAGTGCCCTGCCATGTGTGCAGGACAGATGCTAGCTGGGTGCCTGTGTGCAGCCTGACCTCAGACCCATGTGGGCCAGCAGCCCCAGAGCCCATTTGGCCACCCCGCTGCACCTCACTGACTCCGGTCAGGTTTGGTCTTTGTGGCAATAGGACCAGAGGGACCACAGCTGGCCTGGCTTGACCACAGTGAGTCCTTCTTTTTGCCCCCAGACTTTTTCAATTTAGAGATTTGCCGTCGTGGTAGCGGAAAGCAGGGAGTTTGTTTACCAACACCAAACAGCCATTCATGTGCCACACTGCTGGCTAACCAGCACAAGCAAGGAGCCCACCATGGCTTTAAGTGCAGATCACCCTGGGTTCCTGGCTGCTCTGGTCTTTTGTCCAGCATTGGCTTGCTCCAGATGGGACAGGAACTCAGAACTGGGTCTATGAAGAGAAAGCGCAGGGGGTTAGCTCTTTAGCCTGTATTTCTCTCTCCCTGAAGTGTCATGTCCCTTTCCTCCTGGCCCAGGGAGGAGGGATGACACCAGCTTCACCCCTTACTCAGGCTTGCAGTATTGGGCTCATCACAACTGCTGCTTTGCAAAAAAGGTAAAAAAACTGCTTTAGGGAAAACTTCCCATTCTTCAGTGGCTGTATCTGGTGATCCCTGATGAGCAATAGGACTGTTGGTGAGGAAGGAAGGTGAGGTTGGTGAGGAGGAACTCTGCTGCTGCAGATGCATTGTCACAGCACTGTTGGCAATGCCCACAAGCAGAGCCCACCAACAGCTCCTTCCTGGGCCCATGGGACAGCAAGAGCACCATGTCAGAGCTGGCTTTTTGCAGGACCTTTCCCGCTTCCCATGACATTGCAGCGCTCAAGCCAGACTGCCCCACTGGCACGGCACCAATGCACGCCCAGCCCTGCCAGCAGTGAACCCACCCCAACATGGGGTGAGCCGCCACATGTGTTTTAACCACATAGCCTTCCCAAACACCCAACCAAAGCCCATCCACAAGCATCACCTTGAGTGTGGTTTACTGCCTGGGCATGCTGATGCCTTATGTCTTTTTGAGCAGTGATTATCATCCTCTTGTCTCATGTCATTCTCTTCGCAGCCGAGGAAGTGCCGGGATGCTTGCAAATAGCTGAGCAGTGACATTCATTGCACTGCTGAAACCACCAAGACAGCAATGCAAAAGTTCATAGTTATTATCAGCACAAATAAAAATAATGGTTGTAAAAAATGAAAAATTAAATGGGTATTACTGGGCTAAGCCAAAATGTTACAACATGGCCTCCTTGGTCTCCCAGTATTTCTTGCTTGGGCAACCTTTCCCAGCAATCATTGGTATTTATCAGAAAAGAGATACAGTTATTGCATTCAGGGTTTTCAAATAATTGAGTAATTTAATCTTTTAAGTGCCTCTGAGATCACTTGCTGTAATTAAAGACAGAAGATGAATGACTGAAGGACAAGAGCGTTGGAGGACTTAAAAAATGACTGTGTCCTTGACTATGTCTCCTGTGCATTTATATAATGATTATCCCACATTAATATGGCCAAACAGATAAAAGGAGAAAATAACAAGAGCTTGGTTGCATTATTTTTATTCCAGCCCAATAACAATATATCACCAGCTGGAGGAATGTGCCGATGAATACCAAGCAGGAGCAACCACATGCTGCCAAGTGCAGGACCCCGCTGCCTCCCGCTGTGAGGTGCAAGGAAAAGCAATATTCACTCACTGATCCTGCAGCAACGTGGCACATAGATGAGTTACAAATGTGTGTAAAATTTAAAAACTTCCATCAGAAGTGGACTTAGAGGCTCAGCTAGTGCTGGAAGAAACAACTGCAACACTGGAAGCTTACTTTATGAGCATTTATTTTCTCAGTTTTTTGAAAAAAGACCCATTTGATCCTAGTGGAGAGAGGGAGTCAGAGGGTTGCTGCAAATAACTATCAACAAAAAATCTGTAAGGCCGGTAAACAGTATTTTGTCTTCTAAATAAACTATACATCCTGGCATACCTATGTCATACCTTGGTACTTAGCTCCCCATTTCATAGACCAAATGTAAATAAATACCTTGGAAGAGGGTGAGAGACCTGGAGCTGGCCCTGCTCCATTCTTCCTGCAGCACTAAGCCCCTGGGTCACTCCTGTCCCAGGGCAGAGGAGCAGGAGCCTTGCACCCCTTGGGGCACCCTCTGGGCTGACAGGAGAGGCTGCAGCCTGCCAGGAAGCCCTCCTTGCCGGCTTGCTCTCCACCCTTTCCTGGCAGAGCATCTGATGGCCTCCAGCTTAACTGCTCTGTTGCCAGACTACAAAACTTTGTCACCTCGTAAAACTTTACAGCACAGGTAGTTTATGCCGTTACAGCTCTTGAACTAAACACTTGGCCAATTCATGGTTCCCTCCAGTGGGAGGAAAAGCAGATTTCTTGGGTCAGGTGTTGGGTTTGTGCAGCCCTGCTGGTTTGCAGCACTGCCGAAAGCCTGTTAGAGCCCTGAGAGCAGAAGGTGGCAATGCAACAGCCAGCTTGTCACTGAAAGCCAAGCTGATGATTCAGCCAGCATCCTGCCAGGACACGCTGTCAGGTCTGCTCTTCCTCTGGGCCCCACCGTACATCCCTCTTGGGAGCTGCCTGCAGCTTGGTACTGCTCCAGCTTGGACGCGCACCCCAGCAAGGCACAGCCCCTGGGAGAAGCTCCAGCTTGGGGGCCCCTCTGGCTTCTGAGAGCCAAATAGGTGGGACTGAGAAGGCACTGCCCAGGTCCTCTCCTTCCTGCAAGGACTGATGCCATAAAAAACTCAGTGAGAAGTACATTATACTTACCCAGGGTAGGGGGGGGAGTTAAAACCCATCCCTCCCTGTCAGAAGAAATCAGCCCCAAGTCTTGTGTATTACTCCTTCAGTAAGGAAGAAAATTTCCACATACAAAGACAAGAACTAAAGTAGACCCTAATCCAACTTGATGTGAACTTGCAGTATTTAGAAAACACCATCACTGTCGTTCCCACTGCTTTGCTCAGTGCTGGTGACAATGACCACCTCCCCCACCCACCAGTGCCCAGTTTCCCTCTGCACCTCAGACACCCATGGGCATCCCGGGACTCAGGCTAGAAACACATTTGGATGAGCTCAGGAGAGCTGGGACCAAATAACATTGCTTCATCATGTTGTGTTGTAAGTCTTGTGACAAGGAAAAGACCTTTGACAGTAAAATTCCTCATGTAGAAGGTGTATCATTAAGGGACAAATATGGGAGCTTGGGAGTTTTCAGAGTAGATTCTTTTTTAGATTTTATTTTTTTAAGAAAGAGTATTTGAAGTCCCATGGCCCATCACAGTGGCAGGGGACTGTTCCCTCAGCTCCTCCTAAGGTGAGGAACTCGTGCATCTGCTTGTGCCTGTGGCTTTCTGCCTTGCTTCATTAGTGTTTTTCCTGTCTTCGCTCTGCCTTGCTGGCCCTTTTGCCACTCCTTCACAAACACAAAAAGCATCACAAAATAATAGCCAGCAAAACATCAGCACCCACAAGTGTCTTGGCTACAGGCTGCTGTTGTTTCAACTTTCTGGTTTCTCAGAAATCTTAATTTTCCCAGAACTGTTTGACAGTGGTGTTTCTGTTCCATTCACGAAACAAAATAAAAGCCTCTGATAGACTGGACCCTTCCACTGTCATCTCACCTTGTTATTCCTCCTTTTTCCTATCTCTTAAAAAGGGTGGGTGGGCTTAACTGGCCAGCACCAGCCATAGCCTTGTGATGGCTGGTGAATAGTGGTTTGGCAATCCATGAGTGGCACATCAGACGAGAAGAGCTTTCCCCTTTCTTTTCCTCGCCTCCTCATCTCAGCTTTGCATGAGTGAAGATGGAACAAGACTGAACTTTCTCAGCTGAAGCTGAAATCTAGCACCTAAAACTGATTTCCTCACCCTGAATGTGGGCATTCATTTTCACCTAAGGGGTTTTTGCAAGCAGAATGAACAGATAAGTTTTCTAAGTGATTTAAAAGCAAACAAATACAATGCAAGGAGAAAAGTGAAGGGCAAGTTGTGCATTTAAACCTGCTCACACTTCTATGGCCACTGTCACATTAATTAGTCTTGGTCCCTTTCTGGTCCCACTTCCTTTAACCTTGGCATTTACTTTCCTTAGCATGTTTAACAGGGATGCCACAAACTGACCGCTTAGTGCCACAACTGTCTTGACAAAATCCCTCAAGCCTGTGAGTAACTACTGGAATAAAAGAGCTGTCAAATTTACTGCAGTGTTACTATGGAAGAAGCTATGGCAACAAAACACTATAATACCGATATGGTTACTTACACAGGCCTTTTAAATAGCAATAATCACTCTAAAAAGAAATCAAACCCAAACCAACAAAAAAATCAAAGAGCCAAAACCCCTCCAAAGCCACAGGTCTGTTGGATAAACCTCTGTTTAGACACAGGCCCCAGCAATCTCCAACAGAAGTTGGAGATTTATGTGGCATTGGAAAAAGAAACAGCAACACAAACTCCTTGCAGCGTTATCATAATAGCCTCTCCAAAGATACTTCATGTCACAGACAGAGAAGTTGGACAGATTAAACAGTAAGATCATGATGCAATTTGTTACATACAGTAACTTTATTTCATTTCTGAGATTGTTATAAAAACAATACAACTTTCATTCTTTCATTTAGCAAAGACATCCTTCCCACAGTCACTCTGCACAATGTTTTCGAGAAATAAAACAGAAGCTTTGCACTCACGTCACAAAAATACTTTGAATAAAAATACAGCTTTGTATTTTACATCATGTTTAATCTGGAGCACTGAGCAAACTGGCAACATTCTAGAAACATGGTTAAAATCAAGAAACTAGTCTACAGAAGACACTGCATGTTAACATGCAGACTATGGTTGCTCATCAAAAAATAAAATACTCTCCTCCCCTGAGCTGCCGTTGCAGCCCAACTACAGAGTCCCCTTGCTACTGTTGGCATTTCTGCTCTAGTTACACAGATGGTGATGGGGAAGTGCTGGATCATCGCTCACATGTGGGTATTAGATGGAAGAAGCATCCCATGGCCTGCAGCCTGATCGCAGGGGGTGATTACTGCATCAGTTTGCATGAGCACACCACAATTCTCCTTGGACAGGTACCTAATCTTTGCCTATTCAAGGGCTGCTTTGTTGTTAGTGGAGGGTGATTTTTGTCGGGAAGATTGACAAGAAAATCACGCTGGCCCCTGATTACATAAAATGAAGCTGATTCCTAAAGCAAAACCATACTATTACCTCCATCAGACCAGCCTGTATTTTCCCTGGCCCATCATTGTGCAATTCATGCGTCTAGAGCTACACATTGCTGTGCATGGGCAGCGCTGCAGGCAGACTACTTAGGAGAAGACTTTGGCAACTGCTGTGCCCGGCTCAAGCCAGTTGCTGCTCTGCAGTGATATTTAAAAACTCTTCCGAAGGGAAGTGCACCAAAGGCTGCGTTATTTCTATGGGCCACAGCACCATGACTGGATGCGATCATACAGCTGGAGAGCAACAAATCCCAATTTACCTAAAATTAGATATCCAGCTGGTGCCATCTGCCTGTCGGTGGTTACATATCACCCAGCCCCTACGAGAAGAGCCTGCAGTGTCTCCGTGCTCAGATAGCCCTTTCTCACATTGTGCTGTGGCTGGGCCATTAAAGAGCCCAGGGCAGCAACTCGCTGGGTGGTTAATTGCTAGGGAAGGGTCAGGACTGGACTGTGCTCACCAGCACAGCACCCATGCTCTTCTGGACTTGCCCTGACCAGGCCCCTTGAACACCCTCAAACCCAGGGGAGGCACATATACTCTGCTTCTCAGAAAGATCAGGCCCAGACTCTATTTTTTTTTTTTTTGCCAACAGCAACATAATTATATCATACACACACACACACAACATACAAGTTAGACAAGACCTGACACAGTTTGTATTAAACGAATGTCACTTTTTGTTATGGACTGTGAAGGCATGTGACTACCGGAGCAACGTATTGCAAGGTGATTCATTGCCATGCCACAGAGAAAGCCATTTGGCATTTCAGACATTTAGGGAGATTTCTTTGTAATCCACACTGCACCAGGTACCACTGCATAAATATACAGCAGTTTAAAAATTTTTCTTCTTCAGCAGGTCCTATCAGGCTATAAATAATGCTTATATATATTTTAATACTTCATCACTTACCCTGAATTTTTCACCTTCATCTCAATACCAAAACACACATTAGTGCAAAAAGAGACCATTTTAAGACTGGAACTAGAGGACAAATACATTAATCATTATGATAAGATACTAATTATTTTCTATTTCTATAGATGATTTAAGAAAAAATATAATCTTAAATTACAAATGAAAATCGTATTTCATATGTAAGTTTTAATTTACAGTATAGAGTCACAGAAATATTCAGGTTGAAAGGAACCCTGGGAGGTCATTTAGTGCCCTACTAGTCATCTAGTAGATAAACATCACATTTAATACAGTATAATCAGCTTTAGTAGATAAATAATTCTTGATTACCACAGAGCACATCTCCTTAAAATATTCTTTCCAGTGAGTGACATTATTTACAAAGCAATAAAAATACAATCACAGCTGAAGGTGATGCAGGCCTAGAGTTAGAGTGGAGAAAAATGACCTCACTGCTTTATACTGAGGACACTCCTAACACAGTGATTCACAAGATAGACAAAATGACATAGAAGTTTATTTCGTTCTCCCTCTGTTTCTACTATAAACACTGTTGCTAGTATTTTGCAAATTTATCTTGTTGAGAGAGAAATGAGAGGCCCTCAGACATTCAGTAATACTTTGGGATGAAATGCTGCCAGGGCCAGATCCAGTTGCTCAAAGGACACTCTCTAGCCAATCTGGAAGGGGCTTGGAGCAACAGCTCCAAGATCTCAGACCCTGGCAAAAGCAGCACTAAAGTGCTGAATTATTACACCAAAATGCTGGGATTTAAAGTCTCCACACTCAACACAAACGGCACACAGAGACCATCTTACTAAATCACCTGCAAGTTTCCAGCAGGTAAGCAGCCGGGCAGCAGAAGAGCAGCAGCCATGTGCAACTGCTGCAAGAGGTGCAGAAAGGGGGTGCCCCGGCCCTGCTGTGACCATGGGTACAGAGCAACAGGGCACAGGGTCAGGCACACAGCTCTCTGACAACTGAGGCAGCAAAGACAGCCCAGTTCCTGCTCTCTGCTTTTTTACTGACCAAATCAAAGAGAAACCCTTTCACCTGTCTCATCTCTTCCGATCAGATGGCATGACCCCTGCCACCCCTGGACACACCCCTGCTGCTTTACCCACTGAGAAAGACACTGTTCCTTTAGCTGAAGTTCCCCAACGACATCTTGAAGTCAGACATAGCCGCCAGCAACCTGAGTAGTAGTTAACTGATTTACAGAGAGCTCCCAGTAGCACACACTCGTGTCCCCCTGTGCTTCCCCCTTCCTCTGCTTTGGGAAAGGAGGTGTCCTTTCCTCCCGTGCTGCTTTGTGCAATTTTCTATCTCTGCTCAGTCACATTGTCTGGTGCTGTCTCTGGTCAAGCAACATCAGCATTAAATCCTTATTTGGAAAAGTAAACCATTTTGTTTCTCCTCAGTCTTCTCTTGGAGAATTTGCCATTCAGGCTCTTCCATCACCGCATGTCTTCAAAACATACTTTCACCTGCCCAACTCAGTGAGGCAAAACCCTGGAGGGGAAAGCATCTGCTCAACAAAAGGTCTCAGGGAAAGTTGCGGGACAACTCCAACCACAGGAATTAAGGACTGGTCATAAACTAAATGTACTGAACCCGAGAAAACGATTTCTGGAAGCCATACGCTAGCAATCTCTTCTCAGTGTCAATGTCCTGCAGTATTAGGCAACGTAAATGCCTTCCTAGTGCTGAAGCAATCACAACATTGTGCATTCTTATTTCAGATTTCCCAAGGGGATGCAAAAGAAAGGGGAGTGAGTGATGTATTCAAAGGGGCATCTCTATTTATACCGTTGTTCTACCTTCTTGGAGTAGTAAATAATGAAGAATATAGTAACAATAAAAGCAACAAATATGAAAGAGATAAAGGCTAATAATGATTTTCTGCTTCGGAAGAAGTGGCATTCAGGACACGAGGCAACCTCTTCTGGGCACAGCAACTCAGGAGTTTCAGGACCGGGAAAACCATTATTGTCAATTATTTCTCTGTAATGTTTCATAGAAGGCTTTGGTTCATATTGATTTGCAATGTAAGTGTAGAGACCATATTTAGGAGCGGTCTTGTCATTAAAAGAATAGACAAAATAACCTTGCAGGTTAACGCTATCCAGAGTGTAAGCTGCAAAAGAAAACAAAGGGTTGAAGAGATGAATACATGTCACTTTGGCATTCAAGAGCAGTACCATATGCCAGTACATAAAGCAGGGGCAGGGGGATGTTAAACACACATCTGCACTTCTTTTCCCCAAAATAAGGTAAGGTACACGTACATCTATGAAGTGTTTCTCATAAAAAGTAAGGATCTGTCAGCCATTACCAGACAGCATGTTCTGCGAATATCCTGCAATTTATTTCCTCATGCTTGGTAAACACAGCTGTGGGTGCCCGACTGTGTTTAATGATCAGTGTGGAGCCTGATGCTCCTTTTTATGTATGAAAGAATACAGCTTTTGGGTTTCCTGCATTTGGATTTCTACAACCTGTTTCTCCAGTTGTTCTCCCTTCTCCCTTGCAGAGCACCTCCTGATGGGGACGGCTAAAAGGAACAGAGGACATCAGTCTGCACTTCTCATTAGAAAAGGCACACTGACACTAGAAAACGACATGCCCATGCTAAGGTCATGTACTAGGATATCACCAGTGCACATGGAAAGGTTATGCAAATCACAGTCCTTTTGTTATTGACCTGAGTTTCTGACCCAGGATCGGTATTAGTCTTTATTGAGAACATGTCCACAATCTATACTGCTAACTTGGCTACTGGAAGAGGTCCAGCAGCTGGAGCATTAACCTTGAGTCATCAGTCCTGCTTGACAAAACCAATCAATCCACAGTAGTAAACGCAAACTGTAATACTTTAGCTCTCAAAATCACTATTTTCAAAAAATCAAGGCAATATTTTTAGCAGATGAACATATGACTGAAAGCTAACAACTGCTGAATTTTCACATGCCTCTGGAAAAAAAATCTTTCTGCAGCCGCATGCAAGACATTTAGCACCTCTTTTCATGTGCGAAATGAAATAATATTTACCTGCCCTTTTACAGAGTTGCTACCCAGGATAATTACTTTGTGCTTGTAAAAAATGTGCATGTGGATTTAACGGTGTTACATAAATGGTTGCTGCTGTTCTTTGCTTTCAATTGGCAAAGATGTACTTAAACAGTGTACAAAGCACTTAAAAATACAGCCTCAGTCCAAAGGGTCCTGAACTGTATTCTGGAGTCATTTAGATGCACAAACCTGTTGGCTCCCCTGGAACCAAGCAGGTGAGCAGCACTGCACACACAAATGCTGCCACATGCACTCCCTGGAACCAGCTGGAGGTAGAAGGCAGAATAGGAACTCAAAGGTGAGAGCACACATTGACCAAATCCCCTCTCATTCCTCTCCAGCGTGACACTGAGGTAAGGACACAAAATCTGTAATTCATCTTGGTTACTGCACAGGGTCTTGCAGAAAAAATGCATGTTTTGGAGAAACCTGAATCAGCCATAATGCCAAGGTTAAGAGCTTTCTCCCTGTGTAAGGACAAGATGGACTAAAGCACAACACCAGCCCAGGAGAGGAAAAGAGAATGTGAGAGCTGGGATTACTGGTGGACTAAACACTCTGGAGGAGTGTACCACGGCAAAAGAGGGAGAGTGGGCTGTAGGGCAAGTATTATGGCTAGTTAGCAGGGACATATGCATCCACGACAAAGAAGGTGGAAAGAGAGGAAAATATGGCTTACATGTGATGGTTAAGTTCAAAAACACAGGAGTTAGTTCCAGGCTGGACAGAAAAGGGTAAAATCACAGAATGGTATCAGAGAATCATATAGGTTTGAAAAGACCCTTGCTCACAAAGAAAAATCCACTGTGAGAAAGATGACTGTGAACCATTTACAATTGCTTTGACCGAAAACTTTCAAACTATTCAAATTACTTTAAAATGAGGCATTTTCATGTTTTCAGGTCTTTTTTCAGGGAAGTGCTTGGAGTATACTGGTACCAGATCAATACAAATGACAAAGTTCTGTAAAAAACAGGTGGGTGTGTAGGTGTTCTGGCTAACCAGAACTGGTAGAAAAGCCCATATCCATATACACTTCGAAAATAGAAGTGCCAAGAACTGGTAGCATCTAAAGTAGTAGGAAGGGGAGAAGCAATACAGGAAAAAAACAGATTGAAACCATAAGCCCAAATACAGTCAAGATATGTTTTTCAACTACAGACACAGAAAACATGCAGCCAGTGCTTCAAAATGTACGTGAAGGAACTCCTGGGAACTTGACGTCCAGTAATTAATGAAAGAGTTGGAAATTACAGAGGAGGAAGTTAAACCCAATACTTAACAGAGTGGACAGGATGACCTAGCAAATTATGGAACTGACAGCCATCCTTCACTACCTAGCAAAAGAGTGGAATAGATTATTTAAGGCTTGATAAATAAGAATTACAGGAGAAACAGATGATTAATGTCAATCAGCTTCACTTTATAAATCTTGTCAGATTAACTTGACATCTTTTTCATTACACCAGCAGATCTATAAAAGTAATGGTGTTTGATGTAATATACTTAGAACTTCACCAGACAACTGACTTGGTATTATATGGCATTTGCGTCAAGAAAACAGAATGTCAGGAGGTCAAGGAGACTGGGTCTCAAATAGAACTAGTAAGTCTAGAAATGTAATTGCACGTAAGTAAGTGTACCAGTAGGTGTATTTCCACCACGGTCATGGAGATCGGCATTTAGCACTAAGATATTGAATGATCTTAAGTATATCAGCAACCTGAAAGAAAAGTAAAACTATTTCTCACCAAGTTTGCAAATAACACAAAAATTAGAAACATAATTTAGGTACTGTAGCAAGCTTTGCACAAGCAAGCAACTGGCACTTGAACATGACCAAATGTTCTTGTCAAAGAAGAAGCAGACCATACTTCGGCAGAGGGAGTTCTGCCTGGGGGTCAGAAATCTGCAATCGAGTTTGAAATCTCAGTAGATAACCACAGAGCATGTGTAACCAACCCGCTGCCATGGCCAAAATGGCTAAAAGGCTGCTTAGGTGTATGAAAGACAAGTTAAAGGACAAAAGGTTATGTTCAACACAAGAAGGATGTGGACCTGATGGACCGTGTCCAGAGGAGGGCCACAAAAATGATCACAGGGCTGGAAACAAAGACAGGCTGAGAGGCTTGGGGTTGCTCAGCCTCGAGAAGAGAAGGCTCCAAGGAGACCTTACAGCAGCATTCCAGTACCTGAAGGAGGCCTACAAGAAATCTGCGGAGGGACTGTTTACAAAGGTATGTAGTGATAGGACAAGGGACAATGGTTTTAAACTAGAGAAGGGTAGATGTAGATTAGACATCAGGAAGAAGTTCTTTACTATGAGGGTGGTGGAACACTGGAACAGGTTGCCCAGGGAGGTGGTGGAGGTCCCATCACTGGAGATGTTCAAGGCCAGGCTTGATGGGGCTCTCAGCAACCTGAGATTAACTGCAGGGAGGCTGGACTAGATGACCTTTGAAGGTCCCTTCCAACCCACTGCATTCTATGATTCTATCATTCTATTCCATGTTATACCTGCCTGAGATACAGGTGTGGCTGTGGTAGAAACAGTGTGTCTGGGTTGGGGTTTATCCCTCTCAGGAAAAATGCTGGCAAACAGGACAAAGTTTAATAATTGAAAGGTTCTACATGACGTTTTATAGTAAGGGACACAAAGAGCTTTGTCTATGTCCCGTATCAAAAAGATAGGTGAGATATAGCTTGTTTCCTGTCTGTGAACACCTACACAGGTAAATTATATGGAAATGCACAACAAAATGGCCTAAAGCTGAAGCTGAAGAAATTAATACTAGAAGATTTATATATCTATCTATGCACACACTTATATATAAAAACAGTAAATAATTACCCACTGAAACAGCTTACAGTGAGGTGTAGAAGATTCCTCATCAGTAATCTCATTCGGGTCTTGTGCTTTTCTTAAAAAACAGCACGTGTTGTATGAAAGGATGACTCAAAATGCCTTATTTTTGCCTTATAATTTATGAATCTTTGAGACAGAGAAAAAGATTGGTTTGGGTTTTGAACAGCAAGAAAGAGTCCAGCAAATGGCATAATGAGGTAGATAGCTGAATTATTATGAAGACCACTGCTGGATAAGATCACTGTTGGATAAGATACAGAGACAGCTGAGGAACAGAACTCATATCCAGCCCTGAGGCACAACAATGGAGAGAAGCAACAAAGCAAAACAACAGTAGAAGTGCAATAAGAAGAAAATCTGACTAAATACATGTGGAGTTACTCGCATAAGATCTACTCAAATTTCTTGAATCCACAAAAGAGTTCTGCTCTCTTATATATAATACGTGCTAGGTCAGTCTTCCTGACGTTCAGTAACACCCATCAATCATAAATCAAAGGAAAAACTATCTGTTATGCTGTAATAACATCTCATTTATGGAGTATTCAACATAGGACTTCTTTTTTAAAATTCAACCATACTCTATGTATACAATGTATACTAATACTGGGATTTGTGACATAGACCATCTATGATTCCTTACCTTTTAAAGCTTCATTGATGTAATTCTGTATGTAATACACTCTGAGCTTATCATGCACCATATTGTGGTCATCATCAATTCCATTAGCCATAACATAAATCGGGATGTCACCATACTTTGATTTAATCCACTTGAGTAATTTACGCAGTCCCCAGGGTACTACGGCAGCTCTGCTGGGAGAGTGCAGCCATGTGATGTCATTGATCATTTGAACCTCAAGATAGTGGTCATATTTGAGTGCATCTTCTTTCTCCCAGCCCACGAGGGTAGTAGTGTAGTGACTCAAGGCAAAAAAGTCAAATGAGCCCTGGATTAACTTCTTTTCATCTTCTGAGAAATAAGGCAAGTGGAAATTATACAGGTCGACACTGTTTCTTCGGTGAAGCCATGCTCTCATCACCTGTGGGTATTCACCATTCCCAAAGACAGGCTCTGCAAGCCAGCCAATGTCAAACTCTAAAATTCTGTCAGCAACTTCTTGGTCATTCCTGGAAAAGGGACAAGCTGGTTCCACCCAGTCGGCTTGCAGAGCTAAAGATATTTTACCCTTCTGAGATCTCCTAAATTCTTTGTCATAAAGATGCCACGCTTTCGCATGGGCTTTCAACAGGTTGTGCCCTGCAGTGTAAGTCAAGTTTTTCACAGGCGGTTCATTCATTGTGATCCAAAATTTGACATGGTCCCCAAGACTTGTAAAGCAGAATTTGGCATACTCAACAAAAGCCTGAATGGTGTCTGGGTTTTCCCAAGCTCCATATTTGGCAAGGGAAACAGGAAGCTCTTGATTCTCAGCCATAGGTTGCCATAAAGCAACAACAGGAGTTATGTTAACTCGGAGAAGTTCACTAGCAAAGCACTGATAATAATGTACAAGTGTGTGGTTGACTAGAGAAAGGTTACCTAAAGGAAGGATTAAAGACCATTTCAGTGAAAAATGGAAGTGTGTGACATGCATTTCTTGCAGAAGAGAAATCTGGAGCCTGATAGCAGCAAAGTCAACGCAGTGACGCTTGCGTTTTGAGGTGAAAACTCCATCCACTTTAATAAGCTTCTTCGTCTGGTGAACATCCCACACATAAACATTAGAGTCAAGAAACTGGGCGGGTGTCGTATCTACCTAGATGGAATAAGAGAGATACCAGACTCAAGCTGTTTGTTCTAGGTAGGTGGGAACATCACAACCATCAGGCACAACATAGTGAAAGAACATCGTAAGTCAAAACATTGCATTTAGCACCTTTCTTGCATCTCTGATACGATAACATATCTGGCTCATTAATTTTCTGTTAACATGTGACATCAGAAAAGTACCAAATCTATATATCAATTTCATCTGCTTCCCAAACAAGCTTATACTAATGGTCACCATGTTGACATCTTCTCCGGATTGCTCTAGTCTGTGCGGGAAACAAAGGATTGCTCAGGGACAAGTTACTAAGTCTGTGACACATTTCCAGAGAAAATATTCAGGAAAGGCTACAGTAATTTCTAATTTGTTTTTCTTTCAAGATTAAGGACCTACAGAGGGACCGTTTGTGGTAAATTATCCACTAGATTCAGTTTCAAGATCACTCCCTGAATGCTGTAAGAGAAATAATGAATGTAACATCATTTCTGTGTTCAGTTCTTTTCCTGACTATGATGAAAGATGAGTAATGCTCTGCACTTGTTTTTTAGCACAAATTCACTTGACAAGCAAAATTTTTCCTTCTTGCTTAAGAGGTCCTTTTTTATTTAACTCATACTGAACTAATTTCCAAGTTATTTCAGCAGGCTGTTGATGTCCCAATTATTTTCCTTTTGGGCCTCTGAGTAAATCCACTCTATGTCCACTCCAATAAATGCAATAAATGCATTTCCTGTAAGTTTTTAGGGATTCAGAATTGCCTGTATAAGACACTAACATGGTAGAAGATGAGCTTCTCGTGGTCCCACGGAATCATACTTCCAGTTTTTAATGAATATCACAAACACAAAAAGAACTGGAGAATGGAAAAGTGAATTACTTAAAATAAGGCACAGTGTAAAATCTCCTCATTCATACTCTAGCATAACTCTTACGAGAAAGATCCAAACTACAAGATGCTGGTACCACACATGTTTACTTGTCCTTTTTTCCTTTTTTCCTTTTTAATTGTTTTTTTCCCTTGTGCGTGGCTTCCCCCTGAGTTCAGATTTCCCTGTTCCTGCCCTCTGTTTGAAAAGCAGGTGTCAGCCTACAACCAGTGTTCAACTTGTAGCTGAGGCTCTGCAGACGGTATAAAGAAGCTGCTGAAAATCAGTTGCTATTTTCTCCGGAGAGGTCAGTACTGTGCTTATAGAAGAAAGTAATAAAAAACAGCATGTCTGAGGGAAATTGCTTTTCTGGAGAATTGTCCCTTGTAGATTACTAAAGCATGCATTGCCACTAATACTGTGGGAATGCTGTCAAAAGAGTTTTTCCACTGTGATGCATCTACAAATCACGTACCTAAGCCTACAGCAGAAAATGTTTGAATGGCCTTTTGAAATGAAAATATTCAGCTTTGAAGCTTTTGGGGATGGGAGGGATTTTTTAACCATCTTAGGCAGACTGACTCCACAACTTTATAGCTGTTATCGATCCCAAACACAGCAATTCCATTTGCAATCCCTAATCTACCTGGGAGTTAGGAAAATAATGACCGCTGGATTTTCTTGGAAATTGGTCTACCAGGTAAGGAGGCTGCGGCATTTTTCAAGAGAACAAAGTCAGATCTTACACTTAGAGTGAGAAAAAACAAACAAGGTCCCTATGCTCTAGCTGTAAGAAAGATTCTGTTTTTGTGGAAACTCTAAATTAAAAAATCTGTTCTTGGACCAAGCCTCAGCATTGAATTTAACTACACCTCTTTAATGTGGTTAGAGAAGCCCTGCAAGCCAAAACAGCATCTGAGATTTACAGAGCCAAACTGTTAAAGAGACTGTAACTAAGCTACAATTTTTACTCATGCTATGAGTGTTAAAATTCTAAAGACTCTCCCAAGGTATCAGATTTAGTTGAAATAAAGAGTGAGAGCTATGAACTGGATCTATGATCTAGCTAGGTGCTATCCAGGGGCACTGCAGGCCTCCATCAGACACACTACTACAAAAAATTACAGAGAAGGAATACAGAAATGTCATCTAAATCTAATATTGTTTACTTTTTTTAACACAAATCCCTCTAACAACCATACCAGGACATATATGCATAAGATGTAGAAACATGCCACTGGAGTATTCTTTCAGGAACTTTTGTAAAACATAGGTGTTTATCACAGCAGACAAACAAATTACCTTAAAAATTATAGACATGAAAAATCAGTAATATTTCCTATTTCATAGACTAGGACATTTAAAATACACTTTAGTGGGTCTAATCAAATTCCATTTGAAAAGATGTGACTTCCAGTAACTAATCACATAGCATGTCCAGGGAAGATGAGCATCAGACCCCTTTCAATTTCCATGTGGTTTTTTTAAATGTTATTTCTCATATCTCCGTCTGACTGGATCTCCTTGGTCACATGCAGAAAGTCTAGTGAAGACTGAAAGACACAACATTTGGCACATAAGCCTTCTACCCATCTCCTTGCGGCACTGTGGTAATATATGTCATCCAAGATACTCTATCTAGCAAATTTCTCAAGATGAACTTGTGCACTGATCTGGCTGGACAGTCTGTTGGCTTTATTCTCTGACTCACCTGAATGTAATTGTCAACGATTCCCCAAGCAAAGCCACAGGGAAAAACACCTTCTGTGGGCTGGTTTTCAGGCAAAGGTGGGAAGCCATTTTTTTCTATCAGCTTTTGATAGAACAGGACAGAAGATTTGGGCACCAGCTTCTTGTCATGACTTTGAAAATCAACATAAAACAATCCCCGTCGAATGCTGTACCCTCTGTGCCATTCAAAGCCATCCAGGAGGGACCAGACTGTGTAGCCAAACACATTAACTCCGTCGTACCGGATGGCTGAGGAAAGAACAAAACCAAACTCATAGCAGTGCTCATTTTTCCCTATCAGCAACATTTGCGGTATTCACGTGTAAGAACAATGCAACAGGTCAGATAAGGATCTTGAGGCCTTCATAAAGCCTGTTCAGGGAAGATATTTCAGCTACACTCAGGGGGCTCCCAGGTCATAGGCACACTGTAAAGAGAGTAGAGGCACCTGGCTTGGCTTTAAACAAGTGAGATTTAAAAAGAGAAGCAGCGGAGCAGTGGTTTGAGCAGCGCTGCTAATTAGGCATGCCAAAACTCAGCCTCGGAGCAGAGCATACTACACTTAAAGCATTCACAGCAGCTGAGCCTGTAACTGCACTGCACTGGCTGAGCACACACCACAGCTCACTCCGGGGTTGCTCAGGTGCCTTTACTGCAGCACTACCCTCTATGCAAACAGAAGTTACACTTTTTTTTTTCTCCTTCCTCATCACTACAAATACATTTTGAGAAAATTCTGACAACACTTTTGGTGTGGTGATGACTTTTTATTACTGTGTAGAAGTGATAATGCAGCAAGACCCTCTTTATTTGGTAATTCTGTCTATTTCCATCTTTTATGGTATGGTATTTTCCAGCTTAAATATTTAAGGGTTTCTAAAAATAAGTGTATGTTCTAGGTCAACTGTTTAAGAACCACCACACACTTTGAAGGTTATTATCAGGGTCTGCTGGCATCTGTTAGCGTTGCCAGCACTACAGTTTTACGATTCCAAATGATACTCAATTTTAGGTGTATTAAACACTGAGATTCAGCAAAATATTTCCGGGCAAGGCTCAGCTTCAAGAAACCACAAAGGAGTGTGCTTACTTTAATTGCATAATCAGACCCACCCTAATTCAGCAATGCATTTAAGCACATTCTTAAATGTTCTTTTGAACTTGAGTTTGGCTCTGTAGCCAGGAGAGCTTATCTTTATTACTCACCATCTTCTGTCAACTCAAACTGGGTACTGACTGAATATTTTCCAGCCTAGTAACACTGAAAGCATTATTTCAGGCAACCAGAACATCAAGATCCTCGTTTCCTGGTTTTATTAATGTACCTCATTACAATCAGTTATGAAGGACCACATGGATTCTTGATTGTAACTCCATTTGAATCAATTAAATGAACTGAGGTTAAATAAGCGATGAATTTGGCCCAGTCTCTATTAGCGGTCATGAGAAAATGTCTAAGGAAATGGAATATTTCTCCTCCTAAAGGCATCATTCTTTTGTGTTTGGCAAATGCCAGTATTTTTCTAACCTCTGCATGCATCCATGATGACATCTGCCGTACCAGCAGAGTAAAAGCCAAAACAGGTCCAAGTTGTGAACTGGTCTCAGTGAGAATTCCTCTTTAAACAGCATCTTACCCCTTCTGTAAGTCATCACACAGCACTCCCACACTTCCTGAGCGCCTCATAAAAATTCTCCTCAAATCCTTCTTAAAAAAAATATATTATCTTTTAAGTGTCACCTACGAAAGAAGCAACTTGAAAAATCTTTGGAAGTTCCAAAAAGTCTGGAAGTCTCAAACACAATAAGTATCCCACATGGATTGCATGTTACCAAAAAACCACAATGAAAATTACTGTCTTTTTTTTTTCTTTTTCCTTTTCGTTTGTCTAGCTCCCCTCTTTATTATGTCTGTTGGTGTGCAAGTCAGGCTGACTGAAACCTGAACTGTCCTTGCTTCTGAAACTGAGCGGCTTGTCCATACCACCTACTGGAAATAACTCCTGACCCAAGCAATCCCCCACAACATGCCTAAAAGTGTGCTACTGTGCAGGCCAGAACTCTGCCAGAACTGGGTTAAAAATTAAACAGCAGTTCAGCTCACGCTCTGTTTAGCTCACTAGTACAGAAATAGTCCAAGGGAAACATGGCAGACCCATAAACATCAAATACAGATCCTTAAAACCCTCTGTTCAGCTGCTCTCCAACCCCAGGTCATGAATGTGAGGTGTGTGAAGCCCACAGCCCTTGCTTCCATGTGGAAAGTGCCCAGGGATCTATGTTTTGCCTCTGGACATACCTGAGAATAGCTCAGTCCTGACCTGTCAGGGGTCTGGCTGTTCCTGTTCTTAAGACTCTTTGAATTCACACCTGCTAACTCCCCAGATAATGACCTAATCCGTCAGCTGGTCAACAGAGGAGTTTGCATGACCTCCCAGTCAACATGCTCCACTTTACAAGGTACAATCAATTTATTTGTTGCACCAGAGACAGAGCAGAGAAATGAATATGACTCTGGAGTAAGTAGTTAGATACCCGCCCATGCGAGAAGACATCTCCAATCAAACAGGAGCTCTAATTAATATTTCATGACTTTATACTACAGCTCTATTTATTCTATTGAACCCTAAATGATATTTGGGAAAAAAAGAGAAAGATCAATAATAGTAAACAGTAAAAGGATGTAGGTCTGTGAAGCCCACATAAAAAGACCCTTTCCCAGAGCCAATTAAAAACCCCTAAACAAACCATGTACAGAGTTTGTCTACAGCATGCAGTGCCAGAATGGACATCTACATCAGCACTTCAATGGAAATCAGGAGCATACTTTTGAGCAAATCTCCCTCATCACATTTCAGTTCATATCACAGAGTGGGCTCAGGATGCACGACAAGAGTTCCGTTGGGATGAAATTAATCCAGAAATGGGCAGGCTTCAGGAATGCACACAGTGTGGACACCCGGCCCTCAACACCAACTCTTTTTGCACTGCAGGCTTGCTCTGACAGGGCTGCACTTACTTGTTAATGCAGATAGATACAGAAATAAGCAGTTTTGAAGAAGTAGCAAAACCACATTTATGTGACCCTGGGTCTAAATTAATTATCCTTGCTTCTCAGTGCCATTTTACTGCCTCATGACTGCTGGAGTCAATCTCATGAATCTCTACAGTGCTTTATTGCACTGGACAGATACGTCCTAAGCCTCTGAGATAGACAACATGTGCCTTTGCCTTTGGTCTTAATGTTGTCCAACAAGATTTCTCACAGCCAACATGATGCCTTTTGTGGATTTTTCTCAACTGAATTCCCCATAGTATTGCTTTGGTATTTACATTGGATTTTGCAGATTCTAACAGCAGAAGATGCAATAATTTTCATCATCTTGACACCAAAGTCCCTTCTGCAGATCCAGTCTGTTTCTGCTTTTTTGTTTCTGTAAAATTTTTGCCAAGCGCTAGTATTCTTAGGTTAATGTGACAAGGTTGTCATACTGTTGTTGTTGCTGTTATTATTTACCGAGTGGCACATTAAAATGAAAGAAACTCTATAAACTGAGATTGTTTCCAGCCAGCTGTGATTAAAAGGCAGACCCATGTATGTATGTCCAGCCATTTACAAACTAAGCTGAAATATGGGTAACAGGAATACGATCCCTTCATGAAGGTGAGCTCTTCGTCTCACTTCTGTCAAATGAGTAATATTGTACTTGCAACAGATAATAACTGTTTTGCATTCTGTTCTTCCCATTTTGGATGCACTGGCTCATTTATTTATTTACTTTTTAATTTATTTGCAATAATTAGGTTTCTGGAATAGCAGATTAAACAAATGGGGGAATCTTCTGCTTCTTCGACAGTGCTGACAATAAAATGAAGGTCATTTTTGCTCATTTCCTGTATGAAAATGACAATGTAACAATAAGGCTATCTCATCTGAACTAATAGGTACAATAACACTGTTTTTAAAACCAGAACACTAAACTGTAGACAAGTAAATCTATTATAAAATTGTAAATTAAGAAATTAAAAGACAATGAAAGTGGAAACGGGAGACTGAACAACTTATTGGTGACTACAAGGATTGAAAAAAATCTGTTTTGCCACAAGAAAATGGGAATATAGAAAATAACTCTCACACAAGGTAATATATTTATCTTACTGTTTGAAAAAAAAAAAGGTTAACAATGTCAATAACTTACATAATATAACCTCTAACATTCAGGTCTCCTTAAAATGATGTAAATTCAAATTTTTGTGACTGATGTCCAGGGTTGTATCAAAATAAAATTTGTGCAAGGGCAACACTGACATGCAGAAGGAAAAAAATCCAAATTTCCATTTAAAAAATGCATTCTTTCAGCCTCATGTTTTCTCCAAAGGAACTTCTATAGTGTTTACCTTCCAACATATATATTCTTATGGTTTGTACATATGCATTCATACATCCAAGATATGGAAAACCACTATAATTTTCCTACTGACTTCAAAGACAATAGCAGAAAGCTCCACCAAATGTGATCTACAGATAGTAAGAGTCTTCAAGAGCTGAAAAGAACAAACCCAGGAAAGAGATTTGGAGTCTCATTTCACATGTGCCAGGATGAATGTTACAGACTAAAATTAGTTTCCATCCTGATTCTTTAACATGTCTCTGTTGGCTATTTTACATTATGGTTTTGTCAAGCACGTATTAAAAACCTCAGTCCTACCTTTTAAAGTTTCCATAATGAACTTTTTGAGATAGTAAATGTATTTGGCATCATCTCTCTTGGTGCTACCAGAAACAAACCAGCTGTTCTCTACAATGAATATTTGGGGGTTGTTATATTCACTGCTTATCCAGTAAAGGAGCTGCCTCAGGCTTATTGATTCCAATTGCTGGAATTTCATGTGGGAGTCCAAGAGCTGGAAACTCAGGGTAGCTCCAAAAGAAAGAGCAAAAAAGTCTGCTGTTCCCTTGATATACTTCTTCTCAACATCACTGAATTTGGGCAACAGAGAAGAGAGGTTGCTCCTCATGCTCTCTGGATAGTCACCATCAATAAATATGGGCTTAGCAAACCAGCCGAGCACAAAATCAAGGGATTTTTGGCATTCTTTTATGTTTTTTTCAGTCACGCGTTGAGGTTTTATCCAGTGGGAGCTAAGGGCAATGGACACTTTTCCTCTTTGAGTTGGACGAAAATGATCATTGTAGAGATGCCAGACTTTAGCATGGGCCTGTTGAAAAGAAAGACTGTAATTAATGCATCTGAAATTGAATTTTAAGTAACACAATTAATGTCAAGTACTGATGTCCAGTGTCACACAGTAACCACATAAACACAGCATTTGAGGGCTCAGCCTTATTCATTCATCAGCAGTTTACAACTCCTAAATTAACTTTTCTTTAGTACCATATTAATACCATACATTGACTAGAACTCGCTAGTTGGTCAGGGAAAACAGCATTTCAATTTTCCATGAGATACTAAGCACTGAACACTTAGCTAGTCACCTTTATTAACTTCTGTTACTGAGTTCAAACGTACTTCCAGTATTTACAAAAATGGAAATACATTTAACTAAATGTTTCAAAGTATGTTTTCATTACAGGAATATCACTTTACCTGTAGATTCACAGACACATAGAGAAGAAAAGTCTATTCTTAAGAACTGCCCTGATCTCTCAAGCAATATAGGACAAAGAAACACCCTTGAACCTATTCCTTTTTTAACTAGATCACACAGTATAGGAAAAACTACAGTTCACCACTGCTCCTGAAAAATTGTTCCAATAATTCAACTTAATTTATTTAATTAACATTTACTGTTTACCGCTAGCATGAGATTTCAACCACTTGTCTTGGTATAATTTTATCTGTTATAGTGAGGAGGTCTTTTCTACCAAATTTCTTTCCTGTAACCTTACAGAGTCAGTTGAAACAGTCTCTTGATGTTCCCTTTGAAAGCTAAGTAGATTTAAGTTCCTGGAGCTTTGCATTATCTTCAGGCATAGCTTCAAGCTCTTTAACCATTCTCACTGCTCTCCTCTGATTCTCTTCCAATTTGTCATCATCTGTCTCAAACTGCAGAAGCAGAATTGGACATAATATGCCAGTGGTAGTCTCGCCAGCAGTAAAACCAGAGACAATTTAATATGCTATTTCTGCTTATGTGGCCACAGCATTACACTGTGAGCATATGCTCATCTCAACTATCATATCTCCAGAGGCCTTCACCATCTAAAACATATTTTTAATTTGCACCTAGCTTACCAATGAATTTTGATGGCTCTTCGAATCAACATCCCATCTCCTTGTCACCTACACATTAGTAGAAATTGTAATGCTTTTTTCTAGGTCATTGATAAAAAGGTAAAAAATATGAAATCTAGTAATTAGATAAAGCCTAATTATTCTTACTTTACTTTTGCATTTTGACACTTATCAGTTAGTATTTGTTCATATGTGCTGTGATGACATGAACCTCCATTCCTGCCATACAAAGTCATGGATGTGATAAATGTGACGGATTATTAATCAAAATGTCACACATGTTTTAAGCCCTCCCTGGAATATAAGCCATATAGAAAGCCTTATAATTCCCCTCCATGCAGTTGGTTTGTTGGCAAATTTTATTATTAATTTATTGATAACTGCTGTTCACAGTTTCCTTTCCATCCACTCTTACCATTCAGGCTTTGAACCACAATGATTTCCAGTTGCCAGCATTACTATGAACATTAAGCAATTAAGATTATTAAGCAATTAAGATTATTAATCATTTTTGACATAGACACTGTTAATTACCCAGGAAAAATAATGCATTCTATCATTCTACTGTTCTTGAACAGTTTTAATTCTCACTGCTGGGAGAAAAACAATTGGAAGTGAAGGACAACTAAAGGTAAAATCAATAATCAAGGCTCAGTTCAGCTGCCCCCATACAGGAACCTGCTGACTTTGAGGCATCATGGAGTACATAAAACATCTCACCAGCTCTGACTAGAGCCTTCGCCTTCAGAGGAGACTAGACCTGTGTCCTTTTACAGTGGTCACCAAAACCCAAAGAGAATGATCTTGGGAACTGCAAATCACAGTCCACACCTGTGTGTACATATCTGAATCAAGCTCTCAGTTGCAAACTTCAACATAGATGCCCTCATTTATAATACATCAATACCTCAAATGTGATGCAGTCCTACCATCTGTCTTGTATTAATACAACGGATTCTGATGCTAGTGAGAAACTAAATATAGTAAACACTTCAAAGTCTCACATCAAAAATGAGAGCTGACCTAAGCAGAGACTTAATTTTACTTCACACTGAAGCTCCATTATGCTGATGAAAGAACACAAGACATTACACATCATGACCAAAATGCTACCCACCCAACACTTTAAATATTATTTTAAAGTCCCATTGGGAACAAATGTGCAACTTGCAACTCAAATTTGCACAGGCAAATCTTCCCTTACAAAGGTGCCATATATTCCTCCTCTGTCGACTTGACTCATAGCAGATTTCCTGCCTCAAATGTTAAGATACCACCATGCACACTCTCAAACACACAACTTCATCTCTGTCATCAGAACTTGCAAGTATGCTGCCTACCCATAGAGCACCTCGAGGACTGCGGAGGACTTGCCCCATAACACTCAGCCCTCGCTATTCCTATCAGTGGAGAGAGATCTTCCAGCATTTTATTAGCTTTGTTTCTTCCACGAAGAAAGGAGAAAGGCAATCCCACAGGTTATCACCCTACACAGATAAGGAGGTGCTGTCTACTCCCTCACTGCAATGAAAAAATATGAAGTATAGCAATGCGGAATTATCTCACTCAACTTTATTTTCTAAGCAGGTCATCTAGTCTGCCTCTATAAAAAAATGAGAAGACTGTCTAAAATATGCAGGGTGAGTCATTCTTTGGGAGTCCATCTCTCTGCACCGATGAGAGGCAAAACCTGTTACTCAGTTTAGACAAGACGTTCTATAGACAGATGAAAGCAGGCAAGAAGAAGCCCACTTAAATGTCTGCCCTCTAGAGTGTGCATGAAGTGGAATTATATTATTTCCATTAAAAAAACAGCTAAACATAGAAAATACTGCATCAAAGTCCCCAGGCTCTGTGGATCTAGATTAATAAAGTAGTTTGAAATCGCATAGAAATAAAGCTGGAATAAACCAGTGACAGAGCAGAGTCTCTATGGAAATCTGGGACAGAATTCATTTGCCTAAAATTAGGTGTCTAACACAGTTTTAGAGACTTTAGAGTATTCCTGCCTGAATTACAGCCAGTTTCAGAAAGCTGTGAGTGTCTCATAAATCCCAAGTCACATCTCTCAGCTCCACAGAGACACCTCGGTACTACAGAATGTGTCAGCTGCTAATTTGCACCTATACTCACGCAATCCCACTTCTGGGGTGAGACTCATTTTGAGCTAAAGACACTTTATATTTTGTTGTCCACGCATGAGCTAGATGCCCAAGTTCCCACTATAGACAATGGAGATCTCAGGCTCCACTCAGCTGACTGAACACAGGCATCTATTTGCCACTCCAGAATGATACAGGCCTAGGTCACTGTGGAAGTCCGACCTCTGCACTCCAACCACGACAGTCACATCTCCCATTTCCATGCAGATGTACTAAATAGCCTGAGAAGTCTCATGTGGCACTACTTACACTGACCTTACAGGATCCCAGTCCAAGTCAATCCACCCAGTGGAGTCTAGAGAGTGATTCCCCAGTACAGTACATCAGCTAAATCATCACACTCAGCAAGACCACTACCTAGGTCCCGATAACTGTATAGATTAGTGGTAGGATTTAACGTAGGTGCCTAGACCTTTTTGAGATGCCTTACCTGAATGAGGCTGGCAGATATGATTCAGGACCCAATGGGACCCCTTGGTATTTTGGAGCAGCAACAGAATATCTGAACAGCATTCAGATATTCTATCCAGACAGAATATCCTAGGGTAGCTCAAATGACACTATGCCTCTGCTGGGACAACTGAAACCTTCTAGATGTCTGCTACCTATAACCAGAGTTTAGCCTCCCAGACCATATGCAGAGGAAATAAGTAGGAACCAACATACCATCAGTTCCTTCTCATTTACCTGAAGTCTTACTTCCTGATCTCAGTGACTTACCTATTGGTACCTATTTTTAGTTCACAGTTGACTAGAATCATGGCCATACACACTTCGGTACTTTTACTGACACACAGCACAGTCACTCCATGTCCCTGGTTTTGCAAGCTGCTGAGGGGTCTTACTTCACTCCTTGCTAGCTCAGACAAGTTGTAGTGGGTCCAGCTGAGCTGGTTTTCCACATAGCAGCAGTGTTTTGTGCTGGGAGCTAGAAGGCTGTTGAGAACACACCCGTGTTGTGACTACTGCTGAGCAAGGATCACACAGCTCTTCCCAACATTCACCCCCGCAGTGGGATGGGGTGGGCAAGATCTTGGGAGGGGACACAACCAGGACAGCTGACCTGAACTGACCAAAGGGATATTCCATACCATATGACGTCAGCTCAGCTATAAAGCTAGGGAAAAGGAGGAAGAGAGGGGAGCCGTTCCGTTGTCCTCCAGAGCAACCGCTGTGCGTCTTGGAGCCCTGCTTCCCATGGAGTGGCCAAACATCGCCTGCTGATGGGAAGTAGAGAATAAAACTTTGTTTTCCTTTGCTTCCACGCACAGATTTGCTTGGCTTTTGCTTCTGTTATTATTAAACTACTTTTTGTTTCTCATCTTATTTTCTTCCCCTTTCTTTTTGCTCTGCTGAGGAGGGAGAGGGGAAGGAAAGGGGGGGTTACAGAGTGACTTGGTGGGCATCTGGCGCTCAGCCAATGTTAACCCCCCACACAAGTGAACAGTGTTGATGGATCACTTGGCTTGCCTGGAAAAAGACTGGCTGCAAACTGGCATTAGGAAGGATTGTGCAGTCACCCATGTGTTGTGAGCAGAACTAACTCCTAAAACTTGTGTGCTGGTTTCCAGGCTGCTGACTTGGAGTAGTCTTGTCATTATTACCTGCATTCAGAGAGTAGCACATATTGTTAGATACCAAACACTTGACTGACATCTTTCTGGGGCACACTACTCAGTATTTTTGAACCTGTTGAGACTTGAGCAAGCTGGTATTGGGAAAGCTGCAGATTAGGATGGGTGCTCTCCATGCTTACTAGTGCCTACTCTTCAGTAACAGACTGTCAGGAAAGACTGACCAGCAGTTACCTCACCCTTCAAATGCTTTTATCACCAAGAAAATAATGAATTTTTATATAACCATGAAAATGAAAGAGTCTCAAGATGTAGCCTGTCCTTAGGCTAAGCCCATTTGTATATCTGCACTTCACTTCTATTTCAGGCTCTGACATAGCTGATACATTCTTCTTCCCTTGACTTTCCCACCCAATATAGCTATCTGGACCACACTCTACCCATACTCAACTTGTGAAACTCTGATAGTGGTCATGTTTGATCACTCTCAAAGAGATCTCTGTATGAGTCAAAGTCTATAATTCAAAAACTGAGCCTTGATGAAGTGTCAAACACATTTCCAAAGCAGAAAAGCCCCTTCCAATGCCATAGCATAGGCTAGTCCTACAAAGTCCAAATTCCTACCATGACAGCAGAAATAACTGAACACCAGCAAACAGGCTTCACAATCTGACACAGTCATGTCCTACTCTATTGCAGGACAGATCTACATAGTCCAAGAACTATTAGGTGAAGTCAATTTAGTAATACACAGATATTTGTTTACCTGACTGCTCCTCTAAACTCTTGCCCAAGATCATTAAGACCTTCTTGAGTCTGGCACTGATATGTAACATTCTGTAAGTCCTCAGTACTTGCATCTATCATGATGCATAACCTTCACAAGAGCAAATCAAGAATTATAATTGGGAACATCATGATTCCATTTGTGTTCATTCCCCTAGAACAAGTTGTCTCAATTTTAAGTTGTGTGTCTTCTGAACCAATAATAATACCATTCATTTCACAAATAAACTGCACAAATACCCTTCCCTCCATGCTCAGATGAACTATCCTGTATTAACTCTCTATTTACATATTAATGAAGCTGAATAGGAAAGTGTTACTGAAACTCATTTAGCAATAAAAAGAGAAGAGTTAATTGGAAAAGATGTGCAAAGGCTTTTTGATTACTAGAAACCAGTCGAGGTACCTCCAACAAAAATGTCATTATTCAGTCCTACATCAAAAGCCCTTCTGAAATGAATATAATTATTGGAATGACATGGGAAAGTCTAGTATATGATTAGTCAGAATGTGCCTTGTACCAAGAAGAGGAAAATATAATGTGGTTTTCCCTCTGTATACTCAAAAGCAAGTATTTTAATCAAAAGCTACAAGAAGGGATGTCACACTTCATGTAATGTTTCACCCTTAGATCCAAAGTCAAGTAGGTTTTACACACACAGTCTTTAGGCAAACATTCTCTTTCACCAGCAACTTACATTCTTAATACAAAGTAACACATACAGGTATTTAGAAATTGCTTAAGGTTTTTCCCACATTTCAAAGCTGGTAAGATAATATATTCATGTACAAAGCACAAGACTTTACTATAGATGGTATGATAGTCATGTAGTAACTTAATTTTTCCTCTGTAACTCCTTCCCAAATATGTCTTTTTCTAGTTTTCTTTTTAGACTCTGTAAGCCAACATTACTACAGATGATTGATTCAGTAAATTTGGTATTTTTGACCATTCTCAACAATCTGGGATGAGAATCAGGCTTGTAAATGGTACATAGAATGCCAAGCCAACATATTTCAGTCTATAACCACTTAATGTAAAAATTGCTACAATTACAGCTTTAAGTATTGATCCCATACATGAACTACACTGTTTTGTTGCAGTTCCTTTCTCAGTACAATTTAGTTACTGTTTTTCACACTGTGCTGGCCACCGTTACATGCTGATACCTCATGAACATGTATTTATGCCTGCCATACGTAGTAAGGCTGGAGGCAATATCATTCCTATTTAAGAAGAGAACAGAGATATTACAACATGCATAAAAGAAAAATTAAACTAGGTAACTTAAGTTGTAGAGCAGTGTACTAACTCCAGAACAGTGACTCTGTTTGGTATGATATTCACCTCTACAGAAAAAGCATCAAAGATGGTGTTAAATATTTGTCTGAAGACACAGCAGCTAGCTCAAACACCGTTTCTCCCCAACACAGGCAAAAGAGAGGAGCTTTGCTAGCATGAGAATAAAAAGGAGAAGGCAACATGAAAGCATGAAGCTAAGACACAGGCATCAAGCATGAAGATGCATTTGCAGGTACTCAAAAAATATTAGCAGAAGTAAAAAAAAAAAAAAAAAGATATAAGGAAGCAGATGACAGTTATTTTTACATTTTTATTTTCAATTTTATAGCAGAGGAAAGTCTGGGAAGGCCTGCACTTTCACATACCATATGCGTAAGCATAAGTGAACATTATCTCAGATAGATATGCAGCAGAGAGACATGAAGTGACCGCAATATGACAGAAAGAAATCAAAACCCTCTTGATCTCATTGTGTCACATGACTGCTGTAGAAAACCTCTCCTTTGAAGTACTGAAAGACTAGATGTTATGGCACAAGCCCCGAGTTAAGCCTCTCCCAGACTCACCCTGCCTTGAAAGGCCACTTGCTTGGCAGGTACCTTGCGGTGTGCCAGCCAGAGGGAAGGCAGCTGGGCTGTGCCATGCACTCTGCAAATCCCACTGTCACCATCAGGGGCTGTGCAAACACAGGCAGACACCTTCGGGGGATGACCACACTCATCTCACCTAATTTTTGTCATCACCTGCATCTGTGCAATTCACATGTGTGGCAGAGGGGAAAGCTTTGGGACACAACTCACCCAAGGCATTTTTAATGCCCAGACAAGAGTGAGATGAAAAGAGCCTGTTCCTCTCCACTTACCACACAGGCAGGCTGGCACAACCACTGTAGTCCACATCCTGTCCAAAGAAACTAAAGCACCAGGAGATGAGTGGGCTGAGAAAGCAGTTTAAAGTCTCCTGAGACGTAGCAGTCTCTGAAAATATAAAGGTCATCTAGAAAAGAATTAAGCAGCATTTGACTTTGAGAAGCAATGGGAGACAAGATAAAAATAGCTTTATTTCTGACAACAAGTGCTTCTGAGACACTTGATGTGTTTAATCATTTTCCGTTACCTGTGACGGAAAAGATTAATTAAGGAACTGCACAAAAATAGTGCAAGGAATGTTGTGACCCATGTGAATATTAAAGATATGAGAGATTCTTAAACAGAGTACAAAAAGAAGATAAAAGTACAGAGCACTTTGAGTCATTTAAAGCTGAGAGACAATCTTGCAGTACTGAAGGGAGATAAAATAGTCCCTGATGAAAGACTTGACTGATTGGAATCTGGGACACAATGCTCAGGCAGTATTTAGGGGAAGATCAAGATATAATCATTGCTATCAACATTTTTTGGGGCATGCCAGAGCTACATAAACATATAAAAGCTCCAGAACTGAGACTGACCTGCAAAGCCCTCTACCAGAGCATGAACCTCTCGAGGGACAAGCCAGGCTACAGTCAGTCCAACATATCCAAGTATACATAATACCAACAAAAAAGATACAAGAGAAAAAGACATGGATAACTTGTAATTCTCAAAAGCAAGTGCACAGAACTGCATGAGCTGTAGTAAACAGCACAAAGCAAGACAATAACACCACTTTGCAAGTGTTGATAATCATCAGACAAATGTGCTGAACATGAAGGATGAAAAAAACCACCATGACTTTGGAGGAACATGATTAGCCCAAAAAGCAAATGGAACATTAATGGATTTTAAGTCACATTCTGGTTGGAGAGAAAGTAACATGGTCCTAGAAACAGTAGTGAGAAAAAAACTAAGCATATAAAGCTCTCATAAAACTCATATAAAACTGATATATCAAATATACATGCAAAATGTAAAATAATGAATAAAATAAACAATAAACTATAAAATAAATGATAAAATAATGCCCAGTGAGAGCACTGAGAGTAAATGGATGCTATAAAATGGGAAAGACAGTATTTGTAATAGTACTGGCAAGGAGAAGGCAGCCATTATGACTCCAGATCTTGGGTTTCATGAAGGCTTGCACAAACTGGATGGGGAGGGAAAAAAACAGCTGAGGAAGAGGGAGAGAATTGTCTGCAGGAAGCTCTCAAACTACAGAACAGAGCTTCAGGATCCAAAAGCCCCAGAACTCATGACTCCCCTCTGCACTAAGGCAGAAGCCAAAAGAGAAGACAGATAAGCCTGTTGCTCTCAAAAATGATAGTGAAGAGGACAACCATAGTAACATATATACTATTCAATAACATCAGGGTTTTTTAAAAAAACTATTTTTGCTTTAATAGAGAATCAAAATAACTAAATAGACAAAAGACAAACCCTTTATGGGTAAAAATTCTGGAAGAGGTGATTAATGTCACTAACGTGTTTGATTCATCACCTGTTTTTCTGGTAGATGCACATGTGGAAGCCAAATACTCATCTGTGCATGTTCACTCCCTCAACATACCATTTGGAAATGCTTGTTCTACGCACTGTGGAACTGTTTGCTAACCCAGGTGTTTCACAGGGAGAAAGAATGTACTTATGATAGCTTAGTAGAAGCACATGAAGAGAATTACTTTGGAAAGTCTCAGAACAGTTGGCAGAAGCTAAGCAAACAGAAAAGGTCAATGAAATAATGTGTTAGAAAGAAAAATTTTCTTAGCAAGAGATAGAGGTAAACACAAATAAGACTAAAGCCCATCATCAATACATGCACTCAACAGACAAGGAAGTGGCAAAAAGATTGCAGCTTGCTGGGCCTAATCTAACTAGCTAAACCAACAACCCAGCCCAGAAGGATGTTGAAGACAACCTATAATTTGGGGTGAAAATTATAGAATATAGAACCCAGGTTACTCATTATGACTATCACTGCATTTAAAGCACCCAGAGTAGAAGTCCTATGCTCTGTTGTTGATAGTTAACCTCGAGTTTAGGAGGAAATTCTTTGCTCTGAGGGTGGTGAAAAACAGCAACAGGTTGCCCAGGGAATTTGTGGATGCTCCATCCCTGGAGGTGTTCAAGGCCAGGTGGGATGGGGCCTTGAGCTACCTGGTCTAGCAGGAGGTGTCCCTGCTATGGCAGAGGGGTTGGAACTAGATGATCTTTGAGGTCCCTTCCAGCCTAGACTATTCTACAATTCTATGATTCTATGAATCTTATCCCGGGCACACCAGTAGATTAAAAACAAATTGACCCACTGAGGCATGTATCTGCTCCTAGAGATGTACTGGAACATTTTGTGTGCAACATAATGCTGACAGTCTCCCAGGAGAAAGACAGGAAGAAATCCCATCAGCTGATACTGGATTTGGCAAACCAGTTTGTAGAGTTGGGAAAGGCTGATAGACTGGCAGCCAGAAACTATTCCTGAGGTACACGAATGTGCTGCCCTAAAAGCTCCAGAAGTTCACTTAGAAATGAATGGGTAGAGGCTTATCCCCAGCTATGGTCCCCAAAGAAATTAGACTACAGGAGAAGCATTCATGCCAAAGTGTTTATGAGTCCTGACCGTCATCCACAGAAGTAGTAGAAGTATCCCCAAACCACAGAGAAAATGTTATTGGACCAACAAATAATTGCATGAAGATCAGACATTTCTCGTGCTCCAATCTGGCCTATCATAAAAGCAGACAGCAGGATTTACTGGGTAATGGCTGATTTTTGAGCAATGAATTCTGTTATACCATAAACCACACCTGTCACAGCAAAAATGCCAGTCTGGCATAACAGACTTAGCATATGCTGTCTTTGTGATTTTGTTATCAGGGCAAGGCTGGAAGAATCTCCCCCTAAATCTACAGGGCAGCAATACTACTTTGCATGCCCCTGCTACCCAAGGATTTCACTGTGCTCCAGCTTTATGAAATATTCATATCATCCAAACATAGGAAATATTATCAGAGGCTGATCATATCCCTGTAATTTCATGAACAGATGATGCATTAACCTACAACCAGACTCAAACAGAGCTGAAAGAGTTAATTAAATAAGAGTAATCCACAACTTATTCTACACAATTCTAAGTGAATTGATGAACAGGTCGAGTGGTACAGGAGAGAAAAACATTTAGACGTAGACGAAGGACCTTTTCAACAGCAAGCAAAGTTAATAGCAAGCTCCTTGCTCTACAAGCTTGCATGAGCTCAGATCTCTTCTGAGATTGTTTATTTGTCTTCAGGATTTTATATCCATGTTTGCAGATATCATTAAGTCTTTAACCGAGCTGTTAAAGAAGTTGCAGCAATGGGAGTGGAGACGAGGACAAAACCCGACCTCTTCAACATTCAAAAAAAGGCTGGCATAGGTAGCCACACTGGAGATGCTGTTCCAGCATGGCCACTTTATTTGCACTTTATTACCCCTCCAGAAGCAGCAGAGGCCATGTTATCACAAAAACAAGGAAATTCAGTCAGCTCACTGTACAAATGTGGTGCTCCTGGGAGACTGAACACAATGACTCAGAAATTTCAGAGTGGGAGAAAGGCCTAATTAACAAGCTCAGCATATTTAAGAGTAGCAATAGAGTAGCGTGGCCTCAGCAGAAGAATGGACTACAACAACAGCTAGTCCCTAGAGCATACCATGGCGATGTCATCCAATTTGTCATCCAAGAAAAGTCACTTCAAAGAGGCTATGAACAACAGAAAGGTAGCCCCCTCTGGGACAAGACATTAAGCAATTGGTACAGAATTATTTAAAGTGTACTACAGTAAACATTTTGTTCTACATAAACTAGACCCTTTCCCTTTTCAGCACCCAAAGATATCAGCTCCATTGTTGCAGTTATCAGTCTTCAGACAACTATTAGATTACAATTTGACCAGATGTACATACAGAATTCCTCCTTCGATTTCTAATCACTCTGCAACTGTTTATGTGAGATCCAGCTGTGTTTGCATGCATACCCATACAAAGCAACCACTGCAAACTATCTCATTGTGTATGACCTGCCTGAAAGGTTCTGTGGTTTGTGCACATGTAGTAGAACTGACTGAAGGGTGTGATTTCAGTTATACATCTCTACAAGTAATGCTCAATTTGCAAAAAATCACTAAACTGTTTACTAAATTAACTTTAATTCAGTAACTTTTGGAGTAGCTTCTGAATGATCATTGCAGATAATAAAGTGTTTGACTGTCACATCTTAAGACTAGTTGGCTGTACAACAAGCCACAAAAGCAATGATTACAGTGTGCTGCAATAGCAAGCATATTACTCATACACAACGGCCTTATCATGAGGCCATACCGGGCAAGAAAGAGCTAATAGCTCCAAGAAGGACCACTAGTTGGTCCTGATCCATAGAAACCATAGGAGGACTCACAACATCATTGCTAGATTCAGGAGTGATAGCTCACAGTTTGCAGACTGCTCAGAAATGGGATTACAGCCCAATAAATACAGCATTGCTGTTGCTAGTAGCAAGGTACAGGATGCATATGAGCTTTCTCTTGACTCTTTGGGTGATCATGAGTCTGTTTTAGCTGCAAAACTGCTCAATGATCAGGGGACAACGGAACTATTGCCTGACTTGGTTTTCTCCCCGCTTTTGCTTAAAGCCAGCTTGGTGGGGGTATTGTTCTATCCAAATGGTATTACAGTCCTACTTCCAGGCAACTGAATCCCAACATATCTGCCGGCTTAGGTCAGAGAGATCCTACCTAGCCTAGGCCTGCTACTACAGAAGAGTACAGGTCATCTGTGAACCTTGCACCAAACCTGTGAGCCAGTGCAATTGTCACGAGCATTTGACAAGACGAATGGCAGCAGATAACTATGCTCAAGCAACTGAATCCCACCCCTATGGAGCAGAAAGCAGCTTCAGATCCTGACGTATAGCATTAGATGTCAGAAGTGTTAATGTTCACTTGTGCCCTAACATTCAGTTGCTTAAACAAGAGGCACCCAGTATCACTTGGGATGTTCTGGACTATCAAGACACCAGCATGGGCAGATACAACACAAGACCTGTGGGACACCTGTGTCTTCTGGACTGGCATCTGGAGGCATGGCAGGATACTCTAAGCTTCTCAAATGGTACATGCTTGTCTATGTGTGCAACTTTTTCAGCCCCTAGACTAGCTTCTAAAGAGCTAGTTTTGTAACTGCGTGAAGTTATGACTGTGAGAAGGACATATACTCTGGGACACTATGCAAGACTGTATCAAAATCTGGGAGAGATTCAGGAAAACCAAGAGGACGTAAGCTTACGCCAGCAATAACCCCTGAAAGGCTGACACAGTGAATCGTAGGACCATGTACATAGACAAGGCAAGTAGAACTGCATAACTCATAACCTAATGACCTTAACGCCTCAGTTGTCTGTCCATCTTTGCAACACCACAGGGAACCATATGGCTAACTGGCATGTTTTAATTAACACTATTATTATGAGCTAAAATACTTCCTTAAAACTATTGCTTCCATGATGTTAGGCTATGGAAGGAAGATCTGGGAAACTGCAGGTGGAATTAAAACTGGCTATGCAGCGAAGGCACTTCTCATCAGTGGGGATACAGCCACTGGAGGAGGCAGACTTTGGTCAGAAACATTAATTTTAGGAATCACCACACTTCTCAGCAGCCAGCAAGAAGATAAAATGCAGCTGTTCAAATCACAACCCAGAAGAGAAGAGAGAAACTCCAGCACAGGGAAAGATGAGGAAAACAAGAGTCACTGGGAGAAGAGAAACACTTGGGGTACTACATTTTTAAAGTCTCAAATAACAGAGTGATGACTTCAGTCAAGAGATGGAGGGACAAAACAGGGCATCCAATTTTATGCTGGAAAAAAATCCTAAATCTTTGCATTTCTTCAGGGGCAAGGATTATTTACATGTATTTATCCAGTCTTTTCTACAGGCTTTTGGCTATGTTGCAGTTACAGATTAAACTGGATTCAATTTATATCTCCTTTGATTTGGGAAATACATTTACAACCTCATCCAAAGCATGCTGAAACCATGAAAATACACTTTTGAGGTATAAATAAGTCCCTTTATGTCTGATTCTAAATGCATGTTTAATGGTAGATATAAAATCGTTCTACTACAGAGATGAGTGTTAACTCAAAAGCGTACAAATAAAAGTTTTCCTGCTTTATTCTTGTAGTCTGCAAACATAATAAAAAGCACCATTTGAGCTAAAAGTTGGATTCTTGTGGAACAGAAAACTGCAACAAACAAAAATAATTTAAAATTAAATATCTATTTCTTACTTTATAGGCACAATCTTCATATTGTTGTTTATCTGTAGAAATTTAGCTGGGTTTCACTTGTTTGTATACATGGAATACAACTAGTTTAGCAAACATAATATTGACTTAAATGTTTTAACATCGTTGCCAAGAAGCTAAATGTTAATAAAGCTGATATAAAAATACCAGCTACAGTTGTTTCCTTTTTGAAAGTATATTCTGCATTTTTATACAATGCAATATAGAATGCAGGGGTTTGCTACATCACGGTACTGCAATCTCAGTCTCAGCAATCAGGAGAAGAAATCATAGTAAAAGACCTAAAGCAGCTTTTATCCAGTCCTTAGAGAAATAAAAATAATTTTTTTTAAAAAAGAGAAAACATCAAAAGAAAAAAGAGTGTTGTCAGGGTAATTGTTTAGTCTAAGCCAAACAGAAAAGGGTAGGTGTTGATTAATACCCACTGCTGCAAATGCTAATGAGCTACTCTTCTTGTCAGAAATCCTTGTTTCAGCTTCTGTGCTCTCACCAACATAGTACTAGACACTTTCTGACCAGAATTAACATATTAACAGACCAAGGTAGTCATAAATATTGTGCCAACTTGACAAATTTTAACCATATTTAGCACAGTTAGGTTTAGACTATATATGCCTACCAACCTGTCAGCCTCACCTCTGTGCCTGGGAAGATCATGGAACAGATCCTGGAGGACATGCTAAGGCACATGGAGGACAGGGAGGTAACCCTATGTAGTCAGCATGGATTTACTAGGGGTAAGTCCTGCCTGACCAACCTAGTGGCCTTTTACAATGAAGTGACTGCATCAGTCGACAAGGAGAAACCTATGGAAACCCCCACAACATCCTTATCTCTAAGTTGGAGGATTATGGGTTCAACAGGTAGACTGTTCAGTGGATAAAGAACTGGCTGGATGGTCACATCCAGACAGTGATGGTCAACGGCTCGATGGCCAGATGGAGGCAGGTGATGAGTGGTGTCCCTCGGGGGTCTGTGCTAGGACTAGTGTTGTTTAATATCTTCATTAATGATATTGACAGAGGCATTGAGGGCACCCTCAGCAATTTTGTGGATAATACCAAGCTGGGCGGTGAAGCTGATATGCCAGAGGGATGGAATGCCATTCAGAGGGACCTGGATAGGCTGGAGAGGTGGGCCCAGATGAACCTTATGAGGTTCAACAAGCCTAAGTACAGGGTCCTGTACATGGGCCGGGGCAACCAGCATTATCAGTATAGGCTGGGAGAGGATACACTGGAGAGCAGCCCTGTGGAAAGGGACTTGGGGGTGCTGGTGGATGAAAAACTGGGTATGAGCCACCAATGTGCAATGGCAGCCCAGAAGGCCAACCACATCCTGGGCTGCATCAAAAGAACTGTGGCCAGCAGATCAAGAGAGGTGATTCTGCCCCTCTACTCTGCCCTGGTGAGGCCTCACCTGGAGTATTGCATCCAGTTCTGGAGCCTCCAGCACAAGAAGGATGTGGACATATTGGAGCGTGTCCAGAGGAGAGCCACCAGAATGATCAGAGGAATGGAGCATCTCTCCTACAAAGACAGGCTGAGAGAGTTGGGGCTGTTCAGCCTGGAGAAGAGAAGGCTCTGGGGGGACCTTATAGTGACCTTCCAGCACCAGAATGGGGCCTACAAGAAGGCAGAGGAAGGTCTATTTAAAAGGGTTTGTAGTGACAGGACAAGGAGTAATGGTTTTAAGCTAGGAAAAGATAGCTTTAGGCTGGATATTAGAAAAAAGTTCTTTAACATGAGGGTGATAGGTCACTGGAATGGGCTGCCCAGAGAGGTGGTGGAGGCCCCATCCCTGGAGTCATTCAAGGTCAGGCTTGATGGGGCTCTGAGCAACCTGACCTAGGTAGAGATGTCCCTACTCGAGTAGGGAGGTCGGGCCAGATGACCTCTAGAGGTCTCTTCCAGTCTAGAACATTCTACGTGCCAGAAAGTAACGCTGCTCTGCTTCACAGTTACCACAAGGGTAGGTACATTCACAGTTGTCAGGAGGCTACGTAGAATTATGGTAATTAGGTCAATATCTAACAGTGAGACAGATGCCTACTCTTTAAATATTGCCTGTTTTAAAGGTGGGCAGTTCAAAGCAGAGAATTTAGAAAGATGCCTCATTTCGAAGTAATTGATCAAAGAGCTATACAGGTATAGCAAAAACGTTCAACAGATTTCCATTAAGACATCCAACAAAACTTGCTCAGAGTTTGTTATAGCTCCACTTGTAGACAATAGACTGCTCAGAGACATCTCAGGCTTAAATGCAGGAGGACAGGAACTGCAATAAATCCAGTGACTGAATTTTTTTTAACTACTATCCTTTGTTTTTAGACAAGTACAAGCTCATGTAAGCAGACAGATAGTTTACATATATTCTGGACTTGTTAGATGGAAAAGGAGATTAAGTGTACCCCTGTGCCTAATAAAATTATAATATGTAGCTGGTTAACTTCCAGCCATAGTACCTACATCTACTTTAGCAAACAGAAGAGCTGAGGACCCAATATCTACAATAACCTATAGACTAGAAGCTGATTAGCAGCTGGATTACACTTGGTGTGCTCCTGCAAAGCAGTTTCCAGGTTACCTTCATCTAAAATCAATTCAGCTGGGTACTCCAAAACCACCTCGGGCTACAGATCACAGTACAGCAAATGGAGGCAATAAGGAGATTCACATTGCACACACACTCCTGATTTGTATTATAATGCTATTGTGGATGCAAGCTTAAATGCTACAAAAGCGTGACAAGCTTTGTATTTTTTATGAAAATCAAACAGGAAAATATTCTTTCATTTTGAGGGGTTCCACACAGTGCATAAGGTAGTGAGAGAGATTTCCAGCCATTTTGTCCTGGAGAAAAAGGTTTTCATTAGCCACAGCTAAGCCAACACAACCTTTGAGTATGTAGTGCAAAGGATAACGAAAAAATGGATTTAAGACAGAACACATTAAACCAGGATGGTGCTTCAGATATTAAGAAATTCACAGATTAAACAGCTTCCATGGAATTGTGGTTCAATCAATGATGCTACAGGAAGAAGAGCAGCTGGCAGTTCAGTAATTATCTCGTTGCCCAGACACCAATGAAAAGCAAATTGTTGGCCTGATTCAGGGTGTGAAGGACTTTAAAAGCCAGGCTTTTTGCTGAGACAAAGGGAGGAAGGCAGGGAAGAGGAAGAAAGGCAGGAGGGAAGGAAGTAGGAGAGATTGCATTGCATTAACTGACCTTTTTTCACTGGAAGCTCTTTTATATGTGAATACTCTTACAGAAGAGCTAAGATACTCTGCATGAGACACATACACAAGCTCTTACTGGAAAGAAACAAAGTATCTGTAGAAATGAGCACTTGGAAAAAAACTAAGACACCATCTATCAAAAGCCACTTTCCTCATACGAGTGAGATGCAAGAAAGTAGAGATGTTGGAAAAAAAATGCTGAAGAAACAGCAGAGATTTTATGGACATATTTTCAAATATAAAATAATTCATAAGAGTATTAGGATGTGATTCATATATATATACGATCCCCACTGGGTACTTTTGGTAATACAGGGACAGAATATAAGGACAAAAGGGATGCTCTACTGAATTAGATTCTCCAGAATCCCTCCTTTCAGGGATGAGTCTGTGCTGCAGGAGAAATATGGGAATGAAAGTAGCATCCTTCCACAAGCCTTATCTACTGTAGACCAGGAGTCAGTCGTGCTAATTGTGAATCTCCCAAAGTTCCTGCATGATGATGGCTAATCAACTGCTGCTTTCATTGTGGTCCCAACAGAGGATTTCACAGAAAAGTACATAATGTTCTGAGCAGGGCACTGGAAATGCTTTGTTAAATGATACAATATTCCAGAATATGGTGATGAGTCATATTACTGTATAAGAATTCTGACTTCAGAGAATTTTCACAGATGTACAAAAAAATACCTTACTGAAAAAAGTCATTACTATCTTTATGATACTGTGTGTACTCTCTGCCAGGGATTAGGAAAACTGGATTACAAAATTAACAAGCGCCTCGAGGGCATCAGGTTCAACCCCCTGCCACTATGGGTTTATATATATGACACAATCCTATTTATAACCTGATCCAGTTTGACTTTAATATTGGCCAGGTATTTTGTTCATACTGTTCTCTCTGGAAAACTACTACAAAATCACACTTCATGAATGGTTTCCTTTTTTTCCTGATTTTCAGGTTGAATTTAATTCATGGTCAGCCTAAACAGTTTGGTTCTTGCATCAAAACTTTCCCCGGTCTTAGCTATTTTCCTTCACTTGTTTCTACCATTGACCTATTTATAGACAGCAAGTATACTCCATCCCAGTGTTCTTGCTCAGGTAAATAAGCCATGTTCTAGTAAGGTAATTCCTCATCTCTGCTGGAAACCTCACCTGATACAGACTAGAAACAAATGTGTCTTTGTCACAGCTGGATTATATTGGCATCTGATGGTCATGCTGTGATCAGCGAGCTCTCATGGAAAAAAAAAAAATAAGTCGTTCTGTTCATCTGTTTATTATCCTGATTATCCTTTGCACTGGCAATGTTTCCTCAAGTTTAGCTCATGCTCTAATTATTGCAATCCTACTCTGTGCCAAAGCACGGGAGTTAAAATACATTAAAAAGTTCAGCTAGGAACTGCCCTTGAGCCTGATGCTTTGACTTCCAGTGCAACTTTACTGTAGTATTTGCTTTAGCAATTTCCTAGCTACTGCTGAAAATTCCCTTCCTCCTCAACTGAAAGTGTAATTCTCCATGTGCCACCATTTCAAGTGTCCTACTGAAAATACAGATTGAGTAAGTTTATCGTATTTTCATTCTTTAGATGGGTCTGACTTGACTTTGATACTGTAAATTCATAGTGTTTTGTGTCCGTTGCACGTGTAGTTATTTACATTAATCGGACCCTCATCCTCATTAACCTTTCCCGTCTATGAATCTCCATGCTCAACATGATCACCGTTCTTGATAGATCAGACAAAAAGTGTTAGTTGGTTTTGGAAGCACTTTTTTTTTAATCCTATTTTCTTCCTGACCACCTGATGGCTGTATGTCTTTCCTTATGTTACGTTTTCTTAGGTGATTGAAGGATATCTTGTGATTTGTTTTAAAATAACAAGACTTTTTATTTTTAAGACTTAATGCACATTTTAAATTTTCTGCTTATCATAGTCAGCAAACACCTATTGTATTACTTAAATTGAAATCAGTTTTAGTAACTTCCTTGAGAAGATAATGGAACCCTAAAGGAAAGGGACATCTTTTACTTCCAGTCAGGAGACTGTGACATCTAGTATACGGTTTGCGTCTGCAAATCAGTTCCAACTAAGGGTAAAAGTTTTTAACTTTCTTTGATGTTTTAAACTACATTTTCCAAGGACTCCTCTACATTTTTGGAAAAGGCAGGAAATGCTTTCAGCATACTTCAACAGTCATGGTGGGTCAGCGGCAGCTGATTGGCAAAAGGAAGTGAAGAGCCACAGGACAGGGCTACTCAATGCCCCTGAGATCTTCCATGGGAAACCATGGCTATTTGCTTGCTCCAGCTTTACAGACAGGACCAGGCAGGGGCTGCTGATCACCCTTGTAGGGGAGAACACGCATCATCTGCTTCCCTGTGTCAGAAGACTCAAGTTCAGTGCTCAGGAAAACTATGGGAGTGCAGGAGCTATGGGATTTCCCCACAGTTACACAGAAGATATCACATGCCTGAAACAGGTGAGACTCAGGCAAAATTTGCATATCATCCAGACCATATGTCAGAGTCCACCGCCTGAGATGTCACAGAAATACAAAGCACCTCAAGCTAATTTCTGGACTAGCCCTTCAGTACTCCCCTCCTCTGTCATCCCCCCCACCTCTCCCCACTCTCACTACACTAAGGCCTGTCTCAAAAAGTCTGGGTTTGAGTTCATCACCAAAGGTTTTTTCTATACCCCACAGACAGAAATGGGACAATTATTATTATTCTGTTTGGTCATAGGATGAGAGACACCATGCTCACTTCTCTCCTATACCTGTATAAGGTGATGACAAATTATGAGCTCACTAGGATGGTGAGCTCAAATGTAAATGTCACTGCTGAACATGTCTAAAATGAGCTGTGTGATTACTCTCCTCTGTTTACTTCCACAGCCGCAAAGGGAGGTGGCTCCACTGCAGTGAAGCATATACCTAGCAAAGCACATGCATTGCATTGCTTCGTCTTCATGCAGCCATCACCAGAACTGATAAACCACTCTTATATGACTCTTGTCATATAAGTGGCCCACCACTTCAAATTATGCAGCTCTATGCCAAAGGCTTGCAGGCAGCCAAGGACAGCTTAATCCATGTCTTCACTTGCTAGTTGTGGTGCAGAGCCAAAGTACACACAGCTACACCCCTGGTCAGCCCAGTGGACAAGCTGGCTTAGCTGGAGAACAAGTCCTAGCTACTCTTCCCTCTGGGATCACTGGGAATGCTGCCAAACCACTCTAATATCTTTACACTAAACCACATTTTATAATGGTTCTTGAAAAGCCAAATCTTGAAAGGCCAAGCAGATGCCAAACTGTGTCTCAGAGCTGATGCAAACACTGCTTGGAAGATGATGCTGCTAAACTGTGGGGCAAGAGCAATTTTCCAGCCTTACTCAAAGTAACAAAATGCCCTTCTGTTGACAGCTGTAACTCAGGGTGGACATGAACTTCTGGTAGTTTAACACTGTTTTTTCAGCTGCTGGATAACTATAATTTGCTCTTGATAGTCTTTGATGGTTGAAGGCTGTCCCAGTTGTATCCAGTGACAATACCAAGGAATTAGTTTCATGCTATCACAAAGGTGAATGGGGGAACTCTGCAGGCTCTAATCCCCATCCAGCTCTCCTATTAGCACCATGAAGTAGAGCTCAAGAGCTGGTAGCCAGCTGACACCAAAACAGACCGTTTCTGTATTGGCCACGTCCACCCTTGCTTAGGAATACTGCTTTTCCTTGCATGCTCTCCTGTGTCCTTGATCTGGAGGAGACAAGCTGATAAAGTACTTGCATACCTTACAGACTATTCTTGAGTTAATCCGTCCATGTCAGTCAGCAAAATAAAGACATTACTTTCAGCCAGAAAAGGTATTTACCTGTATCCAAACTACCACACTATGTTACAGTTCCAAAAATCTACACTGGTTTTCAGCACTTACATCAGCAGAGTCATTCCACCAGTGCAGAACTGCAGATCTGCAGTGTTTTCACTGGACTCTCTCCAGAATGACACCTGCTGCCTATCTGTCTTCTGGACACACTCTAGCATTTAAAGATTTTGAGACACAAAACTGAGGCTCTGGGCTGATGCTTCCCAAACCTATGAACAGTTATTGCACAAAACAATGGTGAATTATTCAGTAGTGAGGTCAATAATTAATCTTATCAGAACCATAATGTGAGGACTGCACCAGGGGAGGTTTACATTGGATATTAGGAAAAACTTCTTCACTCAAGGGTTGTTGAGCAGTGGAACAAGCTGCCCAGGGAAGTTGTGGAGTCACCATCCCTGGAGGTATTTAAAAGACATGTAGATGAGATGCTTAGGGACTCAGTTTAGTGATGGGCTTGGCAGTGTTAGGTTAATGGTTGGACTTGATGACCTTAAAGATCTTTTCCAGCTGAAACAATTCTACAATTCTATGACTGACAAAGTCATATTTTCTTACATTTGTAGAAGAATAATAGCAGAACCTAAAAATCACTCCAATGGCTCAGGCTTTCCAACCCCTCACATTATCATTAAAGCAGTTCCAGAATAAGATGCTTCAGAGAAAAATCTTCAAACACTTGCACCAGCCACTCAAAAATCTGGAATTGCTTTATTACACAACCAGTGATGTAACAAAAAACCTGAGTCTGCCTGGCAGCTTTGGGTAGCTGTCATTTCTACAGTTTCTATCTTATGTCCAATGTCAATGTTTGCATCACTGGAAGCCTGGTTCTCTGACAATTAAATGTTTCTTTTTATAAGTTGGTCTATGGATTTGACATTCTAATTGACTCCCTTGTGTCTGTATACCTCCCAGTATAATTATTTCCCCTAGATGCTTAAATAGCTCAGTCAGGCATTTCTATGTGGTCTTGGGTCTACAAAATGTTAGTGCCCCAGGAGTCTGTTTACAGACCCTCCAGGTCCTTTCCCACATTGGGAATATGCTGCTCCAACGTATGTTTGACCCTTTTCAATTCCTGTCTTTGTAGGTCATTCCATACTTACTTAATTTCTAAAAAATATTCCCCAGAAGCAGAAAATAACAGTCCCTCAGCAAAAAATGGAAAGAAGATATATGAATCACCAAGTTTAGTTGCCTGCAATAGTGCAGCAAGCTTTCAGCCCCAAAGGCTACACAATAATATCCACTAACCAATAATATGGTCCCTCTTTCCCATGTTTGTGGCATTATGAGCCACAAAACAAATCCCAAGACCTTTAACACAAGAAAAAACATGAAATGCTGCAAACATCGCAATAAGCCAGAGAAATAAAACAAGGAAGAACAAAGATACCATCACAATCCTAAACTCCTACAACATAATGCAAACTATTTAGGTAAAATGCCTAAACGATCCTGGGAACCTGGACACCTTCCATGGCAAAGAGAAAAGGAAATGACAATATAAATTCTTTCCTGACAACCAGTCCAGAGCCCCCAGAAACAGACCTTCAGGCCAGCATCAGTATCTTATCCATATCTATGCTCATCCCCTCTGGTTTCTACAAACCTATTCCAAATGATCAGTTAGAGGAAACATCCCTCTCCGGAGGAGTTCAACTTGGGTAAACTGGGATCTGACTGGTGTTGTTTGGGGTTCTCACCTTTCATGGCTTAGTGTTACAATGCTGTTTTCATAACCATTTCACCACCAACCAATTTTGAAGTGGTCTCTATTTCACTACCCTAAGATGGGCTATGGAAAAAAACCTTTTTCTGAGGTGCCCTGTGCTACAGTTTGCTGGTTCTAACATCCAGACTCAGAATGACTATGCCTATTTGATGCTGCTTTTAATAGAATATTCCCCCCTTTAAGGAACTGTCTCCTTCAGGTACCACTTTTTACCACAAATAGGAAAGAGGAGTGGGATAAATCACTGAATAATTACAGTTTCACACAAAAGTGGCACAAGCGGCCCTGCTACAAATATGAGATGCAGAGTAACTGCTACAGTGCAAGAATTCTGTCCTAAGAGCTCTAAGACTGTTTTATTTCTTTCATCAAAGAATAAAAGGCATCAATCTGCAGCTTCAAGAAGTCAGTCATATTGCAGCAGGTTATACAGCAATTTCACAAGGGTAAACTGACCCAATTTGAAGCAGTGGGCACTTATCCAAGGAAAGAATACAGAAGGCAGTGTGTGAAATAACTGACTGACTCACTGTATCAAAACGAAATTTTTCAATATCACATCAAAAAGGAAAACCAAGAATTTCCATGGCAAAGTCAAATTAAAATGGCTGATTTCTATTCCCCCCAATTCTCAACTTTCTCTGGGAAACTGAAGTCTCTCTCTCAAATATTTTAATTTCAATGAATCAGCAAATTCCTGCTTCACAGGCTTCAGATCTTTCTGACTTGCTCTGATTACATTATATTACTTTGTGAAAACAGGAAGTATTAAGCATATGAGAAAAAGCTGGCAGATATGACACAGGGGTAGTAATCACAGCAGACAATGAAGAAGAAAAAGTGGGATTTTTTTATACTGCCAAGCACATTATTAAGTTACAAACTGCAGCTGAATCGTATTCTTGCAGCTCTGTCCCTTGCTCTCCATGGTACACCCCAATATTCTCCTCTCACCCAAAAAAAGAGGCGTGTTCATAGCTGGGAAGAGAAGTAAGATGATAAAATGAGTTCCCGAGCTCTTTCAGTGCATTTCCAAGGTCTTACACTTCACATAGCAGAGGTGTTACTTGAATATGGGAATGCACATTTTCTTCAAGTTAAGAGGAATACATCTGTTCAACTTGCTAATTTAAAAATTTACTTAACTGCTTGAAAGTGACAGGATTCTCAAAAAGCTTAAGGAAAATTCAATTTTCATTTATTTTCCTTAAGCTCCTTTGAGAAACCCAGACTTAATGTAGCATCCCTCCTTTCATCTGCAGGCTGCTCACTGTGCCCCCTACTCCCAGTGCTGGTGGCAATGTGGGGACTGTAAGTGGACACCATAAGCCAAGACAGACTCTTTGAATTAGACTCCATCACTGTGAAGCATGGTTTGTGATTTCATTAAATCACCAGCCAGCTTCCTAAAAAAAAAAATTGTATGACATTTATAAAAAAAAAAAAATGAACCAGAGAACAACTCATCTTTGGGGGACTTCAGACTATTGCATTTCACATTGAGCTTAATTTTCAGTCCCAAGTATGCACACAAAAATGCAGTCTCATAAACCCAGTTCCTGCTTCCCACTCGTGGCAAATCACCATCACATCGCACCAGCTCCTCATGCATTGTCTGTTTTCCTAATACTCCCCTTTCCTATCACCCCGTGTTTTGTTACGACTGTTTCTGGACTGGATTTTGCCTCCTGATGGCCATTCTGTTCTGGTGGCCCTTCTCTCTGCAGACACCGCTAGTACCCAAGTTAACATTGTATGATGACAGGAAAAGAAATGAAGAATTAAATGTGTTATAAAAAGCACGTCATCACTGTACAGTCAGGAGCCAGCTGAACTTTCATTTCAAACCTGCGGTCAGAATGATTGAACTGATTTTGAAGCAAAATGTTATTACTTAGAAAATACAAAACAAACAAAAAAATCACTCAGCCTCATAATGCGGTATGTTCCCAACCTACTTGTTCAAAAGAAAAGAAATGTTACATAATTCTGTCATTTCCATATATATTTCAGTTCAGGAACCATAATTAGAATAATTAATCAATAACTATGTTCAACAGTTTCACGCCTGCAGCAAAAATGAGATTATTTCTTAAAAAGACAAAAGTTAAATAAACAAATTGAGTAAACTTTGCCCTCAGCTCTGAAAAACAACTGATCCAGTGGAGCTATTACATATTCAAAAGAACAAGAAAAGTGCTGACTGAGAAAAAGCACTGGAAAACCACAGTGAACTCTTACTAGAACATGTGACCAACAGCTACAAGTCTGTCCCCTCTCCCTGCCCAACTATTTGATGTCTTCTCTAGAAGCAGGATGAAAACAAACAGATGCTACTATCTTCCCAACTGTGAAGCAAACAGCTTGTAAAATATCATTCTAGTGGTGTCAACATTTTCTAGCCTTTAGTAAGGGCATTAAACTGATTAACCTACAAAAGGATTCCTGGGTTGACTTTTGGACTCCAAAAATAACAAGGCATTTCCATAGTATAATCTCTCCTGGCCAGTTTTAAACCATTCAGCTGCCTTTAGAGGTGTGCTAAGCTGGCTAAGGCAGAAGTCAAAGCTCAGCTGTTACCATGAGACCTAAAGTGCAAGTAACAAATTTATCAAGTGCAGACTGAAGTGACAGTCCACCAGAAATGTGCATGGCTCCCTGACAGCTCATCCTCCTGCTGAAGAGCATGTTGCAGGGTGTCTCACAGCACTCCCCAGCCTTTCAGCCTGCCAGGTGGGCCAGATCCTGAGAAGTGCAAAAGCCCCTGTGCTTTCCACAGAGCCCCAGCTGCCTGGTGACACTGCAACCACCCATGGACCAAGTTCCTTGGTTCCTACACCAGCTGTTGCACATAGCATCTGTAAAGATTTCAGTTACAGGGAGAATTGAAAATACAGGGGGTGGTGGAGGGATGTGTTCAGAATCAAAACACAGCTAAACCTTAAATTTTTGCAGTTCTCCAAAAGACAGAATGCTATCTCTTCTCAGACTAAACACACAAAAAAGTGAAGCAACACAAATGTGCTTCAATGTGACCACATCCAGAGATTCTGAAATTGCTTTGCCTTACTCCAGTGTGCATCTTAAAGGACCCTCCCTGCCAAATCTCCAGGGAGATGTACCACAAAATTAACAGGCCAGGCTTCTTATGAGTGTTCTGTATTCTCAGAGTTAAAGCTACCACAATGAGACAGAAGTTGCAATCACTGATATCCTACACAGTTTACTGTTCATATAGATTGTATTTCCCTTTTTCCATTGAACTACATTCTCAGACTTTACATTATGCCATATATCCTTCTATTATGAATTTGCAAACAAAACGGAAGAATCACAGAATCATAGAATTTAGAATCATAGAATCATAGGGGTTGGAAAAGACCTCTGGAGATCATCTAGTCCAACCCCCCTGCCAAAGCAGGATCACCTAGAGCAAGGTCGCACAGGAACACGTACAGACAGGTTTTGAAAATCTCCAGAGAAGGAGCCTCCACAACCTCTCCGGGAAGCCTGTTCCAGTGCTCTGCCACCCTCAAAGTAAAGAAGTTCCTCCTCATGTTTAAGTGGAACTTCCTATATTGAAGCTTGTGTGCCCATCTTGTCCTGTTACTGGGCACCACCAAAAAAAGACTGGCCCCATCTTCCTGACAGCCACCCCTCAAGTATTTTGTATGCATTAATAAGATCCCCTCAGTCTTCTCTTCTCTAGACTACATGTTTATAAGTACTGTCACCTCCACTGCCACCCAATGTATCAAGTCTCTTTTTCTCAAACTGCTCTAGCTGTCTTAAAAGATTTTTGTTCCTACCATTTAACACTGAAAGGCCATTCCAGAAGCTCCTTCCTCCAAGGGCTATCCATGACTTCTAAGAGTTAATCTAATTGTATGGATACTGAACTTTTATCCTTTTGTGTGTGTGTGCATATGCTCCTTTAACTCTAGATTTTCATCCTGTCATTGATATTCGGGTCCAGGAGTACTTTGCAGAAAGCATGAGTATGAATCCAGTTCCTTCCATTCCTTGGCATCCTTTGTCTCCTCCCCATCCCATTTTACCAAGGCTCCAGTCCCTTGCTATGGCAAATATCTCTTTCTTGCCTTGCGCTTAGTTAGTTACTCTCCCTCCTTGACAACTCACCCTCTCAGAAAGAGAAACACACTTTCTCTCAGGTGAAGTAATTCAGTTCTTCCTCCAGAAGCCAGTCCCTTCTTTCATGTTTTATTCATGGTCACATTCCATGGGTCACCTTCTCCTCAGAGATCTGTCCAGTCTTCATTTCAGCAATTTCTTAAACATCCCAAGATGTTGTCTACAACCTTATCCTTCTGTTCCATTCTTTTTATTTAATCTAAAATCAGCATTCTCCTGTGACACTCTTCTATGTGATTTGGCAGGCAAATATTCATGCATGAGTAGTTTTTGTTTAGTACTTAGGTAACACACATACTATAATTTCTACAACCTGTCATCATTGTATATGGAGGTCACCTCCCCTACTTCTTCAGAAGCACTTCATCATTTCCTCTTCTTTATTTTTAACATCATGGAAAGGAAGAAGAAAATCTCCTTGTGTACATTTATGTACCTACAACTCTGTGCAAGCAGGCTCCTTTGATTCCTGGCTTCTTGGTTTTTTTTTTTAAAAACAGCCAAGATCAGCCTTGCACCTTCAGATTAAGTTCAGCAGTTTAACTGTTCATCAGCAACAACTAAACACACAAATCACACACTCGGTTGCAAGGATTAGGAAACAGCCCTCAAACTCTGCCAAATGAAAACCACAAGACTCTACAAACTGGAGCTAAGCAAACTACAGAGCTTCTACGTGCATGTGTCTGTTTGTCCTTTCCTGTTTCTCCCAATGTAAGAAGGATATGCATCACAGGCACCAAAAATAATTAAAATCAAATGTCTCCAAATGCCCACAGCCTGCACTGCTCTCTACTCACTGTCCTAATGGTCACTGCTTGCCAATGGTACTACCAGTCGTAGAGTTGAAGAAATACTGAGAGATTGGAGAAAAAAAAAAATGTTTTGTTCCCCAGAGCAAACTGGGAGGGTGATGCTGTTACTCAAATAAAGAGTTAATAAATATGAGGAAAGAAGCTAAGGTAATAGCCCAAGAAACTGCCAGAGTCCTGTTCTGATTTATTTACTACCAAAGCAAGACAGATCAGAATTTGACCTTCTAGAAAAGATGGACATGTGATAAATGAAGCAACTTTCTCTTACATCACAGAGCATTCCTTCCTCTCAGAAGATGACACTTTTCCCAGAAAGGACTGTTTCTGCACTTTCAACCTGCTGACAGTTGCAGAATAGAGGTTTCTGCTTGACCTATCGTGGGAAAAGCTCTAAGATCTCCTTGCTTTTGGTCAAAAGGGAAAGGCAGGCACTAAAAAATGGTGAACTATCTTAAACATACATTTTACTCTGCAAAAATTGAAACTAGGCTTTATTTTCTGGCTCGTAACAATAACCTTAAGTTCTGGTAAGAATTATGCCCATCAACCTTGAGTAATGGAGACCTTCCATGGAAACAAGATGAAATGGAAACTGGAAAAGTTTGCCATACAAAGGAATGCATGGTGACACAAGGCCTCCCACAGACTTCACTACAGACCCCCCAAAACTACAACAAATACAGGATCTCCTCTGCTTGAGGAAAGAGGTTGAAGGGGAGAACCAAAAACACCTCATACTTTATGAGGTTTTATTAACGCAAAATGAAAGAGTATCAAGGAGTGATATTTTAAGACAACTTTACACTTACGTACCCAGAGAGACTTTATGAAATGTGAATTTGATGTTGCCTATCTAAACACTCTTACCTGTATCAAACTGCTGTTTATCAGTAGTCATTACCTTTCCGGCACTGAGCAGAGCCCTGCCCAACATGCTAAACAAAAACTTTGATCTTAAATGAAAAGCATGCTATTTAAAAAGAAAGCATACTAGACTTGCTTGGATGGGAACCAGGAATATCACATAGGTGCCTCCAGCAACAGCTGCTGCAACAATTAAAAATCAGGCACGTGGCACTTAAAGTGAGATATGGAAACACAGATTTGGGATTGCTTACAGAGATTCACGGCTATAAAAACCACAACTACCAAGCACTAAAATCCTCACAGTGAACAGGGACCCTCAAGAAATACTCATCCTCATAATGAACAGTTAAAGTGTTGAGGTGGGACTTAACATACCTACAAGCTCAACCTGATGCTCTTCCACATAGAGAACACAAAAATTCCGCTTCCATCCCACTTCAGCCACCAGTGTACTCTTTCCAGGTCCTGCCTGCTGAGTTATAATAAGATTTCCTATCATCTCTAAAAACCTTTTCAAGTTATAGAACCGCTACACTTGAGGGAGGTCCACTCTTACTTTTCCATGATAACACCTTATTCTCCACATAGTCCCGATATTTCTTTAGTTAAAGATCAAAGCACCCTGTAAAGATAAGCAACTGCTTTTTTGTGACAGCAGAATATTTGAAAACAATATTTCTTTCACAAATGTGTATGCAATCAGGTAGAAATGGCAAGGGGAAAGTTACATCTTATATCTTTGGAGATAATTTTAATATAATGACCATCCTTGAAACCCAAACTTCTCTGTTTATCACCTTTTAAAATGAAAATTTTTAAAATTTTATTAAAGCTTGAGAAAAGTACACCATAGCTTTTAAAATAGTTTGTGAACATGGTATATATAAACATCTGTAGCTACTGGAAAACAAAACTGCAGCATCAGATCTGAATTTGCTCTATGGTTTGACAGAACCTCTTTGTCATCTCTGACATTTGAAAGATACCTGATTCAAATGATTAGTGATTAGAATAATCACTACTGCAATAATATAATTAATATAATAATAATAATATAATAATCACTTTGCAAATATATACTACTCAACTGATACTCAAAACCAGAAATAGAACCAATTTCTTCTTTGTTCTTCTTTGAATTAAGTCTTAAGAGAGCAAGAACAGGAAAAAAAAAAAAAACTATTACTCAGCATTATTGCTTCTTTTTTCTAAAAATTTTGTATGTCTTCACAACTATGATGAGTCGTGTTACTTCCAGGAAAATCAAAAATCACTCCATTTGCACTGTGAAAGTTTGAAGGCTGTCCAAATTTTGAAAGAAACAATACGCACTGAGAAAAGACCATTCTCCTATGCTGCACTTACTGATTCTTTATTAGGTTTACTGAAGGTCAACAAAAGAGTACATACCTTTTGTTTTGGAAAGAGTTTTGGAATAGAAATCAGCCCGTTGCTACGTGACTGGTTTCCAGGCAGCAATTCCACTCACTTCTTTGAGGAAACAACATGTTCTTCTGTTTCTGCAAATGCTGTTTATATTGAGTAAATCCATGTTCAACTCAGACAATATACTGTGAACCAGTAATGAAAGAAGGCATTTGCAAAAACCAGAGCATAATACAGTGACCTCTCTCAACTCCTATCTGGAGAAAGAGACGCATCATATACATGACAGATTGCTGGCATTACATCTTCTGGCTGTTGACTAGAGAGAATGCCAACTTTTATGAACTATACTTGATCCATTCAATTTATTTTGTGAATAAATGTGTACAGCTTCCTCCACTTCTTACCATGTCTGAAGGGCTTAGGCATATCAAAAGTGACAAGTGTCAGTGAAAATACTATAAAAGGGTGAAGTGTTCATTGAGTCAACATCCCTCAATAACAAACAATGCATCCGTAAAACATTTTTTCTTATAAGTTTTTTTACACTATTTTTATTTGCTTTTTTTAATAAAAAGTGTCTCTTACTCTACCCATTTAGCATCTGTTATGAATCACTTGTGGAAGTTCAGAAAAATGAAAGTCAGTTAAAAAAATTCAGTACAATAGGATGAAATCCATTCAAGCTAAATTCAAACATCGTTACTCAGATCAAACTTCATTGCTCTGTTTTCACCAGCCCTGAATTGAACAACCTGAATTAAATCAAACTCTTATTTGATTTATTCAGACAATAATCTCACTCAGAAAGACAGAGCCCAAAATGCACATTCATATCTGTTGAATTTTAAAGAACTTAAAGGAAATTATTTCATCTTTTAATGTAATTAGCATCCAGTAAAATAAATTAGTAGACATCAGCTTTCATTAGCTATTAAGCTTTCCACTTATGAGGGTCTTTTGTTTGAATAAATACAGAAAGAAGAAAGACGCAGAAAACTCTGTATTGTAAATAAGGAAAAAAAAAAGTCAGAAAAAATGCATCATAAGAATTAGTCTGTTCGTTTGCTAAGAACCAAACGTTTATGACAACACATTTTATTTAAAAAAAAAAAAAAAAGTGTTCTGCAAGCTCAATTTCCCTGGGGAAAAAAAAAAGATACAATAATGTCACAGAGAAGGAAAAAGGATTAGGAAGAACCTTGGGGCAGACCTTTTGGGTAATGTAAGTCATAAACAGCAAAAGGCCAGCTTGGCTTCTTTGTGGGATGATACAACCACATCTTTCCTGGTGGGGCTATGAGGACTGTACCTCCCAGCAGCGCTGCCTGGTGCTGCACGCACCAGCAGCACTGCTGTACAGCCTTCTGATCCAAATCAAGGCTGCGTGTGCTCCCAAGAACAACTGACCAAACTCACCTACAAAATTAAATACAACCCACAGACACACATGAAAGGATATTATTCGAGTGGCAAAGTCAATCGCTGAAGAATTATGTAAGAGAAGAATTTAATTTGCACGTGGAAATGTAACTCACTCCTTACCCTATGCAGTATAACCTAATCTTTCACTACTCGATGGCACACAGTTCCTCTACGGACATCAGACTGTGTAGTCAAAGAAGCCATACTCTGCAGCTTCCTACTTCATTAGCTGCACAAGTTGGAAGGACTAATATCAGCAAGCTAGGGGGATGTAAGATGGAAAAGGAGGATCTCGGTGTTAAAGCTGCTCACTTTTCTGTCCTGAAGAGTTAGGCTCTATCTCTGCCTCTGCTGAAGATTCCTGTCTGGAGGAGTCAGGAACGGAAGCTCTTCTACACAAATTGCACATCCCTTATGTTCTCTGTAGGTGATTTGAGATTTTGGGACCTGACTTGTATAAGAGCTTAAAGTATAATATTCTAAAAAGATCACATGCCAAGAAAAGGGCCCTAACAATCCATGAACACTCTGGGTCTTAACTGCACCTGTGTTTCAGTTCCTCACTCATGAAACGTGGAAAAAATGACACCTTGCTGCTTCACACTGTTGTGTTAAAAGAAATGTCCTACCAATTGTGAAAACACTTGACTGACAGTCACTAGGACAAAACTAATCCTGAGGTTCCATCACTAAACCAAGTATTGGTAGACCTTCCCGGTTCAATTATACTTTTTACATAGCATAGGCAAACCTATGCCTCAGTTTCTCTGTTGTTAAATAGAAAAGCACCTTCCTTCTCCATAGGGCTTTTATGGGAGCAAGCATATGCTTGAGATTACGAGGGACACACACAGGCACTGTGGCGATGTGGCATTTACTCAAGCATGAAACACGGTCAAGTACATCCTAAGGTACTAAATGAAGAGTTTAAAGGTTTCATGACCAGGAATCTAATCCGAAATTTCACCCACATTTTCCCCAGCTATATTTTCTCTTGACTTCTTTGTAGCACTAAACAATGCAAAAGTTAAGCAGGAAAATGGTAAAAAGTTGAATAAGGCATGTGTTGGCTGTTTTCTTGGTGTTCACATCTGATTTACAATACTCATTAGGATGTAACTCCTGCCGGTAAGTGTACGTCGAGCCGATGGACATTAGCAGAGTGCGTGAACGTGTACTACGGTACAATAGATTGTGCCTTAATGGCCACATCATTCCCGCTAGGCTGAATCCGGACTAGCTGGGGAACAGAGGGTCTTTTTTTTTTCCCAAAACAAGTTCACACTCAGAAAACCTGTCCTCTATCAAGAAGATCTCTCAGTATGACATTTCGGTCACCTCCACCATCTTCACTAACTCGGGAAGATTTTGTTATCAACGTACAAATTCTCTTTACAGTCGTATTAAGCGTTTCCACAGTACCCTCAGTAAGCCAGCGCCGGATGGCACGGCCGAATGCATCCACTCACCCACCCAGACGGGCATTTGCAAGCGCTGGGGGCAAACTCGAACACTTCTGCGGAGCACAGAGAATGCTCTAACTCAGCACATCTCTGCTAACTTGAAATAACGGCAGATACAAACCTCCTGCCTCCCATCCAGGCGTTCTGCCGCCTCTAGCCCGTGAATCGCCTGCCTGCACTCTGTCGGGCACATCAATTTGGTTTCCAACTCCAGCGGCCGACCAGCGAGCAGGTCTGCCACCGGGGCGGGCTGAAGGCAGCCTCCACACCCTTCCCCTTGGCATGACCCGGGGGCCGAGGAGCCACCGGGGCCCCTTCCCACCACCCGTCCTTTACCTGCAGCAGGTGGTGGGCTGCCTGGTAGCCGAGGCGTGGGCCTCCTCGCACGCCGGGCGGCAGCCGCCCCGTGCCGTAGCCGTGCCAGGCCACCACGTAGGGGTTGTCCATGGTCAGCCAGTAGCGCACCTGCTCGCCAAAGTGCTGGAAGCAGAGCTCGGCGTAGTTGCGGAAGAGCAGGGGCAGGACGGGGCTGGCCCAGCCGCCGAAGGCGTCCTGCAGGCCCTGCGGCAGGTCCCAGTGGTAGAGGGTGACGACGGGCTCGATGCCCAGCTCCCGCAGGCGGCCCAGCAGCCGGCGGTAGTGGGCCAGCCCGGCGGGGTTGAGGGGAGCCGTGCCGTTGGGCAGCAGCCGGGCCCAGGACAGCGAGAAGCGGTAGTGGGAGACCCCCAGGCGCCGCAGCCCCTCGACGTCGCGGAAGAGGTTGTTGTAGCTGTCGCTGGCCACGT